>BGPR01000092.1:803095-878582 GCA_013235015.1 Araneus ventricosus | reverse complement strand
GGTACATGTTAAACTTTCCATTCAGGCCACGTGTTCCATGAATGGTACATGTTAAACTTTCCATTCAGGTCACATGTACCATCGATGGTACACACTAATCGAAAAGTTAAAACTCATCGCAATGCTGCGTGTGCCATGAATGGTACACTATGCGATAACTACGCTAAACAGGCTAATTACTTATGGGTTGACGATATATAACCCTAAACAAATGAATTACTACAACCAGCGTAAGCACGCGAATAACGCGGAATGACCCGCAGACGATATATAGAAATATTATGCGATAATATATCAATCGTCAAAAGTCTCATCTAATTAGTGAAAACACCAAATAGCCTGAATGAGAAGTCGAGCAAAAACGGCTCGGCATGGAACGTGTTAAAGTACATAATAGACGAATATTTGTTAGTTTTTTTTTTATGATGACTGCGAATAAATATCGATATAACGAGCGTGCAGATCATATAATTATACCTTAATTCCAACTTCTGCATAATTGGTAGCTAAAAGCAAAACGTTAATAGTTAAACGTTCTGAAAGAATACAGTTCTCTTAATGAGTATTACGCCAAACTAATGTAAGATTTCATTTGAAATTCACCTCTGCCAGAGAGGGCATTTATATTAATTATACTAATTTATTTGAAGTAAAATTTGAAGTTTATTACTACATATTTTGAGGGGATGCAATCAGAAACATATACAAAATAAAAAAACGGCATATTTGATAAGTGGGTCCCGTCTAAGGACATACATTTTTTAAATATTGAAATCTCGATACGACACAGTTAGGGGTACTAGTTTTTAATTTTATAAGATCGCAGATATCACTGCAAAGGGCGGTCATTAAGACCGGCTGTTTAAAACTGTTTTGGAAGAATTCTCTTAGACAAACGGGACTAGGTTTGGCATGCATACTGCAGATCAAGAAATTTCATTTTTCGAACAAAAATCATTTAGCTTCGACTTATGCTGTTATTAAGATGACCAACCGTCCTCCTTTTGCAAGTTCTGTCCTCTCTCGAAAAGTGTAGAATAAATTATGCTACAAATGTTTTTATTATGCATTTATCATATTATAGCGTATTCTGTATTATTATTATTGCAATGAATAAAATCCTTCTTTAATTTACGATATTTTTTATCTTTAATAATTTGTGTCCTACTTCTCATTGGAAGAAAGTTGGTCACTTTACTATTATAGGAAAGACTGAAGGAGCCGGGGAATCGATGTACTATGTATTGCCTTAATGGGTCTTGCGGGCTTTTTCCTGTAGGATTCTGAATGCTTTCTGTATTAATTCTAAACTTTTGTACATTTTAGCAAAACATTCGAGTTAATCAATTCAAATCGTTGAATACATCAATCATCTCATTACTTTTTCTCATTAATTAAAAATGTCTACTGTTCACTTTATTGAAATTTTATTCATTGTTGAAATAATTATTGAAATGAATCCTTCGTTGGCCGCAATCATTTTCATTCTTAAACGGTCTCAATCATTTTCATTCTGAAACGATCGCAATCATTTTCATTTTTAAATGGTCGCATTGCATCTCGCTGATATGAAATCTATTTTATGATATATTCATCCAGTTTTGATAATTTTTTTAAACTATAATAGTTAGTCCTAATGAGAATGTAAATGATTAATTTGTAGGAAAAGTTCAAATTGTAACAGCTAACAGATGCAGATTGCATACGTATCTGTTAGATATTGCGACTAACAGAGGGATAAACTGTCTACTGGTTTTATAAAACAACGAATGCCGTTTATATTTCGCTTGATGTAAAAAAAAATAGATGTTAGGACGTTTAACGAGAAGAGAAAACTGTCAAAGGAAATTCAGTTAGTTTTAAAAGTAAATAATCTCCAAAACAAGAAATATAGAAAGGAATTTTACTGAACCAATGTGAGAAGCATCCAGGTATCGAAGTTCAAATTCAAAATCTTAAGTCTTCCACGGATTTAATAAATTCTTTGCTACAATAACTAAACCAAATTCTATAAATTTTATAACCTTTGAATTTTAAGTGCTTTATTAGAAACCTCCAAGCTAACTCGGAATGTTGAAACACAACACGGTGTCAGACATGGCAGCTGCGTAAAAACTAAACATTGGAATATATAATATGAATCACCTGCAATGACTAATGAAGAATAGAAATTCTCGTCACTTCTATGAAACAAGTTTGTACAAGAAAGAGGGAGGGTAAGCAAGGCTTATACGAAGTCGTTCTCATACGTAATTCTTGTTCTTACAACTTTTGCGAAGGTCAAAACAGGGTATTCACAGACGTCCAGCTATAAATGGATACGGCTTAGGACTGTGCAAGTTAGAAATGAAAAACATTGCTAGAATTAAGGTCTCCAGAGCTGCAAGCTAATCCGTACATGTTTCCCAAGTGAGTTTTTATTATGAATCAGTATTACCGTTTAGTGCACGAACAGTTGCCGCAAAACAGAACGTGATCGATCAGGAGTTGAGAAATACGCTATTTAAAACTATACCAGGTAAAAAAAATGTTCGAACTAAGGTAAATAGTTGAATATTTTAGTGGAGCTTTTCTGTTACCACTAAAGATAATGCTTGATCTGATTATCAAGAATCAGATTGTAATTGTAATGGAAGTAGCAGAGAGGATTTTTCTACCCTCTTTTACATTAGGAATAAAAGTTAAACTTATAACGCTTTATAATGAATGGTTTTGCTTGATTGGCAATGGAATGGCGGGAAAAAAATTCCGTTGACTCTTTTTTTTTTCCAATATAGATGTAAATTTTCACTTCCTAACTGCTCTAAGATAAATAATTGAAAACTTATATCTACAATTAGTTTGTTGTTTTCTATAAAGATACTTTTTAATAGAGATTATCGTACCAATCTTATAATGTGCACTGTAAGGTTCCAACTGTTCTAGTTTGTTACAAATGCAATATAATGTTATTCATTTGTGAATATTAGTTCAATATCGCAAATGTTTGATTTTTAAATGAAACATGTGCTATCATTTCTGATACATCTAACTATTATTTTCTCTCGTCAGGTTTCTGTCCTATCAATCAGGATATTTCAGGAATCATTCAAAAAATTAAAACACGAAGTCTGAAGTCTAAACTCTGGAAAAGTATTTTAAAAGGAGAAGAAAATACAAAACAGTTCAGGACAAAGCCAAATAGCCTAACTAAGCCCACAATGGGTCTCGGATACGAATTTCCTCCAAAAAAAACAGAACGTCCTAGTGACAGGTCAGTTTTCTCAATCAATTTCTCACTGTTTTAATATTCTCATTTGTCATGTATAAATCATTTCTTCTATGTTTATTAATATTAATACCTTTGATTATTGGTATCCGATTGTTTCATTGTTATTTTATTATTTATTCTATTGTATTTAATTTTTTGCCTTACTTATGCAAAAAATAAAATTGTTCCTCCTCGAAATTGTTCGTTTAGCGGTCTTTTGGTGTATATAAATTTCAAAGCTAAATTATAAAAATTTAGAACATGAAACGCATTTTTTTAATAATATCATTGTTTTCCGAATGCTAATTTCATGTTTTATGAAAATAGCTTGATAAAGCTTACGGATGGCTACGAATAAAATCATGTTATCGAAAGTTTGCTGTATAAACACTCAATATAGTTATTTGTTTTTAAATAAAAGAACAAATATTATTATCTTTGGCAGAAACATGTGCATTAATTGAGAACTTTAACTTGATTTGGGAAATAAATAACGAATTTAACGTCGATTGATCGGTAATTACTCATTATTTGCGTTTTGGAACTGAAACATGCAATTTACAGGGATAATTTTAGCATATTTTTATATCCATATATCGGTTTAATGTTATGAGATCCTCCTCGGTAGTCCTCGTGCAGCGCTAAATAGCGCATTAATTCAATCTAAAAATAAATTAAAGTATATTTACAACAGTTAATTTTATTGGCACATCTCTTGTACTGTCCTAGAATGGATAATAATTGACTAATTCAATATAGCTTGGTAGTATGCGAGTATATAAATACTGAATACCTGCATACATATTGTAAAATTTTGCAGACAACGGATAAAAGATGTAGGAGGAACCAATTAAATTTTATGGATCTTCTATTTAACAAAAATTAATCCTGAACGCTGCAATTATCCATTACGTGTAGCCATACTAAAATCTTGAATATTTTTCTCTGACTCAAAAAATAATTCTACATATTTAAAGTAATAAATCTCACAGAAATTTAAGAGTTGGGTAAGAAAATTAAGTTAAATTGTCTATGAAAATTATCTAAATTTTTATTTTTATCATCTTAAATAAATACAAAAAATGCCATATTTCTAAAATATAGACTGGAAAACACCGGACCATGATCACTTCAACTAGTCTTCTAAAACTACGGATTATTTTTAGTCCTTCACTCTTCTAGTATAAGATGGTAACGGTTACTACCATCACCAAGTTAAATCGCCAACTCTTCTTCTATTATTGTAAAATGGTTGTCACAAATACAATTTCTTAAATTCTTTCTACACAACAAAATAAATTACTGTTAAAGGAATCGAGTCAATATTTGTAAGGATGGAACCAGATATTATTTGTCTAGCGAGATTATTGTAGATTATTCATTGAGTAGGGGATGTATCATTATGACCATCAAATTGTCTGAGATGTATTCTCACTGTTGAAAGGTTTGATGAATTACAAACTTTTAAATAATAAATAACTTTGCAGATAGTAAAATTCGACCGCGTCTTCATTTTCATTGAAATATATATGTTATATATTCTTGATTTTATCTAAACTTCTTACACATTTAATACACTTCGATTTCACATAATCCGAGCTAAACTAAATCAGAATTTCAGAATACTTTTTCTTAAACATAGGGCAAATGAAAAATAAGAAAAGGAAAAACGATAATGAACGATGTGATATAAAAATCAAAGATTACTTTTCCAAAATTCGGTTTGGTTTGGTTTGTTTGAGGGTTTATGGCGCAAGGGCCAGTATTTGGCCATGCTGCGCCAAACAAGGTAGTAAGTAATATGTAAAGATTTCCAAAATTCGGAACAAAGCTTTTTATTAAATAACGAATAATGATGGTACCCCGGTTGTCGTGGGTAAAGCCGAGAAGACTAAACATTAATGCGTTCATTTACCTTTTAACCCTCTAAGCGTTTGAGCCGCATTTTTCCGTTTTACATGTTCAATTCGAAAAGGAAATAATACACGGTTACATATATAATTTCTTAAACTACCATGGTTAAAACATCGTCAAGATTTCAGAGACTTCATTTAATGCAATACAGATCCCATTACTTACTTCAAAAGCTAATTTTTAAAGTCTTAAATCTATTGGATCAAAATAAATGGACGCTTAGGGGGTTTTAAAGACAACTATGACAAGGAGGTGCGAGAACAGTTATATATCCCGGGCGCCCAGACCCTGTCTTTAATACTGCCACTTTCATTTGGGAATAGAAGAATTCTCATTTTGTGATGATCATCACAACGCAGAACTCAATACTGAAGCCTGATAACTTTTATGACAAACAGTAGAAAATGTAAAACTGAAAGTTGTGTAAAATTGAAAAATAGCACTTGTGAAACGGATGTTTTATTGGACAGTATGATTTATGGATAAGTATTTATCTATTTTTAGAAAGTGACCAAAATATTAACTAACAATTATATACGACAATGCTGAGTATTATAAGCTACAAAATATCTCCCTTTTTCTTTAAAATCCTCTCGAATAATTATGATGTTGTGATCATCAAAACGAATCTCGAATTTATTATAAAGCATCATTTCTTCATTTTTCATCGATTACGCAGTTTTACTCCTTTGTACTCGATAATATAATTGGATGCATAATTATTCACTGACTATAAAGGCTGATTTTAGTGCTTCTAAACCTTAAATAGATCACTGTATCAGTTGATTTTTCTTCCAAAAAATTAATCAGCCGCTTCCTGCAAGTCTGTTGGAATGCATTTTCCAAATATCGAAATGTCAAAATGATGACCATCTAGAAAGATGCCTCAGAGGAGCTGTTGGTGTGCAAAGGGTTAAATTTTGAGAAAATTTCAAATACTTTTGCCAACCAATATTGAAGCTTCTTAAAGCTGTGTAATTTGAAATGTCCGCGACCTTATTGGTAGTCTTAATTATCGTTCTAAATTCCCGATTTAAATGCCGATATTTTCATAACACAAAGAATAAGTAAACTAAAATGATCTTTTCTTTCAGATCTGAAGCATATGGAGCATGGGTTACCAAGTACAACAACGCACAACAAAAGTCATTCAGCTGGAAAGAATCTAATGACGACAAAAAAAGCGCCAGCCAAAACAATCCTTGGGGCCCTGTCTTCAAAAATAAACAAAGCTTCCTGGAAATGCACTTCTGCTAAGGACATTTCTCAACCAGTGCAATATTATGTAATATGTATGAATATAGTAACTGTGGTAATTGTTGTGAAATATCCGTGAAATGTTTATTTCATTTCTGTAGTTGAATAAAACTGACACTTTAGAGACATAATTTGTAAATTCACTTTCGTTCTCGTGTTTACAAGCTCACATCTATGTATAGAGTTAATTCGGAAAAATAATAATAATATTAACGAAAATGCAGCGGTAAATCAAAGAATTTTTTATATCATTGTACAGAATTATTGTAATGCAATGGATTAAATTGAAACACAACCGTGCATGTCATCTAATATCTATCTGCACATTGTCTTACACCGACAATGCCACATTCCTGGAAGACGAATACCGAATTTAAATTGGCATTTGACGTACATGTCGTGTGCATGATTGACTTCATTTTATATTTAATGACTTGTTAACACAATTACAAAAATATTTTATATTTGGACATTGAAATAAATTGAACATTAAATTTTTATCTCAAGGAAAGAGAGTCGAGTTTCTTTAAATGAAAAAGATTTAAAAATAATTGAAATCAACTAGAGACATTTAGGTGAATAAGTTATATTGTTTAACCAGAATTTGAATTAAATGGTGACAATATTCGTTACAATATTATTCATCTTTCTATGTTAAAAATATCTTACTTAATTTATAATTTAATTAATAGTAGGGAATTTTTATAAAAGTTAACCTGCAACTTAAATCTGATCATTTCAAGAGATTAACCACTTAACTGAATAATTTTCTTTGTCTATTTGTTTTGGAAAGGGATTGTCGTTTTCATTCATTTAAGAAGGCAGAGAATGGACGAGTTTTCTGTTCTGTTTATTTACATTAAAATGCCTTAATTACGTAATTCCGGTGTAATGATAATTGAATCTTCAAAGCGGAAGTACAAAAGTAATGCAAGTAAAGTCAAGGTTTTTAATGTAAGTAAACAAAACAGAAAACTCGTCGATACTTGAGATGTTTATGGATCCTACGTAATTTTTGTGTCAAATTATAAAGCTAATTAATGATTCAGTTTTAGTTTGTAAGACTAAAATTGCGACAATTCGATGCACGAGTATTCTCGGTCTTTTAAGTTAAGCAGTTAAAATCGAAAATTTTTCTAGGAAAATATCCGTGCACAATTTTTAATTTGTAAAATATAACTCAATTTCCAAAACATTTTCACTTCAGAAACTTATCAAAACTTTGTAATTTCTGCATTGTACTATAATTCAAAAGGATGGAACTATTTTAAAAAGTAAGAAATACTACTTATACAGATGATCAACGAATAAAACTTTTTGTAACAATTATTGGTAAGATATAACATTAAAGGAATAATATCTGGTGGATTGCAAACATTCCTTGCTACCAAACTAACAGCAATAATTACATTTTAAAAAAAAACTGAAGCTCGTGATATTATACTTCATGTAAGTAATCATAGAAATACGTGCGATTAATAAAAAACATGTTACTTACTGTTTAATTAATTAAGAAATCAGATGAAATATTCTTGAATAAATGTTAACAGAATATCTTTTAAATATCTTGAATCGCTAATATTTATTTAGAATAAGATTTGCGAAATTCCATTTCTCGATTTCTTGTTTGGTCGAGTTGAGATGTCTTGCTGCGTTTTCTTGCCACAAATAAGCTTGGTTATCTTAACGTCCACGAGGGCTATTTTAGGACGGATCTCGTAATTTTGAACCACGGTCAGATGACGAGGACCACACCTGAGTTGGCACCCCCTCTCCAAACTTCCACACTACACCACCGGTGGAACGTTTTGCCCCCTACGTTTGATTTAACTTGACACAGGCCCTATACAAAACGGATCTTCAGTGCAATCAGTTTTCGAACCTGGAACCCTCCAGCTCCGAAGCCGACACCTTACCACTAGGCCACCGCGGCCTTTTTGCTACAAATAAAGGGGAAACATATATTTTTCTAACCGGAAAAGTTAGTTTTTGATATGGCACTATTGAAATTTTATGTAATTTGAGATTTTCAATTTCCTTCTAATTTCTCACTTCATCCAAACTGGTATAATAAGTATAGTGAAAGTAACATTATTATGGTCTCGAAACTGACGGGTCTATTCTGGTACCCCCGGTTGGGTTGGGAGACATCACTTTTTCCGCACTTTAACAACGGGAAAAGTGACATCTCTCAACCCAACAGGGGGTACCAGAATAGACCCCCAATTTCCTATACAGCTATGTGAGATTACAACAAGCGTGATAGATATCAAATTGCAAAAAAAAAAAAGAAATTACATTTATTGCAAATTAACTGTATCTGTCGTTGAGGGGTAAAATAATAATTAAACATAAAGCGACAACTTCGTTTTATAATCATACTAGCTGGTATACCTGGAGTTGCTCGAGATAAAAATATTTTCAAGTCTAACTACTAATAACACTTTAAACTGAATGAAACGGTTTTTCGCAGCAACGCCTTTCTTCGATTTTCGTCGTCCACTTCCGTGTTGTCTGACATCCTCGGCCAGCAGCAAAACTCCTCTTATCTTTTTCTCTCTATAGTTTGAGCCACCTGGCCACGAATCTAGCCGTTCTTGGTACGCATTTTCCCTTCCCCATCATCGATTGCCACGGCGACCACAGAAACTCTTTCACACATATCTTGTTTTCATTTTATTCTCTGAAGTACAATTCTTTTCTTTCTAGTGTTTGGGTGACTGATCAGAAAAACACCTATACAGTGATATTGTCCCGTCACCAACTTCACGACTCTTTCTTCTACCGTTAAGCTGGCTTCCTACCATTAGTTCTGAACTGCGATAAATCTAATACCAAATTTGATGCGTTATCACTTGAGAAAATTCAAGTTTGACGGCAGTACTGTGCTCTTAAGCCTAACCAAAATTTGAATAAAAACTTGCCTTTCATGCAATATAAAAAAATTTAAAAGCGTTTTCATGCTTCATAATTTTAAAATGGCAGGAAAGCATGAGATTAAATGCTTGAAGAAAGAATGAAAATCATTTCAATCTACCTCACACACAAAAAAAACCCTGAAACCAAATATCTATTGCCATGTTTAATATAAATACAAAAATTATTACTTTGAAGCAGGTGCGATAAAATATGTCAGCAATGCAATGGATACTAAAGTGAAAATTCTGCTTTGGAGTTAATTTTCCAAGAAAACAATTTATATTATCACAACCGTAAGAATTGCAAAAACGCGTGACAATAAAAGCATTGTTACAAATCAAGTTTGAAAACATTTTGAAAAATTAATTAAAATTGAACAAAATGTCGCATGGAAATATGATTGGTGTCATTGAAAAGCTAATTTTTTTTACCTTTTCGATGATGTTAAAATAGTTTTTGTGCGATAATATGCTCCGAAGTTATTGCGGAAAAAAGTATAAATTTAAGGTAGTTTTTAATTAATTAAAATTTTGAAATTCATTTTTTTAGTGAGCGCCTACTACCGGAAATGCAAAAAACCACCTGCCAAATTTCAAGTTTCTAGTCCCGTGGTTTGAGAGATACGGTGATGAGTCAGTCAGTCCCTTTCTCTTTTATATACATACGGGGTGCCCACACTTATCGTGGTCCAATAGCTAATTTCTAAACCGTTAGAAATAGACATATAGTTTCAATTGGAAAAGTGCTTTAAATGAAGGGAAGAATTATATTTTATGTTTTTTGAGTCACTAAATATATTTCTGAAAAAGTTACGAATTCTAATTTTTTATACTATCCACCGGTTCGATCAGTCAGATTTAGTAAAATATTCTTCACACACTAACATTTTAAACAAAAAAAGTTTCGCTCTTCTGTAACTAAAACTGACCGAGTTATTGAGCTTTGAATATCGCTGACTTAAACCACTTTACACTATTTCAATAGCCGCCTTGAAGACGATCCACCAATCAATGCGCAGCAGTTGCTCGACGAGGGCGCTGGTTGGTTAAAAATTATGAAATTCAGAGCTTTGTAGCTCGATTAGTTTTAGCCGCAGAGGAGCGGAACTTTTTTTGTTTAAAATGTTAGTGTGTGAAGAATATTTTACTAAATATGACTGATAGGACCGGGGGACCGTATATAAATTAGAATTCGTAACTTTTTCAGAAATATATTTAGTGACTCAAAAAACATAAAATACAATTATTCCCTTTTCCAATTGGAACTATATGTCTATTTCTAACGGTTTAGAAATTAGCTATTGGACCACGATAAGTGTGGACACCCTGTATATAGATTACTTTCGAGTAATAAAGAGTGAAATATAGATAATGTAAGGCGTTTTCACTGCAATGATAGAAACACATAAAAATTATCTGAAATAATTTTTATTCTCAGATAAATGTGAATATTATTTTAATTGCCACGTTACATAGAAATATGCAATTATCTCAAAAGTGTTTGAAATTCTTTGACAGTATTTGCAAGTTCAATTCATTTACATTTCTGTTCAAAATAAAAGTTTACACAAGATGTTCTGGCTCTAGAATACTGCACTTTGAAATCTATGTGAACTTTAATAGAATTCTGGCAAATTTCATCCTCCCCCTCATAAAACGCGTCAAAATAGCTTATAAAAACATGATATTTTCACAGAAAATGGATAAAAATTAGCATTTAAAATTCTTACCTTTTTCTCTCAATGAATTAATGATGTGTATGACAGAATAGTGAGAACATAAGAATTTTTTTCAAATTAAAAACTTAAAAATCCGTTTCTCGTATAAATTGAATAGTCAATTTTATATAGAAATCAGAATCTATATATTTAAAATAATTGGCAGTAAAAGAGAAACAGTCTCCCAACTCCAACCACAAGACCGATTTCGATATTTTTTATTTCACATGGAAGCCTATGACCCCTAGGCATGTCTAGGGCCAGATTACTAACCTATGGGCTCTGCAACTTTAAAGGCCTCTAGGCATTCAGAACATTATTCTTAGAATTTTTTTTCCAAGTTTTCAAATTCTCTTGCAGCTTGGTGTGGTACAACTGTCTGACTCATAAGTCAAAAATACTGATAAACTTTATATATGAGAGTTTAGAATGCTTTAAAAAAGTTTTATAATTTTTTTTATCACTTTGTTAAAAATTACTTTTAAATTTCAATTTTAATTTCTTTATATGCAAGAAACTGAAACTAACTCTTATGAAAATGACTCGCAATTATTTTTTTTTTATTTCAGTTTGTTGTAATATTTGTTACCTAAAAACTACTTATATAGATATCATATTACAATCAATAAAACATATCATATTTTGGAAATTTGGAAGGGAAAAGGGGGGCTTCGGATCTTGCACTGCCTAAGGGCCCCTAAAGACCTTAATCCGGCCCTGGATATATCATCAATGGTTGCAGGTGCCCCACCACCCTCCATTTTCGAGAAATCGAAAAAATACTACTTCACTGTACGTTCTCTGTGGGGAAAAACCATGACAAAGTCCACCAGCCCCAACCCCTGGACTGATTTCGACCATTTTTATTTCATATCAATGGTCGCCGGTAACCCACCACCCTCCATTTTCGAGATATATCTCAAAATAAAACTTTGGCAGAGTTACTCAACCTCTACAACCACCAATTTATTTCACCAATTTGCAAGCGATAGGCTGTTAATATGACGGGGGAGCAGCTCGTTGCCGAAGGCGGCTAGTAATGTAATAAAAATAAGGATTTCAAGATAAAAAAAAAATAAAAATAGAGATAAGAAGTACAAAAGACATGTCTAAATCAGGCCGGTTCTAGAAATGAAGCTGTTATCGTGCCATTTAATGTCAGCCGCCCCATCATCCTATAATATTTGCACTTCTTTTTTGAACAAGTGCATTTAAAATAAAAAATATTCGAAAATTCCTTAATGTTAACGAAAAAAATAATTTTTTTTCGTTGGTAGAAGAAAACTTGACTTACACGTTCAACGAATCGGTGACAAGTTGAATTAATTTATCAGTGAAATTCTGAATCTAAAGCGAATTTCTATTATAGACTTAATTTTCTCAAAAAAGACGTCCTCTCATATCTCGTTAATACAAAATTTAGTTTAAGTGTATATCTTCACATCACAAATATAAATATGAAAGATCTTTATTGGAAAACAAAATATGAATGTGCATATACGGTAAAATAATTTGAAAAGCAAATGTTTATTATTAAATTGAATGTATTATAGTTATTCCACGAAGTAAAACATTAAATTAAAATTGCATTCTCCTTGCAAGATCGTCCATAATGTCATTTAAGTTAATTTCTTCTACCAAATCTTACTCTATTGCAATTAAACCTAAAGTACTCAATCTTTCTTGGCAAATCGACGATCTTAAGTAAGATTTAATTATTTTTAGTTCAGAGAAACTTCTTTTGCCTTTTGCAAAGGGTCCTGTGACTGACAGGCTTAAATATATTTTTTAAGGCTACAGAAAAGTTGGAAAAATTTAAAATAAAATTATGTTCTTCAATAAATCCCAAATGTTTTAAAAGGATCCCTAATATCATCATTTATGATTCTGTAAATCATTGATTCATTATATAAGTCATTACCGTCGGCATCTCTAGATACTGAATCGCCATTAAAATCTTGTAAGGAAATTTCAAAATCTGCACAAGATCTTTATAAGTCATTTTTTGGACATATTCCTGAATTCAGTTAGAAATTTAAATAGTGTTTTACATTCGTTTAAGGAGTTAAACCTTTCGTGAATGGAATTCAAAGAAGCATCCACAACGATTAACTGCAATTAAAATAATGTTTTACAATTAGAAATTTAAATATTGCTTTACATCTTTTTAAGGAGTTAAACCTTTCTTGAATGGAATCCAAAGACGCATCCACAACTGTTAAGTAAAATTCAACTTTAAATAATGATTTTGGATGTTCCGTCTGCTCATCAATGCATTCATAATAGAAAAGACGAACTTTATTTTTGAGCTATTCAAAGGAAATTATATGTTAATATCAAGATAAGTTGCAGTAATGAGACATCATGCATTTGTTAATGGCCCCATCTAATTTGTTAATCATTCCATATTAAAACTGAATGAACCTAGAGGCCACTGTGGCCTAATGGTAAAGTCTCGACTTCGGAACCGGTCCCATATTCTTAATCCTATTCCACTGAAGATCCGTCGCGTATTTGGTCTAATGCACGTTAAATCTGATGTCGTGAGACAAACTTCCTCCTCCCGCTGGTGTGGTGCGGAAATTTGCAGAGAGAGGTTCCAGCTCAGGTGCCGTCATCATCATCTGACCGCGGTTCAAAATTACGCGGTCCGTCCCGAAATAGCTCTCGTGGTGCTTCAAAACGGGACATTAATATAGTAAATTAAACTTGAATATATTTGCACCTCAGAGGTAGACCAATTTCAATAGGCCACCACTATCATAGACCAATTTTGCCGAATGTGATGTTTTCATCGTGTTTGCCTTATCAAAGCCACATTTTCGGATGAGTCAAGTGTCGAGACTGTAAGTTGGAAAAAACAAAACCCGTTCTCAAAAAATGAAATACAGCTAGCAATTCATTGCGCTCTATAATTTCTTCTGTCTCTCCTGTAAAATATTTAATTTGTTATGATATCTTACCTCTGACGCACAGAAATAAACTTAAAAGTGGTCGTTGCGCAATAAAGAATTTGCCGCAACTTTGGTTTTGTATCTCTGGAGTCGTCTTCTATTAGTGCGTTTAGATTTTTTATTGCCTCCTTCAGTTAAATTTCAGAGCTCTTATTAAGTTTTGTTCTTGCGCATTTAACAACAAAGATTACCGAAACAAACAACGAACACTATAAAAACATTTAATTGATGTGCTGCGTACTTGAGCTCCACAATTCATGTGTTTTGACTTCAGGGCCGGCCCGAACAACTGGTGCAAAGTTGATTTTCGGGGCCTTGAAACTAATTTCGTAAAACAAAATAATAATTTATTGCAATTTCCTATTTATTACACTACACAAATTGGTATATTAAGGACTTAAGAAATACCTTAAAATGGTAATTAATTAGATTATTTGATTTATGAATTATTTTTGGTAGCATTTGAAAGAGTGGCACAACGTGACATCTTTGTATTTTAAAGAGAGTAACCATCCCGACTTCGTTTTTGATGTTTCTCATTCTTTAATTTCCTTAAATAATTTCAGAAAAACTTCTGTTGTTTTTATCATTCGGAAAATCATAGTTTTCACACTAATTTGTATGATACCCGTTCTAAATTTATCATTTACAATTTCAGGCCAGTTACCAGGATCATTGATATCGATATTTCGTTTTCAACTCTTTGTTGTTCCTGTTGAAGATGCGATTCTCGGACAAATTCATCTTCTTATCAATTCGACGCCGACAAAAAAATCCACCGTCTTTAGAATTCCCTCTGCTTCATAATTATCTTTCCGAAGACTTGAAATGTGCACATATACGATATATTCCTACTTCGTTTTTTAAAAATCTGTATTTGTGTATATTCGGATTAAAATTTTTTAAAAATAAGACATTTTTAATTTGCAAAATCAGTCAGCTGCACGGGGCCTACTGCGGTAGCACCCTCCTCCGGCCGGCCTGTTCGACTTGCCCGTGTTTCTTTGAAGCAACTTACCAACATTCGAAGGGGGAAAACGAGCCTCGCGCCTTGCCTATGTTTGACCGCCTTCGTGCATGCACGCACGGTAGAGCCGGGCCTGTTCTGAACCAGACTATTATCTCGTTACTGGGCAACACTTCTCTTAATAAGATAATAGCTAAATGATGGAAGAATTTATATTTAGATAAATTTTCTATTTTTTAAATAAAAAGATCATTTATCAGTAGTTTTATTTAACTTAAAACAAAAGTTTAACTCCTTATGCAGCCATGCTATTCTCCTTCAATCATAGCCCGAATAGAAAAGAACGAAGTAAATGTTTGCCACTTTATTATTAATTCGAAAGAAGATATCTGTTTATAAATTAAAGCTTTATTTCAGAGTATTGGACGAAATTAACTTTTAAAGAACGTTTAAAAACATCGATCTACGAATGAATTAGAAATAAAGAATTCAATTACCACATTAGCTTAAAAATTATTTATCACTTTTTCCCCATCAGCGATTCGTGCAAGTTCACTAAGAAACAGTGAAGCTAAAAGAACTTTTGAATTTTCAAAACCTTATGCAAATTTCACTATAATGGAATGTCTACAGTTATGGCCTCACAAAAGTGAGTACAAATTCAAATATAATAAAATATTGTATAATATTTCGAATGTTTATGAATATCTACTAATAATAAAGGAGAATGTGTGTGGCTTCTACTCTTGAGAATAAAAGAAAACCTACATGACTTATCAATGCCAAGCATTCCCATAATTTGATGCCACACCACGCCAACATGACTCCTGCATGAAACCAATCTGCTGATAAATAAACAGAATAAAAAGACAAACAGCACTCAAATAATTCTCTTATCTTTCTTCCCGCATTTCAAATCAAGCTTTACAACATTTGCGATATATTTTCTTTAAGTAAAATATGGCACTTCCAAGTTTATTAAGTAACAATATTTGCAGTGCCCCTATTTTTTCAGTAATAGAAATCTCTGGAGGTGAAGAACTCGATCAATCCAACACACATTGGCATCCTTCTTTAATAGCAAACTCTTTATTTTACCAGCATCATATTTATCTGAAGAGAAAGTTAAACAGAATTTCTACCAAATTACTTATCACAAAATATAATGGGCGATCAGTTAATGAACAACTACCACTTTAATGAAAGATTTTTATGCTCGCTCAATGAGAAGGTTTATATAATGGACGGTTCAAATATAATCACAAGATGAAGGGATACTGCATGTAACATTTGCAGAACTCCATCTGTAAGCATCCTTCATTGCAGGAGAGATGAACGGACGAAAATGAGACATCAAAGAGCTTCCAGGAGCATTAGCAAACTCGCCAGGTAAGCAGATGAGAATAGAAATCAAAAGCGAGAACTTTTAAGCAACTTCTGAAAGCAAAATTGCCTTACTGGATTTCAATGATCTAATGGAATTGAACACATTTTTTTAATCACATGTTACAACAACAGTTTGGTTGTGAAAGCTTATCGTCCTTCCATAAAATCTCAACACAGGTCAAAAGAAGTGCTTAGAATGATTTCTAGTCTCCAGCTCAGGATTGCCCAAAAATCAGTTAATGCACATGTTCAAATGAAGAGAAAATAGGGATGCAAGTTGAGCAGCTTCCTTATCACAGGAAAATTCAAAAATTGAACATAGTTCAATACCTTCCTCTCTGTTCTTTCCCCCTCACAAAACCTTCATAAATGGTTCTTAGGGTCTTTTTTTCCCTAATCAATTCACTTTACAGGGTTCGTACACATTTCCTTAAAAGAAAATCAAGGACTATCAAGGACTTTTAAGGACTAAAAAAACCAAAAAATAAGGACCTCTAAATTGAATAAACTTAACGAATTGTCGCACGCATTTTTAAATAAAATGTCTCATTTTTGCAAATTCAATCTATTAGATGATAAATTATAATATAAAACATACAAGATACATTACAAATTTAACACAACAAAACTCCCAAAAATATGAGTTAATAAATTGATGGAAAAAAAAACTCCATGAAACTGGTAATCAAATTAAATATCTTTTAATTCCAAACTTTTCATTCAATTTTATATCCAAGGTATTTATTTTAATTTCTTTTCAGTAATTGTTTTTCTTAGTTCATGCGATTGAATAAATAAATTTATGTCCTTTGACTTTTCAGCCTCATTAGCAAAATCATTTGCTTTCTCATTTTTTTGGTGCATGTCCGTTTGGAGGAACATTTTCTTTTGTTTTAAAAAATCTATTTCCTCCTCTAGAGCTTTTCGTTTCAGTTGTTTTGTTTCAGTCTTTTCTTTGGATCTTTCACTTTCTAAATACTGCATGTATTTTGCTCTAGCTGAGGTGGCAGCCGTCCTCATTTCTTTTGTAATTTTTAAGTCATAAATAGCCCCAGACAGCTTAATAAATTCATGATTTACACGCTGGAAAATATATGAAGCATCATTTAAATTTTCTACTTCCAGGACCTTGTTCACCGAAAAACCTCATTGTCCATGTGACAGTATTAATACCATTTTAATAATCTTCCAAACTTTTTCATAATGATTATTGGTAAAATAAATTTGTAAAAAATTATCAAGGGGATCACTCTTTGGATTGAAAGAAGTAAATTCAAATGAATTTGGCTTTACAATATTTAACAGAAAATCTGCATAGAGTAACAAAATTTCGTCGCAATCTTTTCACAAAATACATTTATTTTGCGACAATACAATCAATACCTTTTTCATTTTTTCCTGTGCTTTTTCGGGATATCCAGCCAATATTCGTGGATCAATGCAAATTGCAGGTCTTACTAGTGCGTAATTCACAGGACATTTTTGCATGAAATGTTTTATCATTGTTATGATGCTTTTTCCGACTATCCTGTCCGAGTGTGAAAATATCCTTGTCTGCTAATTCCTTATTTTTTATCTTTTCTTTTATTAGTTGCTCTGCAGCAAATCCTAAATACACTTAACTTTTATCTTTATACAAGTTTGGGTCACTGAAGTTGAATTTGCATAAAGTCTCAGGTTTCTCAATTCTTTCATTCTCTGGTTTCAAAATTTTGAAATGTTGAATGCAATCATTAACAAGTTTTAATACATCATTGGCAAAAAAATGGAAGTATAGGCTTATCACTTTGATACTGTTCTAAAAATGGTAACAGCACTTTTGACAATCATTCCTATGGAACCATGGACCAATAAAGGTCATCTGTAACTCCTCCCTTATTTCCCAAAGTGTATGCGATGGATATGGATTCGTAGAATGCGAGCCGAGTTGTCCCCCCACCCCATTCCGCGAGAGCCACGTCAACCGAGATTAGAGCCGCCGAGAAGGAAGAATTAGAAAAACGATAATCGGCGAAATTTTAAATTTTTTAATAATGGCAGAGTAAAAAGTAAGGACTTGCAAGGACTTTTTAAAAATGGGGCTTAAAAATAAGGATCTGTAAGGACTTTTAAGGACTAAATGTAAAAGTAAGGACCTTTAAGGACTTGTAAGGACGCGTACGAACCCTGTTTAATATTCGTGTGACTTCTTACTTAATTTGTATGAATTTAAATGCTTTCTTTATCAATGATAATTGTTTGTCGGAGAGAAAAACATACTTTGAAGCAGAATTTTAAACAAGTGCTATGACTGTCTATAACTTTGAATTGCATAATCACATCATTTTTATAAATTTATGATTAAAAGTAAAGACAGAAAACTTTTTGATGACATTGATGACACTTTATTATCACAAGTTCAATAAAATTACACACTAAATATTTGGCACATCTGTAAAACATGAAATATTCACAACAATTTAAGTTTGTTCATCTCTATTCGCAATAGAACAGATGACATATCATCATTATAATGTTAACAGACGGATTGAAAATACTTTGTGTGTGTATTCACACTGAAAACACGGAAAAACACAATGTCCATTTCTTAAAGGAGTGGTATGGCCGGTGGTTCAAATGTACAGGCCCGTCTCTTAAAAACGCATATAAACCTCTTGCAGCCAAAAAAATACGAGTCTTGCAATTTTGGAAGACCAGTAGCAATTGGGTGGAAATGAATGAGATAGAAAATAATTAACAATGACCAGCAATACTATTTTAAAATAAAAGGTCGATAACGAGTGTAAATGAAGGCAATTTTGCAAACAAATTTTTAAATGTAATTTCACTAGGATGAGCTTCAAGGAAAACAAAACAAACTGTTTACAAAATAAATCAAATGCCATAAAGCAAGAACTTAAATTACTGCTTCAAAAATCACAAACTAATAAAAATAGCATTCAATTAAACTTATCAAACATTTTGCATTACAAAGCAAGAGGACACTAAATTTATTAGCTGCAGTTTTCAGTGCCTATATACAGCCTGTCACAAATAAAGAACACTAAGAAGGAACAAATTAATAAATTAAAGTCTATCACTCCACAGGATGGAAAGAAAAGTTACATATTTACATACAGATTTGCATAGAAACATTGAAATTACTTCAGTTTAAAACCATTGTTTCATGAATTAACCCATATATACGTAAATATATATATATATATGAAAGGGTGAGTAATTACAAGTAGAATATGAACAATGATGATAGATATACAACTACAGTAGAAGAATACTGAACAATCTGCCTTTGGGCTAAAAGCTGCTTAACAATCAGTCACTTTATGTAAAATATTTCCATTTCAAAATAAATTTGCATTTCTCTATCATCACTTCTTGAAGATATTTATTCTTTCAACAAAATCGTCTAAATGATATTTTAATCGATATTCAAAGATCAGTTAAATAATCGCAACCCAATAAATTATATTTCGATTTCTGCATTTCAAAAAGAACCCCTATGTAGATGCAAGTATTTATAAGATTCCAACCAACTTAGTAATGTTAAAATAAAAAATTCTCTCAAAATATATTTTATATGAATCCATTTTTCTGTGCACATTCTTGGTCCAGTATTTAATACATCCATGCAACAAAAAAACCCATTTAATTTTTCTTTTAAAAACTCTCACTCTGGAAAAAGAATTTAACTGCAATATACATAAACTTTTTACAAAAAGAAGCTGAATAAATAGCACAACAAATACAATTTCAAGCACCAATTTAGCAATTTGCAACACAACTTCTCGACGTTCACAATTTCCAGAAGAAAATCTCAAACGGTAACTTATTTTCACTTAAACTTATAAGTCACCTTTAATATATAAATCTATAACTTTTCGCAGAAACAATTGGCTCGAAAACTTTCTAAAAATATTGTGCAACAGTTATTTTATATATCCAAACACAATCATATCAATAGGAATCTTAAATAACAAAATTCAGCAAAGTATCATATATTAACCCAATAGCTCAATTATGAATTGGAATAAAGTAACAAATTCAATCTTATAATACACAATATCCTGCAACCATTCTGTACAAAAGGCACTCTCACATCTCTAATTTACTTGTAATGGAAATTACGAGACTGGTTGTTTGACGAGGGATGCACCATATAGTTTTGGTGTGGACCAAACTGTGGCCTGTAAAGTAAATATGTACAGTTAAAATTAATGACTGAATCTCACCACTACTGAGGAAAGATAACAAATTAGTCATTTAAGCCAAGATTTCAGACAAAATGCACACAGTTTAATCCAGATATTTTTATACACTTTTATGGATTATAATATACAAAAATATTTAAAATATATTTATTTCTATGTGATTTTTAAAAACAAAACTTTTCAATCCTTTTATCAAAAAAGATTTAAATTTTAGGTTGGTTTTTTTCAAATACAAAATTTAAAATCAACATGAAATGAGCTTACGAGATTTATTAAGTATTTCCCTCTATTTTTTGCATTATTTTTCCTAAATTATTTAAAGCTCTTTACGTTTAGTCATAAATGTTGCTACTTAAGATTGAAATTTCAAGTTAGGTCTTAATAATCATCCTCTCTGCTTTTTCGTCAGAAAATAACACCTAGTCAAATAAATGCATTACGAAAACAGAAATATCATAGTTTAATATCATATAATACATTAATATCATAGAAGCAGTTGTTTTATAATACATATCATCTACTGAAAACAAACATAACACTCATTTTGAATGTCTTTATTTATGAACTAAGGTGTTAATGGTAAAGAAATGCGATTCAAATTTTCTCATAATTATCTATTTTAAATAACGCCAGATGTTTAACATGTTAATGACCAAACGAATCAAATGCAATTCATACTCCAGTCTAATTTCATGACCCCTTCTACTGTGGTTAAGAGATGGCACAGAAGGGTTTCATCTCATTAAATAATATGGTTCAAATCACAGGTGTTAATTATGCAGCTAACGTAAAACCGATTCAGTATGTTTTAAATGTATGCAAGTGCATTAACTGTGTCACTTTAACAGTCCAATTCAGTAGTTTCTCTTGACAAGCACAAAAAATTAATGAATATTGAATGAATTTTAAAAAAGTGAAAATACAGGATCTTGCAAAAACAGTCATTACCTTCTTGAAATACTGTATTTAGTATTTAATACAATGTTATCTTGGTTACTACCCTCTCTCACATCATCAAATACACTATCTAAAAATGCTTTTTCTTCAGAAGAGTTCGCTACTATGCCTGCAAAACTGATATTCAGGAGTAAATAATTCAGAATAAGTCCAAATGTTAGACATGTTCAAGTTTATTGTTCAATTTCACCAAAATTAATCAGATTTCGTTGGATATTATATCAGATAGGAGCATTTATATTTTTGAAAGTTAGCTTTCATTACAAAGATAATTTTATATCAATGATATTGCACGTAAGACTCTGATATATTCTTCATTATTAGTAAATAAATGACCTGTAAAAATGCTTTAGTTAATAAATCTCTAGCATGTGCTTTAATTTTTTTGGGAAAAAAAGAGTTACGAGACTGTTGAGAATTAGCCAGTCACAGTGCAGAAGGATTTTGACTGTCATGACTGTAATAAGGCACACCATTTTGCAATGTATTTAAAGTCAGTTTCTTAATTGTGGTCAGCTGCTCAAAATCAAAGATTTTGAAAATATAAAATTGAAACGATGTATAATGTCAGACATAGCATGAAAAATGTTCAGGGTATATGTGGAATGTAATTTTTTTCATTCTAATTATAATGAATGCATTTATTTCAAAGAAATGCAGATGTTACCAATAAATGAAAAGATGGTCAATTTTTAATAAGTAAAAACATTCATGAAAATTTCTTCCATAAAATTATATCAGAAAAATTAAGCTGATTGCTTTTAACTTTCTGATCTGTTTATATTTAATTTTTTAGAAGAATAGAACAAAAACAATGGTTCAAAAATATAGCTTCAAAATAAACAAATTTTTAAACAAGCAATAACAGTAGAACATGATATAAAAAAAAACAAGAATATTAGATGCGAGTATTTTCCACTTCCTCTGCATGCACTGAATGTGAAAAATAAACCTACAGAAAAGTAGCGACATTAATAAAAAGGAAAAGTAAAAAAATTTAGAACCTCAGATTCCAAATATAGAACGATTTTGGATTCAAAAACTAAAATGAAGAAAAGACCAGTCGCCCCATTTCGTTTCAAATTTCAATACCTTCTTTTTCAAAATGAGCAGCATAATGAACCAGCATAATTAATTACAATTATGCTTTCTGTTATTTACAACTTCACAGAAAGAGTAATTTATTATGTCCTATACCATCCAACTGGTGCGGTAACTGTAATAGTTGTAGGAACAAGGGCATGGGGTCGTGAAAGCGAGTGATGTCGAGTGCATAAAATTGTGTCCTGAATAGAAATTGTAACACATGTACCAGTTGACTGGTAAACAAATAAACACATTAAGAACCATCAGGTTACTTCTTACTTGTCTTAAAATGTTTAACCTTCCCATTATCCTTTCTAAAACAGCAGAAAACATCAGCACTGATTTTTTTAAAACACTAGAAAGAGCCATGTCTAGGTGATTTTATGAATTTTCCCAAACTTCAGCACACATTTTGGACACATCTGTACGAATGAAAATTTTCTTCTGTAATATCCAGATGAAAAAAAAGCAAATGACTGGTATAATTTAGTTAATAAACTAACGTCTGACTCTGAAGTTACAGAGTGCTGTTTTGTGATGAGTTTCATAATTCTGAACCATGGTTAAGGACAAGGACTACATCCGAGACGGCACACGCCTCTCCAACCTTCCACACCAGAAGGAGGACGTTCGAATCCGATGGATTTAACATGCACCAGACCTCAATATATGATGGATCTTTGGTGGGATTGAGTTGCAGACCCATAATCTTCAGGTTCAGAAGTTGAGACTGCCACTAGGCCACTGTGGTCTCAAGCAGATCACTGGATAACTTAATGGTTGAGAAGAAAAATGAAACAATCTCTACATAAAAAACTTCCAATTAATTTTTTATTGAAAATCATATGCTCAACAAGGTAATGAAAGGATTTTGAAATGAAACAGTTTTGATCCTTCAGCCTCACAAGGATTTGTTGAAGGACAGGGAAAGCCTCGCTATTTCACTGAGAATGCATATAATATATATATTTTTAATATCAATGAAGTATCATTTTTTGAAAAAAAATTATCAATTCATTGAAAAGCAACACAAATATTAGCAAAACTTCTGCAAATTCTTCTAGTTTAAATTCCTGCCAAAATGTTGAGATGTAAAAACCAGAACACATAAATTGAAAAGAATGGAGAGAAAAAGAAATTTATCAAGTAAAAAGAACAAGAAGATGCAACACTAAGTAAATATTTCATGAAATAAAACTTTTCTACAATGCTTAAGCAAATTGGTCACCTACCACAGAAAGTTAAAAAAGCTTTGTAAACATATATATAATTTCCTGTGCAAATGTCATTTTTCTGAACTTATGAGATTTTGGCATGCTATGATTCACATATTAAACACTTAATGGAATACGTATCAGAAATATTATGATATTCGAAATATGTATCAAAAGATCTTATGACGATGAGCATAGAGTTTCTCAGCTTTAGTGTTCCTTTTTCAGGGCATGCAACTACCAAAATATTAAAATTATGAAACAGAAGTAAAAATGATTATACACAAATTTTATAAGATAATATTAATAAGGGGCAAAAATAAAAGTTGGTTGAAACCTGATATTGAATAATTAGTACTTTCAGTGAACTATACCAATGTATATGGTTATGATCTTGTGTTTCCCCCCACTACATTTGTGAAGCATTTTATATAATGATGCCAAATGTTTTAACTTTCAGCTGCAAATGTATAGACTCAGCCAGTCTTTTGAATATTAATAAAACCAAACATCTGAAACATTCTGACAAATTAGGAAATGACACAACTTATTTAGTAGTAACTTCACATTACTCCTAAATAACAAAAGATTTATAACTTACAAAATATAAGTAAGAAACATCTTTCACACAAATTTTCTATAATTTTAAAGAAATTAAAGACATCTAGTATAAACTTAATAAAAAATGAATGATAAAAAAAAATTCTGATGAGCAACATATCGTTTTCAGTGGTTTTTCTTGAACAATTAATATTAATTTACATGAAATCAGGTGATCTATTTAAATATTTTACTTACATCCAGCTCATAGCCCCAGGATTTGTATACGAAAATGGCTTAGCTCTACTCATGCTGTGAAATGAAATATTAAAAAAGTGTTAAAGGTAACATTTTGTTAAGCATATTCACACAAGTTAATGGTTATTAACAAAAAACGAACATGCAGGAATGCGTAACATGAGGATGAAGAGAAGCAGCAGTTGTGAGCCACAGATATTTTTAAGAAGCAACAAAATATACAATTAAAAATAGCAAATAAATAGTACATTGTACATGAGTAAATAACAAAATACACTAACCTAATTTGAAGTTTGTTTACTTAGTCAAAATTTTAAGCAAATATTTTTTTAAATACATTGTTAATTAGTTACGCATGTTAAAATCATGCATTATATTCATTCATACTGCTCAAACAATAGAAATTTTGCTTACACAAAATTAAAAAGTTAGTAGGCAGTTTCATATGATACTTTTAAAGGCAATCTGAAACTCCTTACAGGTGTTAAAAAAAAAATCATTGCAATACTTAAAATTGTCATTTGAAATCTGTAAATCACTTTAAAAATTAAATGGATTGTGAACACATATATTTAAATGTTAAAGGAAATAGATAATAAATGCATACACAAACAGATTTTATTTGTTAACATATAATATCACAAAAAATAATTATTTAGGAATGGTTCATTATGATCATTAAATGGGATATCAAAGTTCAAATAAATCCTATGTGGTTTAGAAAAATCAAACACATTCTTGAAGAAAAGTGCATACTAAACATATTTCTTCCTTTCTACATAGCTGAAAACTTGTCGTCTACAGATAGAAAAATAAAGAAAGCACGAAGCAACTGAAGAGGATTCTGATATATCCTATCAATTCAAGTTGAAAATTTCCCTTTTTCAAAATTGACATTTTCTTCAACTACTTAAGTAAAAACATTGCTGATAAATTTAAAATTTAAGTTATAAACTTATAAAATACTTAAAATTAACTGAAAGACTCGTGTAGGAATGAACAATTTTAAAAAGATTTTTTTAGAAAATGAGCCACTCATATATCATCAATAGGATAAAAAAATACTGATGATATAAAACTTTGCTTTCCTAACCCTTCTCATTCACACTTACGAGAGCTCTCTGAATTATACCCGTAACAGGTTAGAATAAAGGTTTGAAAAAAAAAAAAATCTAATCTACAATCAACATTTCACAGGGAAAATCAATAATACTACAGGGGATTAATGCAAATGTGAAACTACAACAAAATCTTAAAACATTTGACTTTCTAGCTTATAAATATATTAATATTTTAAAGAATAAAATCATAAACCGAAGCTTTTTAAAAATGAATTGGATTTTTTGCCAAGAACATTAACATGCAGTTGTAAATGGAAACTGATGTTAAAGTGCAAAGGATTAACAATGCAAAATTTAGGACGGATGAATTTTTAATCATGCAGTGTATGTATCAAGACGGGCAAATCTGTGCTTAGATTTCTGTTATTTCTTTTTTTCTTAAGTTGGTTATTTAACTTTTTCCCCAAATAATTTCCCTTTCATTCTTTAAGAAAGTCGATCTAGAAATGTGAACACAAAATGCTTATTTGACAATAAAAAAATGTAAGTTATGTGGTTCAAGCATTATATATGTACTAGAAAAGGTATGTTTGTTACTCAATTTTAAAATATTATGAAAATACTTAGAGCTACAGAACTTTAGAATTGCAGATATGAATGACAACTCATCTTACCAAACAAATCATAACAAAAACAGCCGAGAAGCAAAGCTTTTCACTAACTTGTAAAAGATAATATTCATATATTCATTAAAAAAAAAGATCCTTTTTAGCATTTATTTTGTTTAAAAGAGTTTCCACTTACTCTTCTAATGGAATGGCTTCTCCAGAATCAGGTCTGAAAAGTAAAACTTTCTGTTAAATATACAGCAAATAAACACAGAAAACAATTAAAAATTGAAACAAGTAATTAAATTGCTAAAACATGATGAAAATATTTATTATAAATTTAAAATCTCATAATGTTTTTTTTTGTTTTCATAGTTACATATTGCACATAATTAATTATTATTATTATTGCACAAAATGCAATATTCATGCCTCAATTCTAAGACTTCACATTTATAAGAAAAATTTTAATTATTTAATACTTTAAACATTTGAACTACAATTTAAACAATAATACGGGCACTATTTCATTCGGAATAAGTGAATTGGAAGATATTGTGCCTAAACAGAAATTTAACCCTCCTTTGGGGAGGGGGGGGCAGAGAAAACTTTTTTTTAATACAGGAAAATTGTGTAAAGCACTAAGTTTACTTACATATATGAATCATCATCATATTTCATACGCAGGTAGAATCTGGACAGTTTTACAGAGAAGAAAATGGTGGGTATGATAATAAAGAGTGCCCATCCTAATCCAAACCAGTATCCATTCTATAAGGAGATTTTTTTTCAAATGAGGTATGCAAAGGAAAATATAAGGTGATATAAAAATAAATATAGAATACAAAAAGTTATTTTTTTTTACATCCTCAGAGCATTTACTTTGAAGAGCATAGGAATTGAGTTGTGTGTGTTTTTTTAAATCATCAAGAGGAAAAAATATTAAATTCACAAAACATAAACAATTAGGTAAATTTAAAAAAGCATAGGCAATGATTAAATACTCTGATTCATTCTCAACAAAAATTAATGAATTCGTAAAAGCCTTTAATATTATATTGACAATAATTGAATATTATATCAACAGGGCAGAAATACATACAATGGTTGCAATTAAATCAAGAGGCTAATAACAGCAATGCTATAACTGGAAAGAAATGAAATTATTCTTTTTATTTGGAGAAGACATCCAAATAAAAAGAATTATGTAATCATTGCAATTGTAACTTATATTAGATCGAAATGGCAATAAATTTCAAATATTTTTGTATTGATTATCATGGATCACTCAAATACTTTTGTATTTATTATTAAGCTTAAGTCATCAATATTATAGATATTAAGCTGAAAAATTGAGATCTTCAAGGATTTTAAAGTCTATATTTCAATAAAAACACTTAATAAACATTTACTTACAATAGGAGCCACCACAAATTCACATACAGCAGTACGAGCAATTTTGAAAGCTATCCAAACTGGGAAACATTTCCCTATATTCTGCACCTATATATATAAAAAGAAAAATTATTATCTTGCATTATTCTTCATAGAAAAATTATTAAACTTCTATGAGAAACAAATATGACAGAGCACCACCAATTTAGTTTCTTACGGATATGAAATGATTTTACAAATTAAAAGGGTAATTTTATATTGAAATACTGAAAACTCAGACAATTCTTACATATTTAGATGGAAATAATTAGGTTATATATTTAGTTTTAAAAATTTTATATAACTTTTGATATTGTTCTTTATCCTATGCACACAATTATGATATCCAGAGAATAGTGTTGGTTTTTTGTAAGGGAAAGAATAACAAAAAAAAGCACTGTTAGTTAGTAACAAATTAAGTTGATGGCACTGAGAAACATATGTGGTCAAATGAATAACCCTGTATGCAATTCTAATGCATTTAAAGATAACTGATATTTTCAAATAGAATTTAGTTTCAAACACCAAAGATCAATATTCTGTTGAATCAGAGGCGATTGTGAATCCATTTCAAAAATCCTGAAAATTATCATGGTCACAAAACTTCAAAATGTTAATGCAATACATATAGTACATATATGTAAAATATTTTAACAGAACTGCTGGATTTTCCATAATTTACTCAGAAAAGAAGTTGGAATATTTCATTGAACTTGATATATTTTAAAAAGTTGTACAGTTTTACAATGTCCTAATGATGCATTTGGTCTAAAAAAAAAATGAGATAGTGAATCTTCAGAAAAAATTCTAGATGCTCAAGATTTGAAAAAGTAAAAAAATTCAGAATTCTAGATAAATCTGGAACAAATATCCCTTTTCATAGCACTAAGATGCACAGCAACCAGTATGATGCCATTTAATAATGATGTAGTCCAATAACTTAACCCTTTGACTACTTAACAGGGCATATAAGTCCCACTCACATTTTAAAATTACTAAAGGGATAAAAACTGCCTTGAAACTCATTGCAATACATCGCAGCTGTAGAACAAGAACAATTATGCACATTTCATCTTTATTCCCCTATATGGCACAGCCTATTTTCTCTCCAAAAGTCACTGCTTACTGAAGACTTTTCTTCTGTGCATGTATGTTCGATAGTTTTAAGCTATTACTAAGCAATACACATTTTTTGCAATAAATAAAATATTGTAAATATATAAATAAGTTTTTGAATAACTAATAATAATCATGTTTCATACATAAAAATGAAATGCCCCAGCCTTTGGTTTAAAATCTGCTTGGAGGGGAGGGAAAAAAAACACCAAACAATCAATTTGGCTTACTTGAAGCCTATTGTTTACATTTGCACAGAAAATTGAATAAAATAAAATTTAAAAAAAATCTGTAGTCAAAGGGTTAAGTTGTTACTGACAATAATATCACTAACATAAGCAAACATTCATGGCAAATTGTATTTTAATGTAGATAATTATTTCAGCTAATGAATACTAAATCCACAGATAAACACTAAAATAATTTTAGTTAAATTAGGATAGATCCAAAATTACGAAGTCTAACTTTAATATCCCTGAAGTACCTACCTACATAACAGAAAGCACTAATTCAATAGAACAAATGTGTCAAATCTGTGTTGTAATTGAAACTTCATTTGCTTTTCTTATTTAAGACTAAATGTGTTTTAGAAAACATTATCCTATACATTTCTCATCAATAGGCAGTTTAATTTTTTTTCACAATATTAATGCTTCAATTTAAAATTTCCATGCAGTAAAAATTTTAAAAAATTCTGTTTTAATAATTAGCTTGCAATAGTTCAGGATTTCTAACTAAGCCATCTATGACTACTTCAAGGTTTTCATGAAAGGTGAAATGAATGTAGTAGAAAGACAATTTATAAATTTAATAAAACAGTTCTCATCTAATAATAATATTACATGATATGCGTAAATATTTTTAAGTAAAATTACTACATTTTAAAATGAAGAGTTTTTCAATTGAAATAACTCTGGATACTCTACTGAAAGATGTACTTCACATATAATCAAATTTATAATTTAGATATCTCACAAGTGGCCAATAAATTTTATTTATAATTAATAATACAGGAAAAAATTCCTTACCCTCGCTGTCCATCCAGTTGAAGATGCAACGGCATGGAATAAATGCTAAAATGGACAAAAATATGTCTCCAGAATTTCTATTTTATATACATACAACTAACATTAATTTAAAAGGAAATACTTTAAAAAAATGAATATTAACAAGACTCGCAATAAAAAATTAAAATGTAGCAAAAATCTGTGCCTGTAATGAAAATTTAATGGTAATATGCAAGACTTTAAGGAAAAAAATGCCCTATATCTTATCACTTGTCAAAAATATCTGCAATGACAAGATATAAAGGTTTTAAATTAAGCAGAAATTTTTTTATTTGAATTATAGTTTTTGATATTTGTGAAAACTGATGACACTTTCAAAAGCATAACACCAAGATTCTTATAAATATATATTTAATTTTTATACCTATTAACACCCACTGTTACACTTACTTTCAAGATACAATTACCCTTATCAATGCTGTAAAACACAAAGCTAAAAGTATGAAATAAGTTTACTGTTTAGTATTGAAATTGCAGATAGTTTGTTATTTTCACACATTAAGGGTTATTTTTATCTGCCTTTGTGAAATAATTAATATGGAAAAAATATCAATTTAAAAATTCTTTAATAAATTACTATTTTTTATCAGTATATCATCTTATATTGTATAATACTAAATTAAGACAGTACGCATTATGTTTTAAATCAAGTTACACAAAACACCTATAGGGTAAAAATATTTTTAAATAATAAAATTTTTTAATATAAACACAAAAATAATAACTTACAGCTTTAACAACTTTGGGTAGCTTTTCTTCAACTTGGTCTAAGCTACTCTCTATGTCTCTTATTTTGTCCTAAAACAATAATAATAATAATAAAATATAATTTTTGGAAATTTGATACAAAAAATTATTTATAGAATGAAAGTTGTAAAAAGTGCATTGTGAATGATCTAATATCCAGAAAAGATGCTGTGTGTATCCAAAATAATTTAGATACATATTTGGCAAAGAACAAATGTTTCACAATTTAATAAATTATCAAACAGGAAATATGCATCTTACCTTATACAAATCAGCTTCATTGTAAATATTCAATAACGTTTCTGAAAAACGATTCTAAAAGACAAAAAAATTTAATTAACATGCAGTCAAATAATTCATATAGCTACACAAGTTTATTTATCTCGTCCTGCCAAAGCATTCAGGGGAAAAAAAAATCATTTACAGTAAAAGCTTAACTAACCGGCATGCTCAGAAAACAGTGACTTCCAGATACCTGAAAAGTCCAGATAGTTGAGTGTGGCGGGAAAAATGGGGGGTAGATTGCAGCCTTTTTTTTTAGATTTTTTCGGCCAAATAATTTGTTTTTGTCATTTTGAAATGTGCATTAAACATAATTTTGAAGAATACTTCTGTATCTTCCATAACATTGCATTTACAAAACATATTATGAAAATTTTAATGTAACATTGATGATTTTTTTAAAAAATGTATGATCTGTAGCCTAAGTTTTACCGTAAATATATAGATTGTAAAAATATAAAAATACCCGACGAAACTGAAAAAATATTCTACTCGGCAGGCATAATAAAACTCTTTTAAGTGATCATAAACAAATCCCAGATTGAATATCAAAACTAATTATCTTTTAAAAAATCGTAAGCGTTATTGGGCAATACACAGGCCTCCAATTCTCCGCACGTGATATTACATAATCGGAATCAACATCTGCCGGTATTTGGAGAGTAAATAAATAAAGGACAAGAAAGACTTACCAATCTGGAGTAACCCCCGTGAGCTTTTTTTTTACTGATCCTGCCACTTTTAACTTTTTTTCGGTTGTCGATTTCGTTTTTAGGTCTCGTTTTTCGGCGAAAGGTGAAGACCTTTTTTTTTGTTCTCACTTTTGCTTTTGAGCCCCTCCCCGCATAAAACAAGTCTGTGTAAGTCACAGTACTGTATATTGCTTTTTCCCCCTTCTATGCCCCTCCATGCGGAGGGGATGTTGCATTCCAGAAATAAATTGTCCACGTGAATGGAACAGCATGGGTGCACATGTGCTAAATTTTGGCGTGTGGATGTAACATTTTCAGAAAAACTCATTTTCTAATTTTTCCAATTAGTTGAGCTTTCCAGATATTTGAATGCCGGATAATCAAGAATTTACTGTATATCAATATTTTAATTATTCATAAATAAGAAATATTTATAGTATTTTATAATTCTGATAATTCTTACCAATTTCTCTTGCAAAGCATTCATTTCACTATATAGAGCGGCTGCAGAATCATTTACTATATGCAAAATATCTAAATCATTTTTACTTAAATCTTCCCTCAACGCTGTAGTGACATCTTCAATAAAACGAGATATGTTTGATCTAGAAGCAGTAAGGCGATCCTGAAGCTAAAAACAAAAATAATTAAATTATCAAAATGCTAATGAGTCATATGCAGATTTTTAAATAAATTTTGCAAGGAAAAGTAGTTTAGATTCTCATAAGAAAACCAACCCTTTCAGGTATTTCCTTCAATTCTTGAAGATTAAGAGCATTAGTGAACTGATGAAGTCGCTCCCTTATGTTGGAGGTTATTTCCAATAAAGCATTCCTTAGTTTTTGATCTATTTCATTATCACTGTCAGGATTCATTATATCAGAGTTGGTGAGGAATTTCTGGAGAAAGAAATAAGTCTTTTTAAGTAGTATTCATAATTGATAGGCAAATATTTGTAATATTATGTATTAAAACAATGACAAATTTCTAATGTTATTTTTCCCATTTGCGAAAAAACAATCACAAGAAATTTACTCTAATTTCTTCCTTTCGTATATAGAAATAAAAAAGTAGAGTCATAAAACAATGGAGGAAAATCAAACACAGTAAAATAAATATACTTTGGATATATGGTTGTAAGAAAAAAATGCAAAGGATTTTGTAAGAAAAATAGTTTAAAAATTACAGCAATCATATTTTTTCTTAATTTTTCTTTTCTTGGCAAATAGCTGGTAATATTTGTTTTTTCATGCATTTAATATAATTTATAAGCTGGAGTAGTTCCAAAACAAATACTTTACCCAAACATTAGTTATTTTTATTTGAAAAACAATTAGACATAAGTGTTAATTTTATAAAATTCATATGAAAGTACATTATTAACATCATCCGGCAGAGTATGTGGCGTGATCTGTCTGGTGTTACATGGCAAGGAATTAAGAAGAGATAGTGTAAACTACAATCGCATTCAATTTATTTCCAAGAAAGTAAAAATGAATAAACAATGAGGAGAAAATGTTCATAAAAATCAGTGTATAAAAAGAACAAAATATTTCAGTTATTTAATTAAAATTTACACTATTCGCAAACATTTTTGTTACTACAGAATTACAATGAGCTTTAAAAAACAAACCTGAAATGAAGTAGGATCAGTTTCATTGATCAAGCCTAGGGCATAAATAATACTTTTGTCCCCCTTGCAGTCACTGTAATAAGAATCAAACAAGTAAATAACCGGACTGTTAAAACGGGCTTTAGCAATTTATAGAAAGACAAATTCTTAGTTTATATAAAAAAACGTATGTACAAATTTTGAAAATTTCATTCCAAGGAAAATACTACAGTCTAATTAGTCTGACTAAAAGATGAATATCACAAAAGATTATACATAATACTTTCCAGATAAAATATCTTGGAGTAAAAATATTTGAACAAAACATTAATAATTTTTCAAGAGTTATTGTTCTGAAAAAATAAATGTTGCAGATGATGCAATGAGAACCAAATAAATTTAATTTGTAAAATGATTAATGTAAGAGGTAGGCATTCATTTTCTAAAATCAAAATATTAAAAAACATTTATTTTATGAATCTTGCTAAGTAAGATATGCATGCTTGTTTTAATAATTCACTGCCTGTGCAAATGTAATAAATCATTTTTTGAGCTAATGCCATGGCAATTTGTATTCTGGATACCATAATAATTTGATGTTTTATCTTTCTGCCAACATAAAATCATCCATCTCAGAAACTGAGGTGCAAATGATATCTTTTCATGAGTAGAATTTGTATTTCTGAGCCAGTTATAAATTTGTGTTTTCACCCTTTCTGTCACTGTAAATTTATCTGGTTATCAGAAAAAAAGAGTTTTGAATATTATCTTCAATTTTTCTTGAGAAGCCGTTAATCTGTCACATGCACTTTCAATAAATACTATGATATCTAAAATTGCACTCCTTCATCTGTAATCTTTGCAGTGAAAAAACATACAATTGATAAGATGTCAAATAAAAGTAAAAAATAATCGATGTTTTTCTTCAATATTTACTTATATATATAAAATATGAGAAAATCCTTGTACCAAATAATTAGAATATTTAAAAAGGCATAAAATTACTAGAAGAGAAACTGCACAAAATATGAAATGTATTATTATGTAGAGAACAAAAACACTATTTGAAAAAAGATTAATAATTTTCACAACTTCAAGGAAAAACTCTTAACATTTGCAAATTCATTTAAAGAAAAACACACTACAGAGAAAACTCCATTTACAGAGTGCTATAAACAACCAACACATAAAGAACAAAAGCTACAATGAGTAAATGAAAAAAAATGTGCTAGAAAATGAAAAGTTGAATACAGAGAATACACAAAGTCGTAAAAATTTTGCAAACGCATATATAATTAAAAATGAACACACATAACACAAAAACATCAAAACACACAACGATTCTAAAAGTTGTATTTTTTTTAAAAATATTAAAAGACCATTTCCAAAAGGCAAGGGTTAAAAAATCAAAACACACAAGCACCAAATCCTCTAAAAACACACCAGGAGTTGAAAAGTTTAAAGACATAAATACACACCCGAGATAAAAATAAATTGCAACACTTAAGATAACTTTGTAAAAGAAAAGAATGCAAGAAGCATCTCATCTGGAATATAAACTAGGCAAGATATATTTTGATAAAGATATTATGTAGGAGTGAAGAAGATACATTCTGCAAGTAAAATCCATTTTTCTTGTAAAGTAAATATCTCAAGAAGTTACTTTGTATTCGCTCAATAATTTCAATTTTGTTTCGGTAATTGGGATCCCAGATAATATTGCAGTATTCCACATTGGATCGGACAAGAGCGCAGTACAAGACCTTCAGGGTAACTCTTCACTGGAAAATTCTCTGGTTCTGAACTTAAGAATTCCAAGCCTGCAATATGTCTTAGAGACCATGGTATCGATGTGTTGGTAAAAATCAAGTTTGGTGTCAAAGATTATCCCAACATCCGTGACTGCATTTGAAATGAATTATTTAGAGCATGAGTGTCTCTAATATTAAAATTTCATACATAATGATGCACTGAAGTAGCCTCTCACCTACCCTGTTTCAAATAAGATTGCTTAAAGTTTGCATGCTTATTTAAAAGTTTATATATGCTGCATGATTATCAGCTTCAGCTATCGTATATAATTCTCACCAAATGCTCCATATTACTGCCAGTTGTTTTATAAATGTATGGGTGATGGAAGATAATCAAACAAAGCTTTTTGTTATGGGCAGCTACACTATACACTTTGGCTGCTTCTGTGTTTCTGAATTATCCAAATTTATAATGTTTGCGAAAATATCTCGGTAAATAATTTGCATTGCTTTGTTACACATGAATAAATATAAAGATATCCCCAAACTCATATTTAAATAAAACCTTCTTAATATATACACCATGAATGAACATTTTTGTCTTAAGTTGAATTAAACCATAAAATTCAATTCCTATCTATTTAATCATTCATTTCATTAACATATTTTGGATAAATGACAAAAAAATTATTTTTTAATGCTGATTATGTTGATTCACACTAATATGAATTGTTGCTCTAGACCTTTCAACCAAATGGTTATTACTAATGCTAGCAATTTTAATAAAAGCCCAACTGCATGTGGAGATAATGGACTCCACCAACATTCTGCCAATGTGCTCGTTCACGAGGACAGAGATGTTGTTCCGTAATGTATGCATGTGGAGACATGTAATTCTCTTCTTTAAAAAGCTATTAGAATAAAAGCAAGACCACTAACATGTCTTTACAAGTTAATTCCAAATAACTCACAATATACGAAAATAAATTTAAATTAAGGAAGATTATTAATAACAAACAAAGATAATAATTTGTACAAAATAAATTTCAATTTCATGTAATTATTAATAAAATGGAGAGGAAAAATTAATCCATTATCAGTAAATAATATTTTTGAAAACAGAATAAACTAGGTTTTCCAAAATAAAAAGAAATAAGAATACTTACTTAAGCAGTTTGCTTGGCTTAATTCCTTCAAGCAATTCGCTTTTATCAAGAGATGCAAGTTTTTCCTTCATCTAGAAACAGCAAATAATTTTAGATTTACTGAATAAAATTATATCATCAAGAAAAAGAAAATTTTATCATTGTTTTAATCAAGACAGTTTTTTTAATATTGTTAATTATTAACTTTATTTGAAAGAATTATGTTGTTGGAAAGAAAAAGTAATTTCTGTCTATCATTCTTAAAATGAAAGAAACACTAATTTTACAACAAACTTTATATTAAATTGAAGAACAGAATTTTTCTAATTTTATGTTATTTGTGCTTTGCCTATATAAATCTAGACAGGAAATGGCCATTTAGAACATAAGAAATTCTAACATGTTAAGTTCCATGAATGCTTAGTTTGCCTTTCTGTTTATACAGTTCAATGCATTCCATGATAAGCAAAATAGAACACCCTTAATATTCTATATAAGCTTCAACCAATCCATCATAAATTGTAACTAAATATACTAGGAGAGCATTTCCAGTTTTAAAATTTTACAAAAATTAGGAAATTCACATTTGGTGATAAGTATAAAGGAAGACCGTCTCTTTGGCTTAAAATTTTAAAAAACCCCATTAAAATTACTATGTTGAACACAATTATATTAAAAAATAACATGAAAACCAACATTCAGCTACAATTCTTTCCCGTAACATAAATATTTTTTTTTTTTTTTTAATTTCCAAAACTCAATCAGTACCAACTTCATTTCATCAGGAAGCGAAAACTGTTGCAAGCTGAATGGAAAGATTACTGTCAGTCACCCCTGACTGACCCAAGAACTTATCTTCTTAATGAACACTTAACAATGCAGACTAATATTAAAATCTTAAAGATTATTTACATCAATATGATTAAATGATAAATAACTATCTTTTCTCACTCCCTCAATCATATTAATGATAAAGGTCAGATTTTGTAAATAATGGATTACTTTTTAAAAAATTACGCCATATAAGTCCAAACAAACTGGAATGCGATTATTTCCAAATAAGTAAATTTTCATGAAGTGATATTGAGGAAACAGCCATTACAAAAAAATTTGACCTTTTATATAAAAAAAGATTTTTATAAAATTGATTTGATTGACTTGATATAACATCCCATATTGAAGAAATATGAGGGTAACTGAAAGTAATAAATATGCAAAAAGACATAAAAAAAGACTATTTTAAAAATATGGCTTTCTTTAATTTATTCATTTTGCATTAATATCAAGAAAAACTATTGAAATTTTCATAGAGATAAAGCAATCCTTTACCTCATCCAAGACTGTAAATCCTTCTTCATATAAGGGAATGCAAACAAATGTTTGCATATTTCCACCAAGAATTAGAAGGGCAATAGTTGCAATCATTAAAGCAGATGAAACCAAAAAGAAATAGTACACAGCTCTAGAAATATAAGTCACAGTCAGTTGTTTTAATGACAAATTGTTCAACATGATTAATAAGTGCATAATTATATACAATAAAAATATTTAAAAGTCTCGTTTTAAATTCAACTTCACCAAGACTGCAAGAACTTTCAGCCTTTTTGAATTAAGTGGAAATAAGGAAAGAAATATGTTAGAAAAAAGCAATAAAAGTTTAGAAATTAATTTTTTGCTTTAACTTACAAAATGAGACAGAATCCTCCACAGTTTGAAGTAGAAGATCTTTTAGTTGGATGACGCTCTTTTTCATAACCAGAACAACCACAAACTAAGCCTAATGTCAGAAACAAAACAGGAACAAGAAGAACAGCAGCAATGCCAAACATAACCCAATACCTTAAAAAAAAAAAAAAAAAGAGATTTAAATTTTTAATAAATAAAATAGAATTTCAAATAACAATTAATAGTAAATGATATATCCATAAATCAGGGTTCCAATGCAGTTCTACGAAATTAAATATAGGTGATTTTTTTTTTTTTTTTACAGAACGGGAGAAAAAAAAGCATCCTTCATAGACATTTACAAACACTGCTTATTCCAAGTGAATATATATATATAGAAAGCAATTAAAAATTTCCAGGGAGGGGAAATCAGAGAATAATAATAGCAAAATGTTTTGCTGTGTTCATTAATAATTGCTTGTGATTTTCATTTAGATAAAATTAATTAGGAAAACACAAAAAGAAGTACAAAATAAATTGATCACAAGCTATATGATTGTAAAATCAATGATGCCTATTTTAATATAATTGCTTCTTTGAGCTTTTAACAACTATCTATAACTAAACTACAGATTTTTCTAAAGATTTCTTGAACTAAGATTCTAATACACTCTTACAAACAGCTTTCAATCTGATTGTGTCTCAGATATATTCAGTGTTTAATAATATTTCACCCCTAGATGTAATAAAAAAATTCATAAGATAATTATTGTTATATCTTTGTACTATTGAAATATTTCAGGATTTTCAGTATATAAATATAACCAATGTATAAAATGTCATAACATAATATTCAAAAAGAAATTAACATATATTATATATATATATATAATGATCTTTCATAGGTAAAGCGAAGAGTAAACATCTTGAATAAGAAGGTAGTCAATCCAATGAATACTTTATTTCAGTTTCCATTTATCCATTTTAAAGATGATAATGTAGATTGTGAACTTAATAGTTATAATAATATCTTTAAAAATAAATTCCGCTCCATGGCCATAAATGAAACTTACGCGCCAAGGCAGCATTTTGACAGAAAGGAATTACATGTTGAAAAAAAAAAGCGTTACAACATCGTGGCAGGTTTTTATACGGAGAAACGGGGACATTCCCTTACGCTGGAAGCAGGTTGAATCCAAAATTCTTCCAGTTACAGTGGCAGTTATTTTTATACTAGAGCTCAAGTAGAAACAATCTTATTAATTAAAAGTTAAGAAACGTTTTTAAAACTAGGAAAATGTTATTATTACATATATTATATATACTAAGGTGGCCCTTATTTTTTGAAGTTTTAATTTCAGTTCGCACACCCTCCAGTTTTTTTCCTTTTATTCCAAGAAACAAGTTAGAGACCTCATTTGTTCAAATCAAAGGTTGGGAACACGTGTCGCACTGCAGTAGAAGTGGGGAGCATGTGGGTGCCTGCAGCAAACACCATCCTCCACCCGAGACTCGGCCTCAGTCTGCTGTACTCGCTGTCCAAGACAAATATGAGTGCAATTATGCCTTCTAATTTGAGAAGTGATTATCGAAATATCTATTTAATTGGAAGCGAGGGTCACGAAATCAATGGAAGCAAACTTCCATCCAACCGACAAGTACTATCGGTGTTATTTTATAATTTACATGAGGTTAAACTGTCCCTAAGTGAAAGTAACAATTCAGTAGTGTGCGAATGCCTGATTTTTTGGGAGAAGGCAAGATTTAGTAAAAAAGCAATGCCTCATATTGTATAAAAAATTCTGAAGATGTACTCTTATTGGAGCAATCTTCAAAAATGGAAGACAGAAACGCAGGGAGATCAAGAACATAAGTTTACATCAGATTTAAATAATTTATTTGACACTGTTTACTCTAAAACTTTGGGAATTATAAAAATTGAAGACAGAACATTTTTATTGAGTCAAAGAGAGCCACTGCAGAGAGGATGTCTGAATGGGAATCGATGTGAAGCTTGTAAAGCGTGGAGATAAGGCATAATTGTGAGTCAGAGAACAAGAAAACACACAGACTAAGGTTAATTGTGGTTCAGAAATCACTGACAATTGCATGGATTCATCAGAAGAATCTTCAGGCATCCAGGATATTAAAGACCAACCTGGGAATTCATCAACTTATTAACAACTTATTTTTAACTCCAAAATTAATGGCTGTATTCGACGGATGACATATTAGTCAGTAAAATGTCGTTTTTGCTTTCGAAATCGTAGACGAGTCTTTAAGGCATAACATAGATGAACTGGCAATCAATCGAAATCTGATAGAAGGATATCTGGAAGATTTTCATAAGAAGAAGGCTACTAATATTAAAGAATAATTTAAAGGAAATGAATCTTTGGGATGGTAAATTGATTCCTGTTTTATATGAACGAGATTTAAAAAGTGAAAAGCTACCTATCATTGTTACATATAAAGATAAAAAAAAATTGTTTGGTGCCAAAATTAGAAAATTCTTGAGGGAAGGAGCAAACTATGACTGTCTCAAGTAATCTAAAAGACTCGGAGTTGGAAGACAAGGCTCAAATTCTCTGTTCTGACACAAACAATTCCAACACTGGTCATATCAACAGTGCGATTACATTTCTAAAGCAGTATGCAGATCGAGAGATGACATAGTTGAAATATACGAAATATATGAATGAAGAGTTTTTTTTAGTTTTTAGAGTAATAATTTAGAGAGAGTCTCAAACAGTCTGTGTTCGAGTTTCGGCCTCTATAATTCTTCCTGAAATCGATTGTCCTCCACGTCAGTCTCAGAATTGAACTCTGGGTTTCTCCACTGAGATATAATGCATCAGATTTACCCTCAGCTTGTCTCTCCTTCCTTAATTCTTCCAAAACACCCAAACAGCAGTAGAATAGGGTAGCCTAAAGTAGTAGGGATAATTTCCCGCCATTTCGTGACAGTCAAGTTGAGTTTTGGAGAGCTTTTCATGCACTTTCAAGTATGATCAGATTAATCAAGCTCGATGCGGCACGGGTTAACCTTTATATATTGAAGAAATATTTGGTATACTTACACATTTTGGTAAAAGGGAAAAAATTAGGGCCGTGCGCTTAAAAATTTGTAAATAAATTTTCCGCCATTATAATAAAGGCCATCCTAATATATAAAAACAAGCACCAAGATTAAAGACATTCGAATACAAAAAGGGCGATAACCATTAAAAAATTAATAATTAAACCGGAAAAAAAACTAATTCAAATAAAGTAAACCTGAGGAAACAGTTACACTATGGTGAACATAAATTCTAATACTAAATCAGATATGGAATAAACTTCACTAACACAGTAAATGCACTAAAAAGCAACAGTACATCCATGCAGTGAGAAATATTAATACAAGAAATCACATAAAACTATTTTAGAAAAAGAACAAACAACAAAACAGAACAGAACACTAATATCTGGGACGCATCCCGGATGTTTGTTCTTTTCTAAGATAGTTTTATGTGATTTCTTTTGTTAATATATATTGCCACATGGTTCAGCTTAAATTACACCCAATTTTTTTAAATCTTTCTAAATTTTAAAAATTTACATTTTGCTTCTCAAATGCTATTAACTGAAAAATTGAGATTTGCTATTCCATGAAATTATGAACATAATATACACAATACGAAATGCATCAAAACAAAGAGTCAAATTTCCTCCATAATTTACAAGTTTTAATGATTATTAATCAGTTTACAAATTTGTCTTAGTAAACTAACCTATATATTTCATAGCCATCAGTTTCAGCAAAAACTTTCTTAACTTCCTGTTTGCCAGTCATAGACACTGATCTCAACTAAGAAAAAAACACACACAAAATTAGATACACACACAGAAAAAATGCCTCTTAAAAATTCATTTGCCAACTAAAATTTTTTTTAAACTTAAGAGCAAAAAATTAACAAGTATAATTTATTTATTAAGGTCTAGCAAGGGATTTAATTCAAAGAAGATTGCTCAACATCAAAGAAAAGTTCTTTTTGACAGAAAAAATAGCAATGATTGCTGATTATACTGCATTTTCTGCAACAAGGAGGGAATCTTTAAGAAAATTAGAATTCAAAAAGGCACTGAGGCAATAGAAAGTTTGATTATTAGGTAAAAGTAATCATAGAATTATTAGAAATGCAAAAATAAACTTAAAAGAAATATTAAATGGAAACGATCATTACATCCAATTTTTAAAAAAATTTATTAGGTCATAATAATAAAGCAAAAACAAACATATTTTACATATGAATTTTTAAAATTAAAATAATAATAGAAACAGACAAAGAAAACTGTAGCAATTGCATACTTTGTTAGTGTAAAATTTCACTCGTTCCTTGATGTCTTTTAAACCATCTTTGTCTCCAGACATAGTTTCATTAACAAAGCCTATATAAAAATTAAAGCAATACTGGTCATAAATAATTATAAATAAATGCTTCATTTTAATAATGCATGATAAGCTAAAAGAACAATAATGGACACAATTTATTCATATAATAAAATGAATAGTTCAATGTTTATAAAAGAACAAAGTTTAGTTAGATTAACATGTTGACTGCCAACTACAAGATAGATAACTGGCATTTGACTGTTTTATCCATGACACTGACTATGAGTTTCTTCTCATACTTTATTTTTAGTAACCATTTTCCATGCTATTATTAGCCATGACAGTTTATCTGCACGATATTTAAGTTTAAGAATATTAGAAAATGATTGAATCAAATTGGCTTCTAGAACCAGAAATCTACAATTTGTCTTGGGAGTCAATGTTTTAATACCCTGTTTGGAGCTGCCCGAGGACAAATTCGAGAAGAACCTTGTAATTTTGAATTGTAGTCAGCTGATGATGACATTTAAACTGGTAAAACCCACACCTAACTTTAACACATCACAAGCGAGGAAAATTGGACCTTGATGGACATGCAACAAACCTGCTTAAAAAGCTGATCATGGAATTCTTACCCTTCCAGTTTTAAAGTTAAAACCCTGCACCCGACCACCCAAATCCTAACACAGTGAAGAAATATCCATACATTTTTTTTTCTTAAAAGTCTTGATTTAAAAAAAAAAAGTAGTAAGAATTTCAAATATAAGAAGAAATCAAGAGAAACGTACGTTTTAAACTTTCACTTTCCTGCTCTATTTTATTCCTCAGAATTGTATTATTTTGAATCTGGAAATAAAAAAAAAACAATCTTTATTAATCATGTTTAGATAATGAAGTATTTCAAAAATAAAAAAAAGTTAAATGCCCAGTACAAATATGTATTAATATGTTATAAAATATGCATCATATTAATAATTCTTCCTTTAATGACAGATAAAAGGTCACAAATTTTTATAATTTAAGTAAATAGAAAAGTCAACATAATATTACTATCTTATCAAAAAAGTCATTTTAGATTAAAGGCTACATTCAACTCAAACATTTCTTATTACATTCATTCAATATCAGTTCATTATATATTTTATATAATGGTTATGTTATATATTTCATATAATGGCCATGTTTCATATTATTTAAATTTTTTTAAAGTTTCATCATCCTGTTTAATGCAATTATTGAAATTAAAAACTATACATTTAATTGAGAAATGTGCATTAGATAGAAAGTTAGTTACTACAATATCAGTATTTTAATTTGGAATACGAGTTAAACACACACAAAGAAGGAATATAGTAAAATACAAACCTGGTCTATTGTATTGGTTAATTCTTCAAAGTTTATTTTTAGTAATTTCTGAAATTCATTATGTACATGATCCTAAAATTTAAAACATATTTAATACACATTAGTTCATTTACAGATTACAATGCAATGTATGAGTACACATTTTTTATTCATTAAAACAAAGAAAGTATACATTTAACAATTTATATCAACTTAGAGAATCAAATTTATTAATTCATATATTACCATGAAAAAATATTTATTTATTTTTTTACTAAAAAAATTTTCTGGGGAGGCCAAAATGTGTTACAATTCCATTTTTCATGTAAGAATATTTTACTTTACTAAACTGTTTTAATTGCTTTCATACCATATTTCTTCATATGAATTTATGTTCTAATACATTATAATTAGATTTTTGAGGAACTCTTAAATTTTTAACTGAGCAATAAATTAAACTTTAGTTCCCTTTAATTACCATAAGACAATCAAGGCAACTGTTAAACTAATCTTAATAAACTATACATATGAGTGTATTAAATAATCCAATTAAATGATTCGCAACCCTTTAAAAACAAAAAAGCCCAATATGTAAAATTTTACTTTAAGAACATAAACACATTTTAAAACAATTCAGTGGCTGAGCTGAGAAATATTTTTTAAATATTTGCTGTTCAAATTATAAAGATAACTCAAAACTAGAATTTTATGCTTTAAAAGAATGTAAAATAAAAGTGTTCGATTTTGATTTCTAAAAAAATACAGAAAACACCTTTCAGACACTTGAAGAATCTTATTCAAATAACGACAAACAATTTAAATAAATTAGAATCATTTTTAGTTATTCAAATAATATTATTTATGGAACATTATGATCTTAGCATTCCCAATTAACAACATAAATACTTTTCCCAAATTTTTAATGAAACTATTATTAAAAATAGATAAAAATGGGTAATCATCTTAGTTAACTTATTAATTCAGTATTTTAGAAGTTTAAATCAATTAAAAAGAAACAAAAAATAATTTCAAAAATTAGTAAAATTCTTACGTAAGCATCATCAACATTGATTCTTTCTATGGGTAATAGTTCAAAATTCAGCTGGCAGATCTTTTTCTCTGAATTTGAACAATTATGTAGTCCTCTTACTTCTTGTCTGATACTTCTAATATTTGATTTTAAATTCTGAACCGCCCTTGAAAGCTCAGAAGCATTAGTAATTGCTGCATGCTTCTCTTCAACAGAAGCAATCCCTAAAAAATTAGAAAAATATTACAGTATAATCCTTAAAAATAAAGAAAGACTCAAAAAAATGTTAATTACAGGAAATATAGAGATAAAAATACCCATCTAGAAAACATCAAGATCATCAACTTACATGAAACAATATTTTTAATGTCCTCTAGCTTCTCATGATCAATCGTATTTGAAATATTTTCTTGGACAAGTTCAACAAAACTACTTTTAAAAGCTGTGAAGGAAAGAAAAGACACATGAATTGGGAAATTATTATCCCTAACATTATGCTTCTTCAGAAATTATTATTATTATACTTCATTTGAAAAAGATTCTTACCATCAAAATTTTGAATAGGATTCTCAATAACATGATCAATAGCATTGTCAATATCCTAAAACAGAAAATAAAATTTTTAATACTTTATGTTAAAATAAAGTATAAGAGCAATAATGATTTTATGACAAAACAAATGAATTCACTTACACCATCAGTGGTATTAGCAAAATTTCCTAAAATGTCGAAAACTTCAGTTATATTTCCTTTTACACTTGGACTGGAATGTTGCATATGTTCATTTATAATACACATACAAGTTATTGGGACCCTACAAAAGTATACAGAAAAATAAATCATAAAAAGGGTAAAAGCTTTTATTATTAGTTACAAATAGAATTACATGAAATTTGAGCAGAACAATTTTCGAAAGCATTGAAATCCAATTCTTAACATATTTTTTTAATGCAGTACTTAAAATCATCAGAATTTACTGAAATATTACGCATAAAAAAGTTCAATAGTTTACTAAGCAGTTTTCTTGTTAAATTATTTCACTTTTAACATGTTGCTGAATGGAGAACACATACTAATATCGTTTGTGTTCTCCATTCAGTCTAATATTGCTTTAGCATATTAAACTGACTTTAGCTTCTGTAGTCTAATATTGCTATTAAAGCAATATTAGACTACAGAATCCATAGACAGCCTTACAATTTCTTATGGTTCAAGATGAAATATGCCAGAATACCATTCTGGCACTGCTTTCTAATTTTTTTTTAACTCACAGAACACCATTCCAGCACTACTTTTTTACAGGAAATAAATATGAAAAAAATCGTAAGATAACTCCTTACAACATTGTGATCTTTGTCTCATATTTAACATCAAAAACATCATGTATATTTCAAATTAATAAAAGTAATAAGCCACTTATGGCGGCAAGGGGTTAAAATCATTAAGATTCCACACATTAATTGTTTTGATTCTGAAAACTTATGATCTTTTTTTCATATTACTGATCAGTGTCATGATTTATTTTGACATCACTTGTATAACTTGAAAATAACATACATTTAAAAAAATTATTCTTTAACATCTTCATTATATTTATGCTGCAAACTATAGTACACATTATGTTAATGTTTTCTCAAGAATAAAATAATTATTAAACATGCATTGTTTCAGAGTTGACATTTTATTTTTCATGATTTCAATACTTAGATAAAACAATCATGCAAATGCAAAAAATATTCGACTGTGAAATGATCCCCAACTCACCCTTCCTAACACCTTTTTCTTTTGGCCCCCCCCCCCCCATAATATCACTCAAGTCAGAAAATTCCAGCGGCACTGCTTAATTTGTGACTACATCACTGGAGAGTCTTGAGGAGCATCCTGGGAACCATTTTTAACACTAAATTGGTATATCAGATATCCATTGTAAATTTAAGTCTTTAAAATGTTTGAATAAGAGCAATGTTGAGAATAAAGGTTTCATTGTCACTTTTGGTTCGCAGGTCAATCAAAAACATTAACAACGTTAAGAAAAATTACTAGGGGAGGGGGAAGATGTCTGTCTGTCTTTATCTATTTTTTTATGTGCGAGCGAGTGAATTTGCACCCAAGATTATGTAATTGTTTCTTATCCATGATCCCAGCATCAGTTTCTGAATTTTAATTCAAAATTCTAAAACTAAATATTATATTAAACAAAGGAAAATTGTGAATAAAATTAAAACATTTCTTTTTCAGCAATAGAAGAAAAATTTACTTACACTAAAAATGCAACCATAAGTATTAAACAAAATTTGTGAATTGTTCTCCAACAATTATCACTTCTTCTTTGTTTTTGACTGTCTTTAGCACCACAGCGGCCACAAAAGCGGCAGCAGAAAAAGAAAATCCCAGTGATGAGCATAACGATAACATAAACTATACCAATGATAACCATCGTCAAAAATGCGTAATTCATCTTTGCTATCTGAAAAAAGATTGAAATAAGGCACATATTAGAAACTGTGCAGCTACACACATGCAATAGAGTCCAAACACATATCAATGGAAGAAAATAATGTCCAATACCTTTCCTCTGGAAATTCTGAGTATTTTTAACAGCTCTCTATATAAATTTATACATATATAGAATTAATAAATACTCTCATAAGATTACTTTACAAATACATGAACAGCAAGGTATAATCATCAATATCAGCAGTTGAGGATGTTCTCTCCCACGTCAGGATAGAACATTAAAAGTAAGCATTTGCATTGGGAAATATCAAGCAAAGTAACAAAACATATCTTGATTTGTGCAATCAGAATAATAGAATAAACCAAAAATAAATCTTACTTGAATACTATCTTCCAGTTAGAAAAATAATAGTTACTACTTTAACTATTAATATTGAAATTTTGTTTATATAAGGTTTACCAAATTTATAAAAGTTCTGTGATAAGAAAATTTGATCCTTAAATTCAAATGTGGTGCAAAGTTTAGATTAAAGACTCATTTTAAATCTGCGCTTTCATTTTTTTTTTCTTTTCTAAATTAAGATTTTTTAATCATTGAATGAGATTTTGAGCATAGAAGACATTACAAATACCAACTAAATTTTTAAAACATGACATAAGTTTGTAAAAAGAAATCCACAAACCTTAAGTACAAATTCTTGAGGGTTAAGACCATGCTTTCCTGTAGCAAAATTTATGGCATCCTCTGTAAAGAAAAGAAAAAAACATTATTGGCCTCATCAAGTCTCCTCCATTTTCTTTGGTAAGCGATTAAGAGATACAAACAGATATTTGTAGGTAACTAAAGTCTTAATAATTAGCTAGAGAGATGTGTTACAATTTCTAACGGATAGCAGCATTTAAGAGAGGCAAAATATAATATTCTTTAAGCTCTCCAAGAATGTCTGTTTTTGGATAGAAATTTGATAGGTTTTATACATTATGCTTAAAATTTTAAATGCTACTTGAAAAATAAAATCAAATTCAAATCTACTGCTCCCCCCCCCAAAAAAAATAAGAATAACACATCTTCCTATAATGTGCCTACTGTATATATTATTTCAATAAATTTCTTTTCATTTTTCATCTAATTAAAAAAATGAAAAGTAAATTGTTGACATATATAATACACATAATGCAAAAACATTTCATAGATGGTCAACTTAAGATTAAAAATTCAGTGTTTACTGATACTGAGATATCACACAAACAGATAATTTATTCTTTAGCATACAAATATTATATATTCTCTTAGAATAATGGATTTGGATCATGGACATAGCTTAAATTTTAAATTCAGAATATATGAACAAATCCCAGGAAGACACAAAACATTCACAAAAATGATATTTGAAAGCAAATGCTTGAATGGAACTTGACACTTGCATATAGTTAGCTTTCCCAATTCATTTGGTTAATGGCTAAATATTTGGTGTGTTATGTTTTTTTTCTGAAGTGAAGCTAAATAATCTATCTTTGTTATTAATTTTATGAGAGCAAAATTATTAGAAAAACTGTATCAAATTATACTGTAAAACATATTTCCCTACATTTATCGTAACTTCAAATATGCAACTAGACATCATAATTCCCTGCCACCATTCTCTATTTATTTCAAAATTAGTTAAGATAGAATGTCACATCCTCAACATTATAGTGAAATCCTAGATGTTAACATAATAATAATTGTCAAAAAATACACACATTTAAAATGTTTTAAAACAAGAAAATCACTTATTCTGAAGTTAAATGACATCAAATACTCTAATCTAAACAAATTAGTATCATTTAAAATCTGAATGTTTTCTTTTTAATAAAAGAAATTATTGTATTTAAAAAACATTTTAAAATACTTTTATTTTAAAAAATGGAACAGTAGAAGAAAAAAAATTTGACAAAAATAATAGATTTTTTTTTATCTGTCAATGATAATAAAGAAGCCATTACTGTTTCTATACAGTAACGGCTCCTTTTTACAATATTTTTTTTTCTTTAATATTCAATGCAGTCTTACCATTATATAAAAAAAATGTAGAAATTAAAAGCATCCTTTTCAAACTCTAAAGGTGGATCATACAAAAATTAAAATACTATTGCCCTACATTTAAAATATTTAGCTTCAAATTAAATTTAACTTTAGATTTCTAACGAAAGCTACTTCAGGATTTTGAAAGAAAAATTATGCTATATTGCATACAAAATAAGTTGTCTAGGCATTGTTCGCCAGTATTAGTAAATATCACATTATATTGTGAGTGCCTGACATACACTGATTTACTGATGATATTTAGAAAATATAAATATCCTCTCTTGCAATGGTTATTGGAAGAATCAAATTATTTTAATTTTATATTTACAGGAGATCTCAATAGTATACAGTACAACGTCGCAAATCCAGAATCGTCGGGACTTCGGCAATTCCGGATCTTAGATCATTTCCATATTAAGAAGTGATTTTAACATCATAAAACACATAATTCAATTTAAATTTTTTTAAAACTTATTTATTACTTGTTTTCTTTGATTTATAAACATAATTAATATTATTTCTTTTTAAGTTTAACATTTTTACAAAACATTTCATTTAAAGTGAGTCGCTTCATTAGTTTTGGTTTTTGATTCAGTAACTTCTCTTTTATTTTATGTATCGCCATTATGTCCGACTCTGAAATAAAGTCTCTTTGCTCAAGTCCTTTTATTGCGGTGTTCAACACTTCCACTAAGCTGTCAATTGGGATTTTATCTCCCGCTTGTGTTTCTTCTTCGCTCTCCTCGCTATCGGATACCGAAGTGTTGGAGTTCAACATTATACTGCATATTTCGGCATCGGTGAGCTGACACACTGTCGGGGCTTTATCGTCACAATGCAGTACTTCAAAGGAGTCATCTTCAGCAATTTGTCCTCTTCACTTGACGTACTCAAGTATATATATTAATTGATGTCGAACCTTGTTTTATAAATTGACTTGAATCTTTAATATAATGAAAATTTTAGAAATATTTCTTTTATAAAGCACTGGTATGAAAAGTGCACATTTTTAACAATTTACCAATAATCATTATATCAAACATTTGGTGCAGTTGGTCTGAAACTGGAACTTCTGCCAGCAAAATGCAATCGACAAACCTAATTTACCAAACAATACAAAATTCAAACATTTACTAAATGCAATGACAGAACAAAAAGGGAGTATCCAATTTCATATGTTAGGTTTATGTAAATACTTATATTAAATGGCAACAGTTTATTTGCAATACCCAAGATTATAAGGACTGGCGTGGTTTGATTTGATAGAGTTTACTGGCACAAAAACTATTACTGTTTATACTGCACCAAACATATGATATATATATATAAGGATTGGCAACAGCATGATCTAGCGAACCTGAAAAGAGCTGATAATAAATGTTTTGGTTAAAATCTATTCTTTCTATTTTATATTAATAATGTTTCACAAACTGATGAAAAGTATATTAAAACATTACAAATTTGATGACGGAAAATATTTTTATATTTAATGTGCTTAAGACAACAGATACGAGAAGAAACAGGTGAAAAAAGTTTCTAGACCATTTACCCTTGCTGTACCATTGACTGACAGCATTAATATCTTTTAATTTTCAATATGACCATGCTTACCTAATGTTCTTTGGTCAGGTTTGATGAGCTCCAGGAATTTATTTACCATATGATACCATCCTGTGAGTGATGATTCCTCCAGCCGTTGAAGCTGTTCAAGTTTCACAGTTATGGGATGAGGAGTAGTAGGTGGGGGAGTTGATGCATCAGTGACACCTGATGATCGACTTGGATGAGCAGAGAAAGAAGTGTGCAGTAGAAGAAGAAAGACTAGGGCTTTAAAATTGTGCTTCATGTTTGTAGAAATATGTGGCTATTTTAATACTCTGCAAAGGAAAAGGGAAAAAAACTATATTAGATAATACGATAGTATAATATTTTGAGCAGTTAAAAAGCAGTACTGTTTTGAACAGTATTTTTCCATTAGCAAGACAACAGTTTGCCTGAATGGAAAAGAAAGTATTACATCTTAAATTAATGGAAGAAATCCATGCTCACACTAACACAAGTCAAATACACCACCCCAATTTAATTTTGGAATCCACAGTCTAGAGGGGAAAGATATGACAAGAGTATATATAATGCAAAACAATGTGCAGTTAGATGTCAGATAACATAAACATTAACATTTGTCATGCAACTGAGGCATCACGTAAGTTGTCCCCATTGCAAAATCATGAAAGAAATTGCATGGTAATTTCAAGACATAAGTTTACTATATTTGAATGTTTAGATTGGTATCCTGCTAATGGAAATACCAAAATTACTATTTATAACTCCAAAAGATTGGCAGTTATTTTATTAATGTTAAATAATAACTTAAAAATAAAAATTTGCAAATAAATAAAAAGAATTTAAAACAGTTACAAGTGGAAAACAATGGAGAAAAAGACAGCATAATTGTACATTCATTTATAATATATGATACATTATCCTATATATTTTATATGATTAAATAATATCAATCTCTAGTATTGTATGATATTTTTTTTTTAAATTATTCACAGCTTAATGTCACAAAACAAACAGAAATGTCATCTTACAGAACTCTTCAAATAGTAGTTAACCAACCAATTTAAATGGACACTTGTTTAGATTTATTTTTTTTAAAAAACAGGTAATTAATTTTAAATGCATAATTTTCAACAGATAAAATTTTTAAAAACTTTCATTATAAAATAAGTAAAATATTATAAAAAAAAAAGAATTTAGTGACGGCAATTCCACCGTCCCCCATTTTTTGCAGAAAAAAATTAAATTTTTATTTCATTTTAGCGGCATAAAACTAGGAATTATATTTTTTAAGAACAATACTGTCTGTGAAATCTAGCTAATTTTGTAACTAATTTTTTTAATTTTGATGTGTACCACTCCGGATTACTTTTAAGTGACTATAAATTATTTGCCCCCCTCCCCAATTCTGCTACACAATCGCTGAAGAGTTCCTTACAAATTTAATTCACTTTAAAACAAATATAAACGCTAATTCGGCTTTTATCAGTTTTAATATACATGTAATCACAGGTTTCTTTCAATTTTTAAATATACACAAGAAAAAAACAAACTTTGAAAACAAATCCAACACCCCAAATTAATGACTTAAAATTAAATAAAAAATAAAGCATTTTATTTTTACAATAACTTCCTGAAAATAGAGAAATATTTATTGGTTTACAGGGCCAAAACGGCGCAACTTACTTTCGACAGAAGGAGCATACAAAAATACACACGTAAAAAAATTCTAACTTGGTAAAGACCGGGCTACGCATTCCTACGCACAGACGAAAGCGAGTGCAACAAAGTGTAGAATTGCCGACGGATTCGCTAGAAAGGTATTTGCGTGCGGAACTGTCATTAGGAAATTCCAAGTAGTACCTATCAGGATTCACAACGGAACTTAGCTGCTTGAGAAAACGGAGATAAATAATCAGCTAAAAACTCCAGCTGATGGCAGGGACGCGTAACCATGACATTAACGTGACGTCATGTCCTCAGAGGTAAACGAAAAGGCTGAGTGAGAAGACACGAGACTGGAAAGCGACTAGGGGTTCTTTCTAAGGTGATTCACCGATTTCAAGTTTTCACACAGGTTGCCAATTCAAAATGGCGAGAAGCCAAAAGTGTCGCCAAGTTGTAAACAGAGAATAAGTGCGGATTACTGTGTCTATTTTGGAATTAGGCAATAACAGCCTTTGTTGCTTCAAATCCCATAACTCTTTAATTCAAGAATAATTCAAGTGCGGATTTATTTAAACTTGAGCGCATTATGAGTTAAAGCATGACATCCGTATTGATTCAAAATCGGGTGTTCCAATTGGGATTACGCAATAAAACAAAATCACCTTTCGTCAATGGAATGAATATTAATTAGTTTAGAGTTAGACAAAGCGTATTATTTGTTCATTTACAAACTGAAAAGTTAGAAAATCATGTGTCCTTGTTTCATTGATATTTGTCTCTTCCAGCAGATGAACGTAGAAAATTCGAAAAATAAGCTTCTGGGGTAAAATACAACAGAATTAACACACCATAATATTAATGAATAAATATTATTTTCTTAAAAATAAAATTAATACATTTGTATGCATTAATTTCGGTATGGAGTTTTACACAATATATCTACTTTGTTGAGACTTACCAATATAGAAAAAGAAGGGGGAGAAACTGTTATTTTAGATTTTAACATTTTATTATCATGTATAGCATAATCTGTTAAAATCCGGTATTTCAAAAATAAAATTTTTCAAAATACTGATTAAAATAACAGTGAACACTCGTAATTTAATTTAAATTCAAAGTCCGTTATGAATTTATCTAGTTGTTAAATTCCTTCATTTTAAATTTACAAACAATCAATACACTACAGTAAAGCATCTTTTAACGCCAAAAACTAGATAAAACCGAAAATATGGCATACAGAAACATAACTGACACCCTTGGTCTATTCTTCTGCAAACGGGTGGCGGTGGTCTTCAAAAATTCGTGAATACAATCAAGATGAGAAGAATTACTCTCCTCCCAATTTCGACTACAAGATTTACAAGTTTGTCTGGTTATCATGAGAGTTCCAGTTTGACTGAGTGACGAGAGAATACGGATTGTATACCGACTATTTCATTTCCTTGCCCTTGACACAGAACAATAACCACAACGGGAAAACAAAACCCATAGGAATGTTTCCTATGCTATGTTGTCATGTTTGTAAATAGAACGCAATTCAAATGAGTTACCCGGATTAAAGTAATTGCTTGTAAAATGCTGGTTTAATTAAATAAGATTAACGTCTCGCAGTTGCATAAGGGCTTTTTTAGGGACGAGAATTCACAAATAAGGCGAATTTTAGGTGAAACTGGATCTCTTGCTATGTTTCGACGCCAAAACCGAAACAGTAGCATCAGATCACCATGCCCCCCCCCCCCCTATAAAATGCTCGCTACAGGGAAGTACGTTCGATTTTAAAGTAAGCTCATTAACTGGTTAAAACTTCTAATAGGGTCGGTCCTGTGTGAAATAGTTTTTGAGGTATTCAAAAAAAGCTACAAAGGGAGAGGAAATCCAAGATGGCGCTACAAGCTCACCCCCCCCCCCCTACCAGGACCGGGGACTTTTAGTATGTTCATCAGAAGCCCCTCACGAACTACCAATTTTTAAAACTATTTTTTTCAAACCCTCCGTTGACTGGACTAAAAGGTCAAAAGTCCTCCCGCTGATGTGTGGAAATTTGTAGAAGGGGTGCCGACTCAGATTTCGCCTCGTCACGGTTCAAAATAAACCTCATGTAGCTTCAAGATAAAACAATAATACAATTAAACTAAATTAAAATTATAATAAAACTTTTAATGACTTTAAATTCAAAAAATATATAATAACTAATAATAATAACTAATAAACTCGTGCGAAACTTTTGCCTGTTGAAACCTCTCCCACCCCAAAAAATGAGTTATTACATATGTAAATCTGTGGCAAGTAAATATCCATATAAACAAATAGAAACTTCTGTTTGAAAAAGGCAAACAGAAATTAATAAAAGCCAATTTATCTACTAAACAACCATCGAATACAAATAATATAGCACGCGACCAATTCGACCATCATTATGAATATAACATTTTGGCTATTACTGAATTACGTTGTGCAAATAAATATTTCGCTTGAGTTTCTAGCAAGTATCACCTGAGTTACGCTAAAATGGCCAAACTGGGAATTTTTTTAAACTTAAATTTTCTTTTAACTCAAATTTTGAAACAAACAATAAGCTTTAAGTTAATGTGAATATGCTATGATTGAAGTCGGTAAAATATTATATCCAGTTATAATCCATTCATCACTTTAGGACTTGTATTAGTTGAGAAAAAGGGATGTTGATAACAGAAGTAATATACTATAGGGTAGCACTGTATTTCCTAACATGAATTTAATACTAAAGAAAAGAAGAAATCTGAAGGTTATTATCAAAATTAAATATTCGGTAATACGTATATTATTACTGTTACGTTAAAATACACGGTGAGCATAGAAAATTCGCTTAAGAGTTATCCTTAGAGTAAACCTATCCAAAGTTCATTTAAACAAATAATAAACCTGAATAAATTGTAAGAACATGAATTTCGAAATTGCTTTTAAATAATTTGGTTTTTGAAATTTTGATTTGGTTTTTATATCAAACGATTTCTGGTAGGTTTTATTTATTTATTTATTTAAAATCCATCCAATGAAGAGTTCTCATAGTGAAACCTCAAAAACATCAGACAAAAGTGTCGCGAATTTGATATTTGAGAAGAAAAAAATCGTTCCAAAAATTAAATAGCAAAAAGTCTAACTGTATTCAAAACAACTTTATTTCCTTTATCAAAGCAACCAATAAGCAAAGAAGATTGAAAGCTGTGTATCTCGAACGTGAAACACCTTCATAGAATAAAACGGAAAGTACGTGTTTGGGAAAAAAAAAACACTGTTGCTTTAGAAACACGAAAAGCTGTAGAATCGGCGTTCGTGCGAATCGGAAACAGAATATCATTTACACAGTGTTACTGGAATTTTAGTAACGTATAAACCAATTCTTTTCCGAGGAAAAAATTCATCTAAATTCTATTTCTAATAAATAATTGGGTTAGATTTATTTATTTAAGTATGACGAATTATTTTCCATTATAATGAATACATCAGAAAATAACAGAGATTATTGACACTGGCTTTAAAAATAAGCCCCAGTTTTTATAAAAATATCATGCGTGTGTCGTATTTATATTTTATTGTTTCAATAAAGCAAATGAGTGTACAGATAAAGCCTCAAAATAAATAAAAATGATGAATTCTACAATTAAAATCAAAATATTTATGCTATAAACGCAAATTCACTCTAATAAATAATTTGCTCTTTACCACAACTTCTACAGAAAAAACAAACAACTGACTCAAGTACAGAACAATGAAGACATATCTGAGAATAATCAGAGCTTTGAGTGCTTAGGGCACAATTTTTCTCTCGCAAATAAATTCATGCACAATCTTCAAAACTTTAGGGGTCCCTCAAACTTGAGGGTTTCCTATACGGAAGTCCGGCCTTTTTCCGGATGTCTGACCATCAACTAATCAAACATTTGCAGAGTAACATAGGAGGAAGGAGCATCCGTACACCAGCAAAACAACGATCAATATGGTAATATGTGCCAAGTGCACAAGATCCGAAATTTATAGGTTTATTGGAGCGCAAAGACAACTGGTATGACACAGTTCGTGAGAAGACAAAAGAAGAGAAAGACTGCTTATTTCTCATATTGATACGAAAGTGACTGATATTTTTTCATCTTAGGCTAACTGTCAGTTTTCACGTTGTCAAAACTGCACAAGCTACCAGGAGAAAATGCTATTCTAACTTAAATATATCGAATGTACAAAAATGAGTACTTATCTCTAAATGCAGTGATGGGACGACTCGCTGTCTGAGATACAACATATTTATTCTCTTGCTGACATGGAGATAAGATGCAGCAGATATATTTTATACTAGCAGTACGCGCACGGTGTTGCCCGTGGAATCAGGACTTCAACAAAATGGGGGAAAAAAAGAATGCCCACAATGACACGAAAAAGTTTTGAAAACAAAATCAAAACAAAACCTTGATGTATTTTTTGTAGTATGCAGTTAAAGGGTTAAAAGTTATTTAACTTGATAATGCATACTCTCCCCTTAAAATAGAATAAATGATAGGAGATTTTTTTGATAATAAGTGTATTGAAATGTAATTCTGCAATATTCTTTGTTAGATATATATTTAAAAAAATATTATCCTGAATGTATTCGGCCGAATATCTGTTTGGCATTCGGAGAGCAAGATTGCTCTTGCATCGTAATTTCAGGCTTTACAATTAAAAATGTAATGTAAAGTTATTAAATACATTTACGTACTATGTAACTTAAAATGAGTAAATGTTAAGAGATTTTTGGATAAAAAATGCAATGAAATATAATTCTGAAATATTTTTTTGTTTTATCATTTAATAGCATATTTAAAAAAAATTATTATCTTGAAAATATTCAGCCTAATATCTGCTTAGTATTCGGCCAGCTGAATATTTGGCAAAAGGGCCGAATACCGAATATTCGTTGCATCCCTATTTGCTTCCTTAAGTGAAACTAGCAGAAATAAGGAAATTGGTGAAAAAAATGACAGGAAATTCAAAAGACGGTAATGATGAAGCAACTGAGGAGAAATCAGATTTACCGAAAATCAATAATAAAAGAAATAGGAAATCGTTTGAAATACCGGGAATATTTTTCGAATAACAGGAAGGTAAATTGTCAAGATAGATCCGCAGTTATTACCAACATCCGACATCAAGACGTCAGAGAAGTTTTCAAGTTCAATATATTCAAGGTGTTGGACCGTCAGAAAATTAATTTATTAAGTAAAGTCAGATAATTTAATTAAAGATATAATTTATTTCAGTTAACTGATTTGTTAGATCAATGCTCCGCTAACTAAAGATTGAAATTAGGTAAAGATTGCTGCAGAGAGACCTCTTTAATTTTCAATTGTAGCTGGTTAACAATGCGAGGACGTTTAACCCTCGATTTAACGTGCACCAAGTTTACATATACAACAGATTTTGGGTGGAACACAGTGGCGTAGCTATCAAGGAGCAGGGGGGGGGGGGTGTAGATGCCCTGTGCGCTAATTTTAAGGGGCGCCATGAAATCAAAACATTACTGCGTTTATGCCATTTTTAAAGCAAAACCTGAGGGGGGGAGGAGCGGAAAAATAATACCAGGCCCCGGGCGCCGTTTGCAAAAACTAAGTTACTGATAAGGATGGGGCGGGGGGAGAAAACATTATTTTATGATCCTGGCGCCACTTACCCACGTTAGGCCATTGGTGAAACCAGGACGCGAACACATGGATCTATATGAAATAGATAAATAATAGCGTTAATAATAACTCTGTTTCGAATTATCTATATTCGTGAATTTAAGACGTTAATAACAACTGCAAAAGTCATCGAGATAAGGTGTGTTTTGGGAATCACCTGTTTTTATTCAACGGTAAAATGATTATCATTCAAAAGAGATATGAATAATGGCATTTGAAGTGTTCCACTGTCATAAGAGTACTATCTAGTACCTACCCTACCTTTTATAGGGCTATCTTATCTTTTATAACAGTGATAAGACTTTTTTTTTGTTCCAAAAATAGTATATTCCCATCTGCCATGTCTTTATACTGTGAGTGAGACCTTCCGTGTGATGAATCTATCTAATGTTGTGATGCAAGTTTCTTCATATTTGTTTTATAACTAAAATTCACTCAGCTAGGAAAGAATACTTTTTATATCTCTTTTCCCAACTTCGCGCAGGAAAGCTGTCAGTTGATTGGAATTAAGTATTACTACGGAATATTACATGTTTTGATAATTTTCAAAATCAATGTTGATATTTCGTCGCTTAACAAACAACACCACCTATCTCAATTTTCAAATTTTACAAGACGAAGAAAAAAAATTGAAATTTTCGCAACCAATAACGAATATTTCTTTTTTTTTCTTCCCATATCTAAAATGGACATGATTGTCCGTGTTAAAATTAACGACCATTCCAGTTAATGGTGAAATTAATGCTAATCTGATCTATCTCAATTTTTGCTAAATTAAAGACAGTAAGAGAAATTCTGCTTATTATACAGAGATTATGGATTACTATAATTAATTGCAAGGGAAGTTGACAATACGGGGAAAGCTAAGCGATGTATTGTAACGCCCAAATAAATAGTCCTGCATATGATCCTAAATCATTTAAAAGTAATGGATATATTTGAACATAATTTACTTTTAAAAACCAAGACTCACTCCTCTGTGTTATAAAACTCTCAATTTAAAACGGAAGTAGTTTAATGTCACGCAGACCTTTTTTATACGTCACGTCCGGGTCACCACTTTGTTACCATCTGCATGACTACGATGAAATTAACAGGCGATAATGGATAACAAATAACTCTTTAATAAAACATAACAGTAAAACAACATTGAAAGAACAAGATGATCAGTGCTCCTAAGGATACAATTCGATGCAGTTTCAAGGACCATTCCAGTAGATGAGTGATTCTAATAAAGTAGCATTAGATGCATCTCTCTGGACTACTTAGAACTGCGCGATAAAAACTTGAGCAGCGACAGGGAACTGGAAAAAGACTTGAACTGAACTGCGCGTAGCGTACTGCCTGGTTCGGAGGAGCTAAAATATCTGATTCGAAGACATCACTTCACTTTAACTCTCGTAGAAGAAAACGCCCTCTCATTTCGCCACAGGCCTAAGGGGTCTATTCTGGTATCCCCGGTTGGGTTGGGTTCCGGTGTTTACGTGCGGGCCCCCCCCCAACAGGGGGTACCAGAATAGACCCCTAAGACACATAGAAATTCATATTTCGTTGTTCACCGATGATGCAGTAGCTAACAGAGTTCTACGTACTGTCAACTTCAGCTGTCGTTGACAATAACCTTCAAACAACATCAGATTAACAATGCAGTTTTAAATTCCTTTAATTACCGATAAATTGTTGGATTACCATATCTCTGAATGAACAGACATTTGACAAGAATATTTAATTCTGGGAAGTCAACAAAGGCTTGAAAATCGAGCTCAAAATCAACATCCGTTGGCAAATTTTCAGTTTCGATGCGAGTCATTGTAAGAACACAGTATTTCTTTAAACTTGCTCACGACTCATCTAAGGGGCTGTCCATAAATGACGTCACACTTTTTTTCAATATTTTTGACCCCCCTCCCCCTTTGACACAAAGTGTCACACTTCACCATACCCCCTCCCCTTGTCACATGTCACGCTATATTACATAAACCTATACTTGCAGTTCAGAAACAAAGCACTACGTTATAGATCATATTTCAAATTTTATTTTTAAACTTTAACTATGTGTTTTAATGACATTTATGAGCAGGGGGAGGTTTTCTTCTAATGGTGAAGAATTTCTGTTGCTACCATATTCTCAGAACCTACTCTGAATGCCTTTTTCGAAAAGAAAGGAATATAAGCGGGGAAAAAAATCGCAGGAAAGTTTTTTTTATTAGCCCCGATTTAAAAAAATACCCTCAAATTCTGGTAATTTCAAAATAACTTCAAAATTTAATCTGCTGATTTTAAATGTTTTTATTTTAACCAAAATGTGTGATGTCACACTTCTTGTTAACCCCTCCCCCCTTGTCACAATTTCACGAACCCCCTCCCCCTGCAAGCGTGACATCATTTGTGGACGGCCCCTAATCAAGGTTAGCCGAACACTGCAAAACTGAATTATGTTTCCGTTACCATAAGGGTGGTGATGGGGTGTGAAAACTGGTTTAACCAAGAATTTGAAAAGTGACCCACGTAAACTTTTTATTAACAAGATTACAAGGGGCTCCCATTTATACAACCATTGCAGACCACTAAAAGAGATTTTTTAAAATCAAAAGTTGGGAAATGGAAATATAACAAGCATTAATATTAGTTCTATGGAAATAACAAGTTCTTAAAAATGTAAATCCAGCAATAAGGACTTTAAAACACCAATCGTACATACAAAATAAATATAAAACAAACATTTTAGGACTAAGACACTATTTTTTTTAACAAAGGGAGAGAATGACATAATTACTCCCCACCTTTATTTAGAAGTCATAAAGAACAACTTCTTTCAGTGTCGAGAAATTCCACATATACATCACGTACATGCCGTCATTTTTTTTTAACGGTTTCGAGTTGCACCACTCCTTCACATTAGAGAAAAATCTACGTCACTTAACCTAAGAACACCTGAAAACTTGGTAACCTCAAAGGGAAACTCAAGAAGACGTTGGAGGATCGAACAAAAATAAAAAAAACGAAAAAAAATGAAGTAATAATAATAAAAAAAAAGTCACGAACGGTAACGCGCAAAATAACCTCCCAACACACACGCATCTTTTAAACAAATCGTCTGAAGGAAGGCAGGAGGGAGGCAGTGCGGCCTTGGCTCTCAGGTGAGCGTGAAAAAGGCCTCGTCTTAATCCGCTCAAGGCTAGCATTACTTTTTTTCATCCCCCTTCCATCCCCAAAGAGAAAAATGGCCTCCCTAGCAGACAATCCTTTTATTCTGGGCTCGTCAAAAGAGCGAATTAAAAAAATAATAATAATAAAAGAAGACATGAGCCTTAAGATGGGAAGCAAGATTAAAAAATAAAACAAATCTCATAATGACGTTCAGATGATCGCTAACAGCTTACGGCACATGTAACGGTTAGGTCATTCTGCAAGAGGTTGGTTCTCCAAGTGCAGACGATTTTTATAAGCTACGGGCTTCCCCTTTATGGAGAGGTGAACATATGCGGCGCATGTGGATTCAAATCGTTTGTTTGGTTACTTATGTAGAGTATGTGTCACTAATGCTATTCATAGAGCTAAGCTGGCCGTCATGGTCAGTCATGTTTGTTTTTTAAATACCCATGCATAATAAGCTAGAGATAACTAGCATATGAGTTCATGAGGTAAAAAAAAAAACACGCTTTGATCGGTCAATAAGTAGATCTATTATTTCAGATCAAGATGAGTTTAAGTTATCAAATTATTAAAAGCAGGAACTGGTTTTGACCGAACGGAAACCTTTGATGGCAATATAACAAAAAAAAAGGACACGGGAAAAGGTCAACGACACGGCATAGAATATGTTTTTAGTATCAATAATTACAATTACATATTTAATGGCATATTAATACTGTTACAAAGTATCACAAAAACTAATATTTTGAAAAGAGTGTTGGAAGTAAAGAACAAAAACGTGACGGAAATAATTCAAAGTGAAACTAAATGAATGAGGATAAGGAATATCAGTTAATTTTGATGTAGTTGTACTAGTAAGCAATAAGAGAGAGTAAAAAGGAATATATATGGCCGTATGTTCCAGGTTCCTGTTAATATTTACCTGTTAGTTTTGTAAGGGAATAGTTGCATAGCTTTAATTTAATTTGTTCATGTGTCGTAGAATAATTGTAAATCGATGATAAGTTTGTATTTCCGAATAATTCTTAAAAATAAATCAACTAATAAAAAGTAAAAAATATTTAATAGCTGATAGTGTCTATTAAGAAGCTTCACTTCAATCGTAAACTTCCTGAAAAATGTATGAATGCCCTTGTAAAATAAATGAAAGCACAAAAATTAAATTATTCTGAAAATACCCGAGTCCTCAGGGCCTCCCAAAATTGCGAGGCCCCTAGGCAGTTGTCTACTTTGACTATTTGGCAATCTGGCCCTGCTCCAGGGCTGAAAAATGGGCCCCACTCGGAACTTTTTCTTGGTGCCCCACACTGTTTAGTTACGCCACTGCATGCTGGACTTCAACCAGCTAGAGTGGTCTCCCCTACACTCTCTCGTATATGCCCTAACACGGGTGGAAAAAAATACGCCAAGCGGAGTAAAGCAGGCCTCTTTCCAAAATGGAAATTTTGGAACACGGGAAGGAAAAAACAATCGTCAAGGTCGAAAACCTATGGAAAGTAGCATAGCTGCTGAGAAAAGCTAGATTTCCCACAAATCCAAATTCCAGCCCTTCTTGCGCCGATTCTTTAGGTGGGACCCTTAGAGAGGGCAGTCGGCACATCAAACGGTTTGACTAGATTGGGACCTCGCTACCAGGCTACCGTTTATCGGAAATCCGTTGAGTGGGGGAAAAAAGGGGGAATCGAAGAGCAGCTGTAGAGAGGGAGAGAAGATCGCTCTTCCCCTACTGTCAGCGCACTTTGGAGCTTCAGATGAATGACGTGCCTGATTTTTCGACTTGAATGGGTCGAAAAAAACAATGCTGGGACAAATGGATGGAATGGAGTACAGATGAATTGCCGGCTTGACATGCGCTATTCCCTAACACAGGTGGGGAAAAAAAGCGCCCCTTTTCTGCGTCGTAGAATGGCGAAGAAACCGAATATGCAATTTGAACGCCTTTTTTCAACCGATTGAAACCAAAATTCGACACAGATCTACAATTAAGGCCAGAAGATCACATACCAAATTTCAATTATCTAAGTCTTTGCGTATAGGAGTTTTCGTGTTCACATGCATGCGAATATGGAGACCGACAGACAGTCAACTCTATGACGTATTTTGTCCAAAATCTGGCACGGACCTACATTCCTGATGATAAAACTGTATATCAAATTCTATCCATCTAGCTATTTAAGTTCTTGAGTTATCGTGTTCACATGAGCACGGACGGACAGACAGGCAGACTTCCCATGGGCGAATCTTCTCCAAAATTTGATAGAAACCTACAATTATGTGTCAAGATCACATAACAAATTTCATCCGTGTAGCTCAAACTGTTTTCGAGTTATTGTGTTCACAGACAGACTTAATTGAAAAATTGTGTCTTTCGGACTAGGGGAAGTCTAAAACGTGGAGATTCAACAGAATCTTGAGTTCGAATTTTTTGGCGATTACACTACATTCTCTTTGTATACTTCGTATACGAGAAAGTAAAAATGAGGTTTGTGGAGAACCCTCAGATGTGACAATATTACTGTTAATCATTTGACTCAAAAACCAACAAAGAAGAGCAATACAAAAAGTGAAGAACCTTGTATTTAAAATGCTGCATTCAATACAGTTAGCCTCTTCAGTTTCGAATTCTTTCACGTGCGTCTTATGAAACATGTTAACATCGATGACCGTCAAAAAGTAAAGCACGCGAATCACACAGACACACCGAACAAAGACTTGATCAGCGGCTAGAGACCTTGGGTAAAGGTCATGTCTTCCTCCAAGGTCAGATGATACCGAAAATCTTAATAATCCCTTCAGCAGACACTGAAGTTGTGATATGAAGACAACCGTATAACACTTACAACAACGTGCTATATAATTAGTTGAATCACGATGGAAACAAAATAATGAATGCATTGCGAAACATATAAACACAAAATTCACTTTAGATTGATAGCAAGAGAAGTAACAACAAAGAAAGTAAAACCTCCAGGTAAATCACCTTGGATTCTTTTTGTTGCAGTCTTTTAGCCTCTTGAAAGGCCAATCAGGGTTCAAAAACAATCTTAACGAAGAACATTTACCCATTGCACTTTGTGAAGGCGATCATGTGAAACATGCACAATGACAAGCGTTTTAAAACATCGACTCTTTCATCAAAAAGTTTGATCGAAGAATAGATGATGCACTTTCGTGAGTCATCGGAGCTTTTAAAATTACGCGCAATTCCATTTTGGAGAACAGAAGTAAACACAATTAACAATGGTAATGCCCATTTGAAACGCAAGGTTTCTTCTCCAAGACCAAGAGAATCTTCTAATCACAATGGGACGATTTTAACTAATTCTTAGAAAATTGCCGACTTATGCTGTTCTTTCATGATTTAAGGTACTTAAATAAAACTGGTTTTGCAGACACCAAACATAAAGATTCTAGCCTGTATACTCTGAAGATACGTCGCAAAATTTAAAATAAGGAGCAGTCTAAAGGGCCTTATATCTCATTACAAAAACGAAAGACGCAACGTTTACAAAATTGATACTCAATTATTTCTGAAAATGTCGATGAATAACCGTTTGTGAATAGCCCGTTTTTATTTTCTCGTATACTAGTATTCTAAGTATTTTTTTGAAGATAAAGTATTAACGACAAAAAAATTTGATCTCGAGATTTTGATGAGTTTCGATGTTTTAGACGCCCTTAAATCCGAAAAACGATTTTTGAAATAATTATATCTCTCTGGGTATCTGCGGACACGATAACTGAGAAACGCAACGCGCTCGAAGGATGAAATGTTAAATGAGGTCTTTGCGCCAAATTTGTACATTTCTAACAATTTCGACGAAATTCGTCTACAGAAAAGCTGTAAATCGGTCTGTCTATTCGTAGGTATGTAAAACGCATAGCACATAAACACAAAATATAGATAAAAAAAACCATTGACCATCTTCATTGAAAACCAGGATCAAATTTTGCACCAAACAGCGGAATGGAAAAGTTCCAATTGCATACTCGATTTTCTTCACTGTATTACAAGAGGCCGCGGTGGCCTAGTGGTAAGGTCTCGGCTTTGGGGCCGAAGGATTCCAGGTTCGAAACCCAATTCCACTGAAGATCCGCCGTGTATGGGGCCTGCTGCACGCTAAATCATACGCAGTGGCCAAACGTCCTCCCGCCGGCATGGCGTGGAAGCTTGGAGAGGAGGGTGCCAGCTCAGATGTCGTCCTCGTCTTCTGACCGCGGTTCAAAATTACGAGGTCCGTCCCAAAATAGCCCTCGTGTTACTTCAAAACGGGACGTTAATATAACTAAACCAAACCAATCACAATATTACAAAGTTTAATAGAAAACATGTTATATTGTGTAGAAGAAAGACGGGGGAAGAGCAGACTGTTGATTTTTTTAAAAAAAAGTTGAAATACGTTTTGTGGTACGACACAAAAGGACTGTTCGTTAAGTTTTTATTCAACATGGCAACGATTGCCAAGCAACACTTTATTTTAACACTAACTAAGAAGTATGGCAAAGAAGTTCGTAAGCTACAGCATGAATTATCACAGATAAACGTTAATAAGTAAGAAATAAAACTTATGATTGAAAATAATCGAATACAAAAAAATAAAGAAGAAACAGAAGAAGTAAACAATAGCGATAGCAATACACCTTTTTGCTCGCCAACGCAGCAGCATCCAGTGATTGCATCAACAATATTGTCCTACAATTAACCAACAAATCACTATAAAATCAAACAACAAAAAAAATCGTGCTCTAATAATTAAAATAATCAAAACACATAAAAGAAAACAATTAGAATATAAAAGAAAAACAATTGAAATGGAAGAGAACTCGAATGGCGAACTTTTTCGAAGACCACTCGCCACCGGAGTTCTAATATGGATAAATTTTTTGTCAAGGATACGACTACATAGTCAAAAATTATACCCCTTGTGGTCTGAATTTATCCATTAGCCGAAATAAAGAAAAACTTAATAAAGTCCTTTATAACAAATCCAATAGAGAGACTAGAGAACGTAAATATTTACCCTCTGCCGAAATAGAAGCAAGAATGACACCATCGATAAACATACAAGAACAAAGGAAGTGAAGGTATAGAGGCTAGCATAACTAGCTCCATCTGTGTAGAAAAATTCGAACCAATTAACAGAAGAATAAAAGCTCTTCAAACATTTTAAAATAAGTTACTGACGTTAAAGAAATTATTTGGGTAAACGTTATCTTTTAAATTATTCTTTAAATTATCTAAAGCTTTAACCAAAGTTGAATGGTTAATACAAATATTTTTTATTCTATTAATTTCAGAATAAATGGAATTTCTCAAAATTTTAAAGTGAAGATTTGTTTGAAAATCACAAAGTGTAATAGCCTTAAAAATAAATTCTTTTATCGTAAATGCCAATAGAGACACCTGAATTCAAAATTTCAATTTCCAGATCCAAAAAATTGCATTTGTTCGATTCATTATTAGTTTTGTTTAATTTAAGCTCTTCTGGATAGCAATTATATATGGAGTTAAAATTATTACAATTAAACACTAAAAGGTCATCAATGTAACGATAACCAAAAATAAGTTCATTTTTAATTAGTTCTCTCTCAAATGAGTGAAGAAATATATCAGCCAATGCACTAGAAAAACAACAACCCATAGGAATTCCCAAAAACTGCTTATAATAGTTAATTCCATTAAAGAGATAATTTTCACAAATATTAATTCTGCAAATTTCTAACCATTTATTTTTTTATCTATTAAATTAGTAATAAGGTATAAATCATATACATTTGAGCAGGCTTCAATTAATTTATTATGTGGGAGGCTAGTAAAAAGATTTTCAAAATCAAATGTATAATTAAAAAGTTTAATTTTTAATATCTTCTGTTAAATTATATTAATTGTAACTGTCATGATTGAAAAGTTATTCACGTTTTGCTGTGAGACATGTATAATAATGTTTTCTTCTTATTGTCTCTCCACTGTAATTTCATTATCTTAAGACATTGACAAATATTAAAACGAATGTATGAGCAAAAACTTCACATTTTGAAAAAAAAATCATTTTTGATCAAATTTTGTGGCAGAGAACGACTAATTTTATAACATTTTACAGAAAAATTAAGGAATCAAGAAAGCTTATAAGTTTATTGAGCTGAGAAGTAATAAACCCATTCTTATTAGCTTGAACGCAGAATAACATCACCGAATCTTCAGTAGATGACAGGAAAAATAGGTAAGAGAAGTTGAAACTAGAAGATCTAATGTCTTTTAACTTTCGAACTTTAAACACAGAAAAGCAGGGTAAGTTGATATGAAAATATTTAACTGTAATCTTTTGCAAATGAAATTCAAACGTTTCAGCAGGTCATTCGAATTTCAAAAACGATGAAGTTTTGTATGGAGTTTTATTCTCGTTTTCCTGCGCGTTTTATCTTGAAGCAGTCTTGAAATTTATTACAAAATTACTCAGGCGTTTTATAGTGATGTTTTTAAACAGAAACAAAACAGTTCTGCTTTCAAACAGAGTTTTAAAATAGAACAGAAATAGATGTAGACTTGCAATAACATTTCTTCGCTCAACTTTTGATAAATGTTCGAAATCTTCAGTGCTATTTAGGAAATTGTTTCCTAGAAGCGAAACTTTCATGAGCCAATTTAAAGCGATAAGATGATCCATTGTGGGAAAAAAATCATTCTCAACATTGTACTCACTATTACTTTTTATTAAAACCTATAACATAAATTATATTTCTAAAAATAATTAATCATGTGTTTCAGATTCGTTTAATTTCTCTGATTTTCGAATTATTCTTATTGGAAAATGGATTTGGCAAGTAATTCTGAACAAGATTAATTCAGAGAATTACTTATTATCTCGTTCCTGGTATATCCCTTTTATTGAGTTACTCACTAGATGCAAACAGAAGAGCACTTATTTTTTTTCCATCAGGGATTTTCTTTTAAAGCGTTTCATAAATAATGAGAATATAAATACTAGACGTATCTCGTCAAAGATTTTTCTAACAGGAAGATGATGAAATAAAATACAAATAAATAAACACATATAAAATAACCATATATTTTAACAGACGTTTTTTAATTAATTAAATGTGCCTCCGTCGGTAACGGCCTTGTTTTTGCTAATGGGAATTTATTCTCATTTGTTTAATACTCAACTTTTAATGTTAATTTTGCATATTGGCAATACCAGTTTAATAATTAATAACTATACTTTTGTTTCCAACTATTGACGATGGACACCATTCATGAAAATGGCCTTCCACACAACCGTGCAGAATTTTTAATCAATTCTTAATTGCTAGAACTATTTATATTTGAGTAAATGGATTGCACACCTATTTTTAATAAATTCTGAAAACAGAGAAGTAGAATTCTTTCTTACACACTGCCTATTTTAAGGTACAGAATACAGGTGCTAAACTGTGGATCGTGATCCACATTAAATGGGGTTGCGCAGGAAAATATTAGAATCTCGAAATTTCTCACAGGACTGTTTACTTTTAAGCGGGACATTCTTCACTGTTCCACTCTGCGGTTTTTGGAACACGGGAAGGAAAAAACCTTTCGTCAGTGTGAGAAACCGGTGAAAATTGGCATAGAGAATTGCAGGGTGGCTATAGAAACTGTGAAAAAAATTTCCCTGAGTAAACTTACAACATTTCTCTGATTTACGGCTACTAATTATATTAGTTTCCTGGCTTTCTCCCTACTCAGAATCACTGTATGTGTACAATATACATTATTATAAACGCTTTTACCAGTTATTTAATATGAAAAAAATTATGAAATTTAATTTTTAAAAAATGGAATGAACATCCTAAAAAAATCAATTAAAACAGTATATTACATTTCTTATATGTAAAAAATACTGGAAATTTTAACAAGATACTTTGCTTCTAAAACTGCATAAGAACGCCAAGAAACATTAAAACTACTCTTTGCAACACAAGTTAAATTATGTTAACAGTAAAGGTTATTATGATCTTTGCTCAAAACTTTAAAACAGTTCAATAACTGATTAGTGCTCTTTGCATGGGTACCAGAATAACATCTTGCAGCATAAATATAAAAATAGTATAATTATGCGTACCTAATAATATACATTTTAACAAAGATTTAAACAAGAGAAACTGCCGAAATATTACTTCAAATCTTTATTCTTTAACAAATCATAAGAAATTAAGTGCTCTAATCAAAAACTTATGCTTTTATAAATGAATATAAGTTTTTTTTAAATTCCATTTATTATTACAAATAATGCTAGACATAAGATACTAATTTATAGATAATAACTCAAATAATAAATAACTATTAATTTTCCCTGATTTTTAGATATTTTTATGAATTTCCCTGATTTCCAGGTCGATAAAATTCCTTGACTTTTCCCTAATATCCCGGTTCTGTCGTCACACTGAATCGGGAGTGTTGGAATTCCGAATAGTTTGAAATCAAATTGGAATGGTCGGATGGCCTTTTGACACCTGGCTGCGGGGGTAGCCGGAAAACAAAACCGCTGCGTAGATTGGGATCCCGTGAAAAGTCATGTTGAAAGTAAACGCGGAAATCCCCCGTGTGGGGGAGGAGGAGTGGGTGGGAGTAAGTCTGGGACTTTGAACCTTCTCAAACAAGGTGTATCAAAACAAACTTGGGTACATCCGTGAATGACTTGCCTAAATTTTTACGACTGGAATGTGTGGAATACAAACCAGTTGTTGTAACAAATGGAATGGAGTACTGATGAATGCCCAGGTTTAGACTCTTTAAACGTCCCGCCAACAAATGAAATTAAAGGAAAAATTTCATTATTTTTATTTAAAAAAAATTTCGTAACAAGGCGAATTACTGTTTTTACCACTAAAGTCACAAAAAATTATAAACATTTCAAAAAAAAATTATGCCTTGATGGTTTTAACTACAAACCAGTGGGGCACATCACAAAGGCGGCTTCATATTGAAACTACTTCACAGGAAAGGGTAAACAAAAAAGTTTTAGCTTCAGGTTTCATTAAAATAATGTATAAATACTTATTTTTATATAATTTTCTTTTCGTTATCAACAATTGAAGACTTTATTTTCCTATTTATTTCCCAACTTTAGGGTCATGGTGAAATTTTTCTGATGGAAATGGGAGTTGCGAGAGGAAAAAGTTTTTTCTTTTTCTCCCATGTCAACCCAGTTTGCCCAAACGATGCAAAGCTTGACACGAGTTGGCGGCAGTGGCGGATTTTGTCAATATGAGGCCACAAGCGCAAAACTGACTTGAGGCCCCCCCTCCCTCTACTCAATGTCTCAAATTCACCGTTGGCTTAGCCCTACCATGTGCGCAGAATAGGTTTTGAGGCCCCCTCCCTTACTCGTTGTCGCAACTTCGCCGTCTGCATAGCACTACAATTTACGTCCAATAGGTTTCGAGACTCCCTCCTACCGAATGTCGCTAATTCGCCATCAGTTTGCACTACTCTGTACGTCGAATGTATTTTGAGGCCCCCTGGATTTTCGAGGCACGAGGCGAGCGCCTCTAACGCCTGTGCGGAAAATCGCCACTGGTTGGCGGGAAGAAAAATTTAGGAAAATACAAACTTCCCCCATCTTCGGTGGAAGCTGATGCATAGAAAAATACTGCATAAATAAATAAAATTTTTAAAAATAAACAGAATAATTAAGAGGTGTATACAAATGCATACACAAAAAAATAATAATCCGAAGTCTGTTATACAATTTAGAAAAGACGGGGGGGGGGGCGCAATGACAATAATACAATTTAGAAAGAAAAAAAATGAGCAAAAAAAGTTTAAGAAACTGGCATAAAAATATATTTATTACACTTTTTACGAGAAAGAAATAGCTAAATAACATGCCACTGAAATTACGCATCGGCGGCCTGAATAAAGACAACGAGGCGAAAAGGAAACACCAGAGTCAATACAGATGCGACTACCGATGCTACACCTTAGAAAGAGAGAAGAGAAATTATCATTTGTGGGCAGGTGCTGTTTCCTTTCACAGAAAACATAAACAATAAAACATTCGAAGGTCACAGCAGTCTGAAAAAACTGCGGAAGCGCATGGACAATGAAACAATGCGGTCCACGCATTTTCGGCAAGACCAGCGCGAGAGACGCATGCACATCACACGAAAAAGCCGTAGAAAGGAAGGCGGTAATTGGGCCACTATGCAAAAAAGAATGGGAAAAGATGAGTAGGAGACACAGCTGACGCCATTTTGCAGTTCTTTTTTTGTCTTTCATTTTCCGCTAATTAAAAACGTGACAGATGTAACCGGAAAGATACGTGCGGTAGATTTTTTTGAAGAAACAATGAATGACACACAGTGCCCGAAAATGTGTCGCTATTTTTTCTAAGATTCAACTAAAATAATGAACAACTGTTTGAAACGGCCAGCATGAGCGAACTTGAAACGAATAAAATGAAAGTTCTACCCACCTCAGATAAAAACAAGTGATATCCTCAACTTCGCAGTTGGATCCGTAAAGTAAAATTTCAATAACTTGGCATTCAGTGTAACAACCGACATATCGAAACGTTAAAAAAAATATCTAAAACTCTTTTGGCAACAAATTTATGGGCCAGGATCAGAAAGAGAGATAGATGTAAGATGTATATTTTTTTCTGGTGATTGAAAATGAGTAATAGAATTAATGTATGTATTAATGTGTAATTAATAATTAATTATGGGATTAATTAATGTAATTAATTATGTATTAATGTCATTTACATAATCCCTTACCTCCTCGTCTAAATAGGGCATACTAACAATTTATAAATGCTACTTTAACAAATAAAAGATATATGTATTTGAAGTACAAAGGGATCAGTGGCGTAACTAGGGTGGGGCAGGCAGGGCACGTGCCCTGGCCGCAATTACAAAGGGGCGCAAAATTAAGGAATGAATTAGTTGTACTTAAGAAAAAAGTCGTTCTTTTTAAGCTCTTATTCCAAAGATTCTTAAAAATTAAAATAATTTCAGCAAAGTGTGGGAAAACCTAAAGGATACAGTCTTTTTTACAACTCGGAAACCAGCTCAAGCTGCAACAAAATTACAAATAGAATTATGTTACAGAGATTTGATGACTAAAACCTCATCTATAACTGAAAGTGGAAGCTCGTTTCAAAGAGATGTCCATTTCAAAGATTTGCGTCCTAGACAGTTTGAGATACGGGAAGATAATTTAAAATAGATTAGTCCCATAGAGTTCTCGAGGTTTCTCGACGTAAGTCTGATTCATACGGATTGGATATCAGCTACTTCGGGAATTCGTGACAAATAATTAGCAGAAAAGTATTTCCTAGTATTCCAAAGTATCATTCCTAGTTTCGATAAGCAGAGAGTGAAGCATGGAAAAAAATATCACAGATTCCGTTTACTTTCAAGAACAGTGAGGGCCCCTTCTTACTAAAAAAAACCGTTTAGAAAATTAAGTTTCAGAAAAAAACTAGAATCACCTTTCCAAAGATAAAGAGGGGAGAGGGGGCAATCTTGGTATTTGCCCTGGGCGCCATTTTATATTGGTACGCCACTGAAAGGGATCTCGCTTAACCCTCGCATTTTTCGCTAAATCACGTGCTTCAGTGAATGGATTCACTTACTAACATAGACTAATTATAATCCTTAGTCTATGCTTACTAAGGCTCCAATGAATGATGGATTGGCGGATTATTCGCTATTCTGAATAATATTTTTTTTTCATCGGCGACTCAGTTTAGAGCGGTATGAATATCCAATTCGAAAAAAAATGAAACATGTATTTCACATATGAATATCCAATTCGAATTACCAATCTGTGATAAAATTTATCAGTTCTGAGACAGATTTATTGGAGTCTCTTTTTGGTTTAGTTTAGTTATATTAACGTCGCGTTTAGAAGCAACAGGGGGACTATTTTGGGACGGATTTCCTAATTTTGAATCGTGTTCAGACGACACCTGAGCAGGCAGCTCCACTCCAGTGGGAGGACTTTGGGACTCGCGGGAGGACACTTGACGTCGATCGATTAAACGCACACCAGACCCACATACAAACGGATTTTTAGAAAAATTAGGTTTCAAACTCGCTATTCTCCGGCCCATTAGGCCATGAGTTTTGAGACAAATAGAGTAGATTATAAGTAATCCATCACTACACCTATCCGGCCCCTTTTATAGTCCGGCATTTTCAGCAAAGGGAGTTGGGAAAGAAAAAGGAAAACAAGTACGTGCATGCCGATGTCTGTGACCTTGAGGCGACGAAGAAATAGGCTGTAGGTTATATTTTGTAATATTTATTATAGAAAGTATACTTTTCTGAGCCAATTTGTATATTTCGCCCAATAAACATAGGTTTTGCTATTAACCCATTATTTGTCGGCGTCACATGTCACGCAACGAAGAGAAAACTTGCATCGTTGAAAGTGAATTCGTCGCTATACCCACGCCTCGTTCTATTCCGCGATTATTTTTGGTATTTCTGAATATTGCTAAGAAATGGCGCAAATAGTCCTACTTTCTTCATGTTTTCGCGGTGAGATTTCCCGCCTTGAATGGAAAACATAATCATTTTTACGGAGATTCGAAAAAAATCCGACAAAGAAGGGGTTAAAATGCATTTTTGTGAATGAACCCCCACCAATCCGGCAGTCCTCTGGTCTGATATCTGCGGAATTATAAAGAGTCTACTGTAGTAAAGTTTAGATATTTAAGTTATTTGTAATTTGAGTCAGTTGGTTTATTTTTCTTTGAACAAATATATAATAATTTATTTAATTAAGTTATGTAAACATCAAAACATTTAATGTATGAATGAATAATTTTTTAAATATCTACATGATATTTACAAATGCAACCATTGCTGTTTTTATTGTTTCAAAACATTTCTTAACGATTTTTGTCTCAACTGGTTGGATTTGTTTGGAGAAACATTGCCGTTATCCTTATTGTACAAAAACAGCAGTTTCAAGCCCAGTTGCTTGCTTTTTGTAACATAATACGATTTCCTTTAATTGGACGTGGTGATACGGTTGGAGGATCGATTAACAGAAAAACGATGCCAGCAACCGCCAACCACTCAGTTCTCCGAAATCGAACCACAAGATTCGTCGAACGAAATCAACGATCAGAGAGGCACATAAAAACACAAACGCAGCTTAAACGATTCGATAGACGTTCGCGAAAGATTAATGACGTAATTTCAAATATGTACTCGAGTTTTTAGAACGTTATTGGAAGATTAAATCGATTGAATCGAAAATTACAGCAAAAAATAAAAGAGATTCGATACTGGTAACGTTCGGATACAGTCGCAGTTAAAGGAGTGCAACCTAATTTGAAAACCGTTATTTTTGAAAACCAGTTTCGACGCCCTATTACAAGAATTTGCCACCGAAAATTTAAAAAAAAATTTTAAAAAAATCTTTGTTTGTTTCCTCCAAAAACAAGCACTATATAATTAAATTTGGTTACAAATAATATATCTTTGTTTCAGAATGTGCAAAGCATTCAAACATTCCAAAAGTAACATCAAAACATGTTTAGAAATTGTGAAAAAATAGATGTAGAAACAATCATGATTCAGACAAAATTTTCTGTTGCAGCTTTTACATGTAGCATTATACAGAAAATTTCTCCGTTTTCATTTTCTCGTATACGAAGCATACATAGAGAAAGTATTATAATCGGAAAGAAATTCGAACTCGAGATTTTAACGAATCTCCACGTTTTAGACCTCCCCGAGTCCGAAAAACACAATTTTGGAATTATGTCTGTCTGTGAACTCGAAAACTATTAAAACTAAGGGGATGAAATTTGGTATGTGATCTTTATGCATAATATGTAGGTTTCCATCAAATTTTGGACAAAATCCGTCTACGGGAAGTCTGTCTATCCGCGGTTATGTGAACACTATAACTCAAAAACTTAAATAGCTAAAAGGATAAAATTTGGTACACAGTTTTATCATCACGAATGTAGGAATGAACTTAAATAGCTAGATGGATAAAATTTAGTACACAGTTTTATCATCAGGAATGTAGGTTCGTATCAAATTTTGGGCCAAATCCGTCAAAGGGTTGACTGTCTGTCGGTCTGTATAATAGCATACTTCTAAACATTATAACTCGTAAACCCTTCGGCTTTGATGAATAAAATTGGTATGAGGCCTGCTGACATTAATTGTAGATCCTTGCCCAATTTTAGTTTCAATCGGTCGAAAAAAAAAGGTGTTAAAATCGCCTATTTGTCTTTACTCATCACACAATGACAAGAGGCCGTTATTGCGTAATTCACTTGCGCTAATCTTTTCCGCTTCTACCCACGCCTTACACCTC
>BGPR01000092.1:764651-803085 GCA_013235015.1 Araneus ventricosus | reverse complement strand
ATATATAATGAGCTGTCAAACGAAATAGCTCCTGAATACAGCAAGGATGTTTTAAATTTCTTTCACTTCAATTTTAGTTTAACAATAGAGCATATGCACATATGCCTATCAAGTGGGATTCGTTTTCATGAAGGATAGCCTTTTTTCTATAGCAAATGATGTTTTCAATCAATTTGTCAAATTTGCCCTTTTTTGCCCTATTTTTAAGAAGGTTTGGCCTTATTTTGCTAATTTGACCTGGCAACCCTGTTTTAGACAGTTGCCTGTGAGAACACGAACGATGATGTTGTTGTTCGTAGAGTGTTTGTGAATAAATACAATTTAGTTTCTTACGATATGGAGTCGGATTTGTTCTTCGAATTATGATACACATAGTCATTTGGGATGACACGACAACGTCTCCCCAAGCTTTTACTAATCGACGCCATAAAACATCGGAACTCAAAACAGCTTTTCGCAATGGAGGATGAGGGGAATTACTTGCTCTAAGATTGCTCTCTGAAATAGCTTTCCTTATCCACCGTGACTGTCTTTAGCCTTTAAAAGGAAAATTTATCCTTCCTTGTGAAGCCTTTAGGAAGAGAATTTGACTTTAAGCCTACAGTGCCGTAGCGAGTGTAAGAGCCGCTCAGGTCATAGTTATTTCGTTCCCTGTCGCCATCAGTGGTTTAGCAATGGTAAATAGCGCCCGGGCCATGGTGTTATTTTTCTCCCCCCCCACCGTTGGGGGGGTTAGAAGGGGGCGCAACCCCACAAATTTTTTGCCTCCCCGCCCCCCCCCCCCGGGGGGGGGGCCCCCCCCCCCCCCTGACCCTGGTTGCTAGGCCACTGTAACCCTAAAGGAGTATTCTTGGTTCTGAAATACATTATTATTACAGAAGACTCTCGATTAACGGGGGATAATCTGGGTTGTGGATTATCCGGGACGACCCCCCCCCAAAAAAAGGAAGCGTGAATGTGCGGGAAGACCACATTCTTCTCAACCCTTCCAATTGCATTGGGCTCGTCCAGCCGACCTTGATTCCATTACATTTTCTATCATTTTTCCAAAATTTCTCATCAAAATTTGAATAAATTGGATTATCCGGGATATTCGCTTATCCGGGACGAAGCATTTCCCGACCATCCCGGTTAATCGAGAGTCTACTGTATATGCAGGATAAATAGACAAAAGTGTATTAAAAAAGCGGCTACTTTTAAAAGAAATTCAATAGTTTATAAAATGAGAGCCACGAAACAATATAAAATAAACCACGAGAAAACTTAACGCAGAGACCAAAAACAAAATAAAATCATTTCCATATTTCTCGTACCGGAACTCTTTTCTTCCGTCATAAATCACTTCACCAGTGGACAATCGATTTCAAACTGCAGCTTTAAATCTCTCTCATTTTCTCCATGCGGAACTCCCGTTTTGGACATAAACCACGATTTATGAATAACGTATTCCCACGGAAACACGTTCCCAAAACTTCGAGAGCAATATCGGTTTACATGTAAATAAAACTGGGCCTCCGAGACACAACTACTCGAAAACAATAGAAAAAGGTTTTATATTCCACAACTAAACACACCTATGATTAGAATAAACATCACCGAATCGGATGGCATGCTGACTCACTTTTACGCTTTTGTAGGCAGAAAAGTCAGAATTTATACTTGCGTATTTGGCAACAGCTAAAATGACTCATGGAAATCGTTTGGCCGAAATGATATGCATCAGTTGTTCGTGAAGCTAAGCGTGAACGTTTGATAGAAGGTATATACAAAAAAGTGAATAATAGCAGTCAGACCATTATAAAATAAAAAAATGAGCAAATAAATAAATAATCCTGACTAACATAAGAGGCTTTTGGTAAACCTGCTCGATCAGAAGGTCGTTTTAACCTCGCATTATAGGTTAAGTAAATAAAAAGATTCGGCCACATTGATTCGGAACTGAGGTTTAAAAGTCAAAGAGTACGAAATCCGAGTTGCAAAATGCATCAAATATTCACCGATGCAGGTCAATGAAGCTCTACTTTCTTTTAATTTACGCGCAATTAATTGCGCAACTGCAGGTGTAATCGCTTACGAAAAGAATGAGAATTCTGTAAATAAAAGAACAGAAGGAGGAAAGCGAAAAGCGTTTGAGTAATCTGTTTGTATACATGTGACTGCAGAATAATTGTTGAATTGACAACTTAAATTTTTTGTTGTTGTTGTTGACTAACCAGCCTTGGTCTAGCGTAACTAGCCAAGGACTCATAATATAAAAGGGAAGTATGACAAATTGTGTTGGCCAAAGAGACCTTGGAGCAGTTAGGTTTCACCTGAAATAGAATTCTGCTTTAGCTCCAGTACATGGGGGTGGGTTGGCTTCCTGGGAGTCTTATACGAAATTGGTACATATTTGATTTTCGCTTGGAGGGAAACCAGGAAAATCCTTCAGCACTCAACCCGACTGCAACGAGCAATTCACTGCTCAAGTGTACGTCGGACTATCACAGTGGCGAATCCGGGGGGTGGGGGCAGAGCTAAACCAAAATTCTTGTCTTTATTTAAAATCACTATAACTGTTTGTTCTTGATTTTCAATTTTAAAAAATAATAATAAAATCGCGACAACATTGCTTGACAGGTTCGAACATTTTCTTAATTTTCTAGTCCTTCCACTTGTAGCGTTGGCGCGGTCGAAAACATTTTTGGCTAGTTATTTCATTGTATTTTTTTATTAAATTATCGAAAGTATTGTAGTGTTCTTTATGATTCTTATTGTCAGGTGAGAGAAGTCTGTAAAGTTAAAGTGCTTTGGTTCACATAAGCCATGAGGTTTGACATTCGTCACAACGATACAAAATTTTTATGACCTCACCCCCCAGACCCGAATTTTGGATTTGCCACTGTCGAAAAGCCATAGCCAGGATAAAACCCATGATCTTCTTTTTTTTATTCAAATTCCTCAACCATGCTTTAACCCTTTAGGCCTGCAGAGGATTAAAATTTTTCTTGTGTAATCTAAATTCATGCTCTCTTGATACGCATAGAGTGAGTTACATCGATTAAATTTTGGAATCCATTGTAAAAAAAAGACGTGACTTCACAGCTTAGCGCAAGATAACGTGCAGTTAAATGTTAACTGGCATGCGAATTTACTTTTGCCATATGACCGTGACGTCACGTGAATTGACTCTATGTCGCACTTCGATATATACAACCTGTTAAAGCGCTTCCACATTTTTACTGTGAAAGTTTTCTAATGTCTGTAAATTGCGAATATTGCTTTCTATGAGAAAAAATTCGAGAACATTCATGATTCGATTCAAAACATTTATGTGCACAGTCATGCATTTTAACAAGCAAATGCAAAATGTATGTTAATTGTCTCCCTTTTTAAGGAACTTTTTTTCTCAATTTTTTCATCTTTATTTCCGGAGGGGAAAGAATGACAGTAAAACCACAACATTAAATGACAGTCGGAATTTTTAAAAAAATGTAGAGTGAGCTTCAAATCTAGTTGATGAACTCACGACACTTCAACTTCAGTTGACACAAGAGTTGTTAATCGTCTTTTTTTAAACATTTTGAATACAGACGAAGGATTTTAAAATCAAAAGAAATCTCATCTCTCGCAGATATTAAATATCAAGTATTACATCTAACAAAAAAAATCAAAGGCGGAGAGGGATGTGAGGTTTTTCGAACACCCACACTTGAGGAAACTAGTCAACAGCCATCAGTATTACTACTTCGAGTGAAAGCAATGGAAGCGAATATTCACCAAGTGTTGCAGTGAAACTATCTCAAATTTCCAACTTTTATATCACGCGTAACAAATAAAGATGATAAACAATATATATAAAAAAATCAAACTGGCTAGGGCAAATTTCATATTATGTTTGTCATACTGTATACACTCGATGGGTGAATTTGAAAATTTGTCCTAATATGAAATCTTTGAGCAAACTGTCATCATCAAATTGAAATAAGTCTAGAATTTATACATCTATAGGTCTATATCCAAACACAATAAAAAAGCGTCCTTATGCTCAATTCTGTATATTTTTTTTCTTGGCTTGAAAAAAAAACTGAATATATCTAAATATAGTTCGGTTTCGCAGGGGAGGCAAAAACTCATCTATTATGTATTTTTTTTCATATTTAATTATATTATGTATAGTTATGTCAATTAAATTAGCCCAAAACACAGTTAACAGCGACCTGGTGGGTAAAGGCATGGCTAAAGAATATAATCAGAGATAGAAAGACATGCGTTTTATCCTCTAGCTATGCTTTTAACCAGCATTTTTCAAGAACTGGTAGACCGATTGCGTTTTAGAAACGAATTGCTCGCTGCGCTCGGACTGGTTGTTGGAGGTTTTTGCGATTTTCCTCTAGGCGAAACAAAAATGCTGATCAGCTTTCCCTGAAAGTCCTCCAGGAAAATAACGGTGAATCTGAAGTTTATGGTACCCAGCCGTTCCTCCCCCACTTAGGATCGCCAACTTTTGTTGCCAAGAGCAAGATGGCTCGGTGATCTAAGAACCAGAGTTTGGGTGCGCAGTGAGCTTTTTATTGTTCTCTCGCACACGCAATGCCTGCGGAATCTGAAAATGAGAAATTCCGCACGCAATGCGTTCGGCATCTCAAGTGGGTTCCAGGCAAACTTTTTAAATTAAAAAAAAAACATCAGCGGCTTCGCATCCAGCAAAGAGGGAAACTAACATTTAGTATTCGACAAGGATTGCACCTCGAAGAAAAATTTGAAGCCATGTTTTCCAACCACGTCAGTTGAAACAAATCCACTATCCAAACTGTAAAATTCAAAATGTAGAATTCCAAACGAAATTTTATTCAAATTGGAAGATATCGACCAATGAAATAGTAAATAGCACTTACCTGACCAATAAAATAGAAGCACTGAAGCGGGAAACAAAAATATAACGATTCTTGCGCGAACCAGACACGGATTGGAATACTCCTGCCGAACCAAAACAAAGGTTCTGACGTCGACAATCCGTCTTCCGCTTGGCAACAAGGAATTGACGAGCCAAAGTGGAGAGAAATGGCTGGGTACCATAAATTTTAGGTTAACCAAAATAACCTATTCCCATACATTGAAGCTAAATCAGACTTCTACTTCAAGTAAATACCCAAGTGCACCGAAGTCGCTCTGGCCAATGGAAGTTGCAAGATTTCCCCTTCATTATCACTCCTTGACTCATGGACATGATTAGATATGCCAGACCAAGTGGGATCACCACACAAATGGCGAAAATTAGCGATGTGATAACTTAATTTTAAAAACAATAAGCAAAAATTTCATTGAATGTTTCAGCACATTATGAGTCCCTTCGGGACGAGCGAAGCACATATGAGTTTGCGCTAGATTCCCCTCAGGGCCGAGCGCCGCATCCCTGCTTTACGGCGAAACCTCCTTTATGAGACGATTAGGAACAAAATTTTTTCTATCAGATGGTGTTACTAATCCAAGTTTCTTTCAAAAGATTGGTCCTATACATTAGTATTTCTCTCTCTGAGGTCAGATTGTGGTCGGTCACGTGTCTGTGTATCACTGGATTTTCACGAGTATAAACAGAAACACTTGCTAGCACGTGTAAAAAGAAGAACGTGCTAAAGAGCTCTTTAGTATAAATTAAGGCTTCAAATCAAATCAAGTAGAAATAACAAAGCATTTCCACTTTTTCCTAAGCATCTGCTTGGCAGGCACTCAAATGCGACGTTTGTTTAAACACGTATTCTTTATTTGGTTGCCCACGCATTTTTATAGTATTTTTATTAGTATTTTTTAGTATTTTTATAGACGCCATCGATTCTCTAACAAAAATAGCATCATGTTGCCATATGATAAAAAATAAATTATGTAACTAATTAACATATTAAATAAGTTTGATAAGGTTACAGTTAATTCTCTTATAAATTAATGTGATAATTCCATATACGAATTTAAGATTTTTGCGAACTTTATTTGGCGATACATATAAGTTCATAAAGACGATACATATAAATTCACTCTATAAAAGAATATTGTTTTAACTGGCTCACACTTGCAATATTTATAAAGGGTTTATACATAAAATTCTTTTTCAGAAATTCAGGCATGCACAAAAGATATCAGGATAATTATATTACAAATTTCAACAGTCAAAATATAACAACCTTCACTTCATACAACTGAAAATTCAAGCCAGAATAAAGGCAGCTTCACATGAAGAAGCAAAAAGGTTTAATAACTAGTTTTTCCTGATTCAAAGATGGCGTACCATCATATAAAGAAACCAGGATTCAATGAGAAGCCATTTTTAACACAAATGGTCAGTTTTTCGATATAGAACGAGTAACACGAACAACAACAAAAAAATTATGAAAGAGTTTTGTCATTGGATAAATGTATCAACTATTATTCACGTAACTTCTAACACGAAATTTTTTACAGCAGATAGTTATTACAATACTAGCACAAAATTCTTTCGTTAGTTTATTGCATCTTACATCTAAATGTAATCATAACCTAAATTCATTCACAAGTGTCGAAAGAATTTTAAAAAAGTGTTTTATTCGCATAACTTTTATTCAAACTCAACATATCTTTAAGTTTGTTGCGCATAAAGAGAAAATGTGACTGAAAATTCGTTGTACTAGACGGCCTTTTGTACCATTTTCTTCTCATAAAAATTTTTTCATTTCGTAATATTTTCCCCATAATTGTGTGAAGAATTTCTGTTTAACTTTACTTTATTTTTTAAAAAGTATCATATTTGCTTGTCTGCTAAAACTTCATAAAACTTTTGCACGCCTAAAAAAAATTTACCCGTATTTATCCAAAGCAAAAGCATTCCAGTCTAGCTGTTTTTGCCAGCATTTGCTTTCAAATTTTTTACTCACAGACATTTTTAATGTCTCTCTTATAAAGTTACGGATAAATGCAAATACTGTAATCTTTTAAATGAAGTTTGAAGACGGGATACCGCCTAATACGCCATCCTAATAGCCTAACCACGGTCCAAAATTACAATTGTAAATTAACTCTAGGGCAGTTTTAAATTGAAGTTAATCAATTCGATCAATTAATCATTTGAATCCTTTGTCAGTTTCGAATTTAGATTAGGAAAATATGATCACTGTAAGTATATGGCTTTACCTTTTAACTATTCTGATTTGATAATATTTAAAGAATAAACAGTTCGAAGAAAAAATGAGCTTTACTATTTTTCTCATAATGTTTAAACTTTGTTGTACGAATATTCTTATGAATATAATAATATTCTTATAAATAGTATTAAATACTTTTATTTTTGGTAAAAAAAAATCCTCAAATACGCTCATCCTGACAGAATTCGATCCAAAGAAAAATTGAGCAATGGTTCACTTGATTGGCAAACAGGAGCATTTTTGGAGATAAAACCACTTGTTTATCACACGGTGTCTTACTGTCTCTATTCGCATTCCTTTTTCGAAGAAGAAAAAAAAACTAGATCCCAAGTATATATTTGCGAAGTAAAAAAACATATATAAATGGAGTATAGTTCAATGATGAATATAAAAATCATTTAAGCTTAAATTAAATGCCTTAATTATAGTAGCTTCATTATTTCCTATTTCTTAAATTGAAGAAACGTACCAAGACAAATAATTCTGAATATTCGGAACTCTAATTGGCGGCCAGTCAGTTCCACAGTCGAAGATGTCCTAGGAAAGCATAAAAATAAATTTCATGTTCCCAAAAAATGAATAATTTTCACATAATTATCGAACTCAACAACCTTTTACTAGCCTCGTTCTATTTGAGTCAAGACTACAAAAAATGCTTTAAACAAACATATTAAATGTTCTCGCATTTGGCTAATTGAATTCAAGCACGCCAGCGATAACTTCCATATGCACTTCTTCGCCAAAAAAAAAAACCACATAAAATATTAATCTTTATCTCAATCTCCCCTTGATACAACAACAGATAACCAAGTATAAACATTATGAGGAAAACAGCAGAGCCCATTTGTAAGCGCAAGCTATTTATTCTTATAAATAGTATCAAATATCGGGAGATTTATTCCTGCTTTATGTACGTCTGCGGTTGATACAGCGACCGAGGGATATTTCCTGGTTCGTGAGAGCCTTGTCAGAGAGATAGGGCGACTCACTGAATCCACTGGCAATATTTATTCTGGAACCTCGTCATGGGTCAGCCAATGTCGATACGATAAGGATTCGTGAGTTGTCTTCTAAGTGAGTATGAGTATTGCGGGAAGATAATGCATGATTGCGTTGAATATCTGAAATTAAAGAGTTTGGATTGGTTCGATTTGTGTTTAGTGAAGATAGTGATGAAGTTGGAAATGTTTGTAGTTAGTGCGTCATTAGCATTTTGTTTGCGAGTGACTTGTTTTTCAGTATTTTCTTGAAAGTTCTACTCTACCACCCCTAAACTGTCGAAGTTCTGGGAAGGGAGCCCTCCTCCACTCTTTTCAACTTAACAAGTTGCGAACTTTATTTTGCAAAACACATTTCAAAATACATATAATTTTTTAAAATATATTGTGTCTGCGATATAACTGAATCGGTAATTGCAGAAACCACCCGAGTCACTAATATCAAAATGCTAGAAGTTTCTTTTAAAAAAAAACCGATTATTTTTTTTTTTAAATCAGTGATTAATTTTTTTTACGTGGCAGATTTTATATACCAAAAATTAGACTTTAGTCGACTCTTGCCATTTCTTCACTCATTATGCAAATAGCCCTTTAGAACGCGAAAACAGCATAAACGCATTTTCGAAGAAAAAAATGACTCGTGTGATTTTTGAAATTAACGATTCAATTATTAAGACAGGGACATCAAGCTATCAGTTATATTCCGCAATAGGAATAAATCAGTTATTTCTGTTAGACCAAATTCTAATCATAGACACTGACAGCTTTGACAAGTTGACAGTGTGAAGAAAGCTAAACAGGTTAAGATTATTTCCTGTTTTAAAAAAATCATAAACGTTGTATTAGTGTATTAAAATAATAATTATAATATTTGAAGAGAAATCAAATTTCAAGAGCAGCAGGACATTTTCTATCTAAATCATTATACACTTTCTCCTCGACTTAAGGCCAAGAACTTACGACCACAAAAAGAAATTAATTTCTAATTTCAAAATAAAACGTATTTCTAGGTGTATATTTTTACAGTACATACAATAGATTAATATTATGTAATTTTAACATTATGTACAATAATTATATGTACAAGAGTCCATGAATAAACTGCTAAAGAATTACGAAGTCTAAATTTTTATACAATCCCCTACTCCTATTAGTCATATTCGGTAAAATATTCTTGCCATACTAATATTTTAAACAAAATAGTTCCACTCTTCTGCGACTAAAACTGACCGAGTTATGAAGCTTTGAATAACACTAATTTAGACCACTTCAAAGTCCGCCTCAAAGAAGATCCATCGACTAACGGACGACTAGAGGCAGCGGATGCCGTTGACTGGACAAAAATAAAGAAATTCAAAGCTTAATAACTCGGTCAGTTTTAGCCGCAGAAAAGTGGAACTTTTTTTCTTTAAAATATTAGTGCGTCAAGAATAATTTATTAAATATGACTAATAGGGCCAAGGAATTTTATAAAAACTTTGTGATAGACTTTGTAATTTTTTAACAGTACAAATTAGTATTAACTCAAATGACATAAAACATTACGCGATATAAAGAGTTTACAATTGGAAATCTATGCCTATCTCTAACGGTTTATAAATTTAGTTAATGGGCCACGATTATACAGAGTGGGCACTACATACTTTTTCATTATGCCTTTTGACCAAAACGGAAGCCATTTATCCATTTTTGCCTCAAACTGCTTGTGTCCATACATAAAGCAGAGAATTTTTTTCAACGCATATCGGATAAATTCAAAGCAATATTAGCGATTTACCGAAGATAGGACAACAGGAAAGGTCATTACAATTGATGAATGACTGTTTCGCGTGGACAGTGTGGATCGTCGCTTTTTTGTTATGATGGCAGCCATTATTTTGATTTCAAAGAATAATTAGAAAAGTGATCACTTCGCCACAAAGCATTAAAGGTCACTATGTCACTGATGCGATTAGTATGACACATAAAAATAGTTTTTGTGACGTCGTAAGATATGGCGACGAGTTCCCGTTAATACCTATTTCTTAGAAATCGCCAAATAACAAACACTCAATTAAAAAACTGTCGCCAAATTTAATACAATGCTAAAATTAAAACTTCAGGCAGAATTCTAACAAATTAGAATGCGCGTGGATAAATGTGAGACCAAATGATCAAAAAGTTAATAAATACCAATATACAAACTTTCATTTTTGAAATTACGACAATATCTCTTAACGTGACGTCAGTTACATAAGAAATGTAACTGTTAATGACATCTACATATGTAACTACATAAATGTCACTACGTATGACGCAGTGCGCATACGTCTTTCATGGAGCATCTTACACTACGTTTACATTTTGATAAAACTTGGAGTATAATAATGACGCTATTGATCAGCTTTTCCTTGTTAAATGCAAAAGAGAAAGACAATTGTCGAACATAAACATTTATCCACTTTGCAACATTGAATTAAAAGCATGAAACTGAAAATTTGATTGAAAGTTTTTACGCCTACATCATATGGGTAATATGTTCTTTTAGTTATAAAGGATTTTCCACCCCACGCTTATATGCTTTCTAACATAAAATAAGTAATCTAATAAATAAATTAAAGAAAACTAGTTAAATTTATTATAAATTCAAAAAAGTTCAACAAGTTTAGAATAGACATATTCGGACACGAATGATTTTAATACTAATAGGAAACGATATTAAATAAATCAGAAAAAAAAATTCAGAACCGATAAAAAACAGAAAATTTAAATTCTGAGAAAATATAGAACAAAAATAGACAATTATTTCAAAAAGTAAAAGAATTGTTCTTACGCAATTAATTCCAAAAGTTGAATTGGTGCGGGTCACTTCACGTCTGTGCATGAACTGATGCTTTTATTTTACAGTCAAAAAATTATCGTCTGTCTGTTAAGTTTACACTGATTTATTTTCGTTAAAAAATAAACAAGTTTTGTTATTCCATAGTAATTTGCAATCAAATTGATCCACATAAGAAAACACTATCGAAAGATTTTAATTGTCACAAAATTATACATTTTACTAGCCATTTGTATTTAAAAAAATGTTTTTTGAATTTCATTCCTTTCATAAAAGAATCGAAAAAAAAAAAGCAGTCAGAAAATTCTCAGCACCTTACAAGTGACAAAACGAAGATGCTTCTGATAGCGCATCATTTTGAATTCACCCGAGTCTATTCCTTTAACAATTATATTTTACACGAAAAAAACAATCCAGAAAAAGAGAAGTAAATAATCATTTAAATCTAATCTGCATTTGTCCTCTCACGAATACTAATGAAGTTATTAATCTTTTGCACTCCAAATCCCACAAAAGTACTTTTTTTAACAGAAAATAGCGCGTTCTTATCAACTTACCAGACAAAGGAAAACTGCTTTAAATGTGCCTCGCGGCCAGAAGGTTGTTAATAAGTTAAAAGCCTTTCTTCCCACGTTTATGAGGGCAATAAATATTTAAAGTAAGGCCAGTCGACCCTGACAATGAATGCTATAGTTTTCAAGGCCCTTCGGGTTACTTTAGAAGACTTTTTTTCTTCTTTTCTTTCTTAATGAGTTAGAAAGTGGAAGTTTTTCAGCTACTGTGAGATACCTGAGAATGTTCTTGACGTCAGGAAAATTCTAAAATAGAAACGGTAATTATCTGCTAACCGTATCTCGGGATTTACAACACAGTGTGTGCTTAAATTTTCGCATGTGTTCTAGAACTCGGAAATAAAAAGTTGCTCCCGAGATAAAAGGGTTTAGATTAGATAAGCGTGCTTGGAACACAACAGAAATAAAATACTTTCTCTCTTTCTCGTTTTTCTTCTGGATATTTATTTTAATGCTCAAAAATGAGGTCTTTTTAATGGAGCGTTCAACGTACAATGATCATAGGAAAGCCTACAGAGAAAGAAGTATTTATAAAAGACGTATATTGCAAGCATATGATACATGAGAAGTAAATTTTTATTTCACTTATACTTTTATTTTTTTCAGTGTTCTAAAAGATAGCATGAATCAATTAATAAACAAAAACATGGTTCTTCTTGAAAGCCATTAATATTTTTCAACTTTTAAGTGAAAATATTGAAACAATTATCACAATTACGCATTTTCAATTAAAATTTTCAATCAAATTTTCAAAAAATGCTTGTAAACCAATCTATGCTGACCTTATACAACATATAGAGGAGACGGAAACAATTTCTTAAAAAAAAGTCCAATGCGTTCATTCTGCACAACCATTAATGCTTCTGCATTGTCATGAATAGCTTTCACAAACCCTGCGCAAGGTGTGTTTTACAATTCGGAAGTAAATTTTAGAGTCTTTACATAGCTCCTGCCATCGCTCTTTACCCACCTACACTCGCTGCGCCCGCCTACATCTGGAATAAATTTCGACAAAAAGCTTTTTGATCGGAATTCTAACCGAGGCCACTAACCCACGCATGAGCAACAGAAAATATATTTCCTAGTTTTGATAGTTAAATATTATATAGGATTGATATATAGCAAAAAGATAAGAAATCGCCTACGTTTTAACATGAGGTGTTGCAAAACTATTTAAACACAACATCTTCAAAGGAAAAGACGCCTTCTTTGATTTTCCTGCTGAAATCACTGTTACTTAAAATATACTAGCGTGTGGGGTCGGTAAGGGGGGGGGGGCAGAACACGATGGAATCGACAGATGGCAAAGAAAGACAACTCTGTCTGCTTCGCACCGAACAATATCACCATTGAGCCGGCATTTTTCAAAAAGACGAGTTTATTCGTTTTTATCTTTCGGGTAACGTTTAGTTTATACAAGAAAAAGATATATGAAGACAAATTCTTATGTCCAAGAAATAAAAGTACACCTTTTCTCGACTAACGACCATAAAAAAATTAATTTCCAAATAAAACGAAATCTCAAGTTGTTTTTTTTATTTACAATACGTATATTAGAGTGCATATTACGTATTTTTCACATTCTGTACAAAAATTATACGCATACAGACTCAACTTTTGTATTTTATGTACTATTTTTATATCCCGTGTGAATGAAAACAGTGTTGAGAAATATAAATTCGACTTACAACTGGTTATCCGTAAAGGAACTCGATCGTAAGTCGAATAATATTATTCGACAGGACTCCTTCCAAAAACCAAACGAAGCCGAAAATTCAATACATAATCATTCTGTAATAAAAATCTATTATTTTCTTACACCAAGGTTACTTTTAATCTTCATTTATTTCCCACGCTATAATAGAGCAGACTGCGAAATTGCAAGGAATAATAGAGACACGTTTTCTATGCAGTCCATGGTAAGAAGGTTAATATGATATTTTGTCTTCACATTCTTTTTCTTGTCTTCTTTTGACATTTTCTTTAATTGTTAACTTTATGGTAAACAAAGGAAATACGTATTTGTTTAAAAAATCTATGTATAGATTATATGATCTATGATAGATTATATTATATTAAAAATCTATGTATAGTATGTACATGTATGGAAGGTACAGCTATTTTAGATACAAATGTTTCAAAATTCCATGCATAACAGCAACTAACTATCCAAAATTTTCTTCAAAAAATTATTTTATATGACACGATTTTTAATTGTGCAGCTAGTAAACAAATAAAACTAAGCAACTCACTGTTTTCAATGTTTTTTCAAACGAATTTACCATGAAAGATATGTTACGAAGAAGCCCTTTAGGAATAGCCTTCATTTCCATTTAATAGTCAGCGACCAATCACGGTCAAGGGTTAATTACCTCAGAAACCAGACGCTGCCCTCAATTTCCGGTTTCCTCAAGGGTTAAATTACGTGCCGAATACACAGATTACTAGGAAAAGAAAACAGAACCGATTGACCTGTTGGAAGAGATAATGCTGATTGCTTCGTTTTAATGATTTGCTTTTTTTTCAGTGCGACAATCACAGAACACTACTTAGATATTTTGTCGGTCTAGAATTTGAGTTAAAACTACTGCTCCGTTTCGGATATTAATAATGGGACAATGCATGATGGACTCCATTTTAAATCTGTAAACAATACAATGCCTAATGACGGTCTGATAAAAGTACGTGGTTGGAGATTTTCAGAGATGATACGTTAAATATTTCCGCCAAGTAATGCTTGAGTTTCCTTTGTAAAGGTAAGACAGGCATGCAAAATCACGTTCATAAAAAAAATATCTAAATTTGAGGGGGGGAATTAGATGTAAAAAAAAAGTCCAGGATTTCAATCAGTCTTTCGACAGAAGTCAGTTTTAAAAAGGTCCACCACTGTTTGCAATCAAAATACTTCTTTACAAAATTCTCTAAATGATCTTATCCAATCAAAATATTTCTTTACAAAATTCTCTAAATGATCTTATCCAATTAAAATATTTCTTTACACAATTCTCTAAATGATCTTATCCATAGTTCTTAGTCATATACCACAGCCAGAAACCTACTGGTGTGGACCGAAAACGCCAAAAATTTGGTACAGTTATTAGTGTCCCTTTTGAAGCAATACAAGTGCTATTTTGGGAAAAGGCCGCGTAATTTTGAACTATGTTCGGATAATGAGGACGATACTTGAGTCGGTAATCCTTCTTCAAACTTCATACCACACCAACGCATACGAGCTCGACGATTTTAACACGCGGAGGATATTCGATGCAACCGAATCTCGAACCCGGTTCTCTCAGGTCCAAAGACCAAACTCTGCTACCAGTTTACCACAACCAGTCTGCCACCACTTAATACACTAAAGGTTAGCAGCGAAGAGAGACAGTACTAACGCCTGCAACTCACGAGAAATAGGCAGGCGATTTTTTTTAAAACAGAGGACAGCTTTAGCTAATTGTAACCAAATTTATACTTAAACGCTGAAACTCTTAAAGAGACATTGTAATATATGCAAAACTAGTACAAAAAGACAACACATTTTTAAATACTTATAAAGGCATCATGTTTTAAATATGGCAATATACAGTAGACTCTCGATTAACCGGGATCGGATTATCCGGGCCGCCCCCCCCCCCAAAAAAAAAGGAAGCGTAGATTGCGGCAGTTGGAATGTGCGGGAAGACCACATTCTTCTCAACCCTTCCAATTGTATTGGACTCGTCCAGCCAACCGGCTTTGGATCCAATTTATTATTTTGATGCTGCATGAAAATTAGTAAAAAGCAGCAACGTAAGAAATCATGCAATTTTATCGATAAGGAAAAGATTCCTACACAGATGTGACAGTGACTCATTTGCAGAGAAAATCTTAGAAGATTTGAGAAAGTTAGACTGTTCTGGAAGTGATGGAATTGAAAGCGGAATTAAAATGGATTAACAAGGACATTGTAAAGTTGCGAAGTGTTAAGTGGCGATGATATTTTGTCCCGCGTAACTTGTGGTTCAGAAGAAACAGGGATTTCGAAGAATGCCCTGAAAGTGATGAGGAAAATCTTGTAACTATCAAAATTAAGTCACGTGACGCATTAGTATCATAGAGACATATTACATATTCTGGAAAGAAGATGAAAGCACACCTGCAGAAAAAATGATATTGAGAAATCTGAGTAGTATAATTGTAAGTAAATGAAAAACAAAACAGACTCTATCTTTCATTCTTACAAACATGTGAGTAAACCTACATCTCTGCTTTTTTCTTTTTATGGATAAATCTAAATAACATTAAAATTCTTGTTAATTTTTTCTTTTGTTATTAAGAACTATAATTCTTATTATAATAATTTTACATTTTCTACCATTTTTCCAAAATTTGTCATAAAAATTTGCATAAATTGGATTAGCCGGGACGAAGCATTCCCCGTTAATCGAGAGTCTACTGTAAATAAATTTGCTTAAAGTTGCTAAAACAAGCACAATAATAAACAAAATATATACATTTATAACAAGAAGCGCAAAAAAAAATCTCATCGAAGTTATGAAAGTAGTTTTACAATTTTTGTAAATAAAATTATCTTTTTACAGTTGCAACAAAGCATAAACGTACAAACAAAACATGAATTCTTTAAAAAAAATTTAATTTTTACAGTTTGAACGACACTTAACAAAAGTTTATCATAGTTTTGATAAGCAGAGTAGCACGTTTACTTATATTAAAAGACACAGTTAACTCTGCTTAAAATTGTAAAAACAAGTACCGTTATTGAAAAAACAAAAAAATAAAAAACATATACAGGCAATGATAACAAGAAGGATGCTGTACACTGAACCATAACACGGCAATTATAACACAAAAAGAAACATAATCAACACAGGAAGCGACAAAACACACCATCTTTAAAAACCTCCAACTTCACAAGTACTTTTACACAAAACGGATTAAAACGATTAAGATAAATATTTAACGTTCCTATTTATTGGAACTCAAGTGGAAAATATGCACCGCACCCTTCTATTAATCGAATAAACTCATCTAAACACATGGACAAAGAGCGTGCAACGAAATTTGGCGCGAAAGCGAAAAGAAAGAGCGATTTTTCTGGAGAAAACAAACGTAAAGGACATTGAACAGGAATTTCTTTAGAGAGACGTCGACCAAGAAAGGAATCACCCAAGTGAAGAGAAAAGAGAAAGTCAACAGCTGTGAGGCAAGGATGGTGATTGACAAAGTCGGAGGCAAGTTTTTATGGTTCGTCAAGGTCGTTTCCTGGCAAGAGTGGAGATCGGAGCGAGAGAAGTTCCAAATCAAATTCGGAAAACACCACTTAAGCATGTGTCAATACCATACTATGAAGCGGAATAAGAAAGGATTGGCAGTTAAGCTATCCATTGTTGGTAGATTGTGCTTAATATAATCTGTAAAAGGGAATGAGAAGTATAAATGAGCAAAATCTACGTACATTCGGGTTGAAACAGAGTCTAAACAGGTGGTACGCGTACCTCTTGGAATACGTGGCAGAAATGCAATATTTTTTTATTCTTATTTTTTAAAAAAAGGAGAGTCCCGCTAATCCGGACTCCGCTTGTCTGGAGGGGCCATTTTTAAGAGGAAAAAAAAAGCAAAATGTACTAATTTTAGTGAGGGATCAATACAAAAATAATAATGCGCGCATTCTATTACTAAGTTATGTTAATTAAGCTGTAAGAAAAGTTTGTAATTATGGAAAAAAACTTCGATTTTTATAGTTTTACTAAAACTGGTATTAAGTGCATTCTAAGGCAAATTCCATTCAATCTCGACTTTCGGTGATCCGGTCAGGGTTCGGTCCCATTTAATCCGGATTACTGGGACTCTAATGTATTTGCTTATAATGAAATCACCTGTAGAAAACATTTGTGATTGTAATAAATGGAAAATACTTACAAATGAAATGTGAATACTACTACTACTAATAATAATAGGTTTTACTAGTGTAATAAAAAGAACATAATTTTTTTCTTATCAGAAATCTGGAGGTCAAAACACAGCTGCACTACAAGAGAAAGTGTGAATGGAATTTGAATCACATTCAAAAACATTGCATTTTTAATTATTTTTTACTAATTTTCTTTCTTACGATATTTAATGCGGGTTCATTTTTTTATCTTCTTGTTTTCTGAGTCTCATGCTTATACAATTTTTCTTTTGACAGCCAGGTTATTTATTAAAAATTACTTATATTTGTTACTTTTTAACCTTTAACACATTAGATAATTCAATACAATTATATTACATAATAATTTTTAAGGAATCTTGTTACCAATTTTTCTCAAGCTCACTATCAAATAGTGCTTCGCATAAGGAATTAAAATTAATCTATTAATTGATAATTAAATCTTTAAAAATATTAAAATACAGTAGAACTTCGGGAATCCGAAACCCAGATATCTGAAATTTCGGATAATCCGAACATCTTTTTATAATTATCTGAAAAATTTTTATTGAAAAATGAAGGAAAAATAACAATTACGAATCAAAAACAAAGCTGATGTTTATTCTTAACTTAAAAGATATACTCGAGTTGGCCTTTAAGAATGAATACAGCACCTTAATTAGTAGAAACAAATTTAGATACCTTCTTTTTACCCACAACTTGTTTGCCACTCTTTTCACAGAGTACCCAAAATCAGTACTCTACCGCATTTGGTATATCAAGAGTATTTTACAGAATTTCCCGGATAATGCGAATTTCCCGGAATGCGAACAGAGGTCAACCCTAATTAGTTCGGATTCCCGGAGTTCTACTGCCCTGTAGTTTCATCAGAAACATAAAACTTCCGAACTCCAGCACAACACAAGTTAATGAAAGATCGATTAAAAAATCATATCTTTACAAACATGAAAAAAGAAAGAAATTAACTTAAAAAGTGCCCAATTCTTAAGTCGAATTGAAGAAACTTATCGCAGAAACTACAGTTCATTCTAATTTAATAAATAAAGCGTTGTTTATTAACTGTGGATATGTTTAAACAAGCCGTAACGCAAAACAAGAAAAAGATTCTTTTCAGTAGTAATTGGAAGAAACATTATACGTTGAAAATGAAAGGCGTTAATTAAGGGAAAGTGGAGGGAAAAAAACTAAGTAATAAGTCAATGTTTAGGAAAACAACGCACGTTAAACCTGAATTCTTACATAGATATTGCGTCTACTTAAAAAAAATCTAAATGTATCAAGTAAAGCTTAATGATCCAATCAAAAATATTTTTACCTACTGATTAAACGTATCCAAAGGTAAAGTTAGTTTGCACTGTGCAAGAGCAGTCCATGAACTAAAATAATGGATAAATGCGTAAGTATATTTCAAATGACAATTATGTATTTCAAAATCAATGTTACGAAAAACGTTGATTTATAAACCGAATAAAAATTACAAATTTTCCTCGCTTGTGACTCTTCTGCATGCGTTACATAAAGGTCGTGTCATCACCCAAGTCACCTTCCGTTCTCTTTCGATGCGGATTTGAGGTTTTCACCTCTTCCGAACTACCTTAAGGGGGTGGGTCAATACCACGCGTTTCTCGAGCATTGCGAAAGGATGACTCATTTCATTAGTCTGTGTGCTAGCGTTTCTAAGCCCTCCGCCCTTTGACATCACCCGCAAAAATGCAAACGCAATCGGGGTAAGCATAGGTAAAAGTTTGCGTAGTAAAATAAAGAGAATGGCATACACTATGTAAATTTTGTGTACACTTTAGTTTGAATGAGGAAGATATTGTACAAATCGAGAGTTATATATTGTAGCACATTGGATATGTGTGAAGACTTCCTCTAACCAGCGGGAGTGGTCTCCCCTAAACTTTGTCGCGTACTCCTAACACATGTAGAGAAAAAAAATAAGCTCAAAGGCAGTAAAACGAACAAGAACCCCTAACGCATTGGGGAAAAAAATAAGAGAAACGTCAGGCCACGATTTCCGTAGGTCGTCCAGCGCGAAAGTGGAATTAGATGCCCGCGTGTTTACCAATAGGGCTGGGTGCAAGAAAGAAAACGAAATTTGCAACTTGAAGGTCTTTTTTTTTAACCGATTGACACAAAAATTGGATACAAATCTAACATTAAGGTAAGAAGGCACCATACCAAATTTCATTTATTAAAGTAATTTTTTAAGAAGTTATCGCTTTCAAAATTATGCGATTATACAGACAGACAGAGTCAGCCCATTGTCGGATTTGGTCCAAAATTTGATACAAACCTACATTCCTGATGGAAAAATTGTGTACCAGATTTGATCCACCTAGCTATTTAAGTTTGTGAGTTATCGCGTCCACAATAACACGGACATACAAACTGACACACTTTCCGCGGACGGATTTCGTCCAAATTTGACAGAAGCTTACAAATCATGTGTAAAGACTACATACCAAATTTCATCCATGTAGCATTAATAGTTTTTGAGTTATCGTGTTCACAAACACACAGACACACACACACACACATAATTCCAAAATTGTGTTTTTCGGACTCAAGGAGGTCTAAAACGTGGAGATTCGTCAAAATCTCTCGAGTTCGAATTTTTTTGACGATAACAATATTTTCTATTTGTATACTTCGTATACGAGAAAATAAAACGGGGGAGAGGGAAATATCTATCTCAAATTAGTATCAGTTCCTTTCAATTTTTACTTTCTCGCATACGAAGTATACAAAGAGAAAGTATTGTCAAAAAATTAGACGTTGGGAATTAGAAAAATCCCCACATTTTAGATATCCCCGAGTCCGAAAAAAACCTTTTACTTTCTCGTATACGAAGTATACAAAGAGAAAGCATTGTAATCGTCAAAAAATTCGAACTGGAGATTTTTATGAATCACCACGTTTTAGACCTCCTTGAGTTCGAAAAACACAATTTTTAAATTATGTCTGTCTGTCTCTGAACACGATAACTCAAAAACTATTAAAACTACAGGGATGAAGTTTGGTACGTGGTCTTTACACATAATTTGCTGGCTTCTAACAAATTTTGGACAAAATATGTCCACGGGAAGTCTGTCTGTCCGTGTTGATGTGAACACGATAATTCAAAAACTTAAATAGCTCGGTGGATAAAATTTGGTAAACAGTTTTATCAACGGGAATGTAGGTTTGTATCAAATTTTCAACCAAATCCGTCTACGCGTTGACTGTCTGTCGATCGGTCTGTATAATCGTATGCGTCCGAACACCACAACTCCTAAACGCAACGACTTAGATAAATGAAATTAAGCATGTGGATTTTTAATCCTAATTGTAGACCCGCGCCCAATTTTCGTTTCAATCGGTTGAAAAAATTGCGTTCAAATAGCATAACGATTTTTTACTTTCTCGTATACGAAGTATACAAAGAGAAAGTATTGTAATCGTCAAAAAATTCGAGCTCGAGATTTTGACGAATCTCTACGTTTTAGACCTCCCTGAGTCCGAAAAACACAATTTTGGAATTATGTCTGTCTGTGTGTCTGTCTGTCTGTGAACACGATAACTCGAAAACTATTAGAGTTACGGGGATGAAATTTGGTATGTGGTCATTACACATAATTTGTAGGTTTCTATCAAATTTTGGACAAAATCCATCTACGCGAAGTCTGCCTGTCTGTCTGTCCGCGTTCATTTGAACTCTATAACTCAAAAACTTGAATAGCTAGGTGGATAAAATTTGCTACACAGTTTTATCATCATGAATGTAGGTCCGTATAAAGTTTTGGGCCAAATCCGTCAAAGGGTTGACTGTATGTCAGTCTGTATCATTTACTTTTGAAAAGAATCAAAGGGTTGACTGTATGTCAGTCTGTATCATTTACTTTTGAAAAGAATCCGCTATCTCCATGCACATGCGTACTGGAAGCAATCTTCCGTGCACGCGAAAGCTATGGAGCGAATTACGTCAGTTTGTCCTTGAGCCGGTAAGAGCGGAAAATCGGCACGCCTTTCTTTGAATTTGATTCTTTACCTAGATATTTTTCAATCACTATAATGAAAAACCTGATAGTCATTGAATTCTCGGTAACAGTAGGTTCGAATTTTTTTAGCCACGCGGGGGAAGGGGAAACGGCACCTTTTTGGTGAAGTATACAAGAAAGTTTAGGGGAGAACATTCCCGCTGGTTATATTAACTTATAATGAGAAATAAAGAAATCAAAATTGAGCTAAACCAGCGGGAGTGGTCTCCCCTAAGCTTTCTCGTATACTCCTAACACATGTAGGGACAAAAAATAAGCTAAAACCCCTAGCTCAGTGGAGATAAAAAATAAGCGAAATTAAGTCAGTTCCCCGCAAACTCGCTCGGATAAAAACTTCGAATCTGCTTATTCCCAGAACGCAACAAGTTTCGTGCAGCACACGTTGAAACAACAAAACGGAAATAAAATAATCCGAGCAGGATCAGAGTTCGCCAAAAGGGGGGGGGGGGGGAAGAACCAAATGGGAAGAAACGAAGCCTTTCGAAGCTACAATTTCAATGAGCCATAAAGTAAAACAATAACTAACGAGTAAAATAAAGACAACGCCTCAAACAGAGTCGCACATGTAAATTTGAACGAAATATGCAATTTGAACGAAATATGCAATTGGTGAACACCTTTTTTTCCAACATTGAAACGAAAATTTGAGCACAGAATCTATATAATTAATATTAGCAAACATTAAAACAATTTTTATTTATCTAAGCCAAGGGTTTAGGAGATATAATTGTTACAAGTATGCGACTATACAGACGACAGACAGTCAACCCTTGACGGATTTGGCCCAAAAGTGGATACGGACCACATTCAGACGATAAAACTGTGTACCAAATTTATTCATCAGCTATTCAAGTTTTTGAGTTATAGTGTTCGCATGACTTCCGACATACAGACAGACAGATTTCCGTTGATGGTTGTCCAAAATTTGATAAAAACCTACAAATTATGTTTAAGACCACATACCAAATTTCATCCCTGTAGCTCTAAGTTTTCGAGTTATCGTGTTCACAGACACACAGACATAATTCCAAATTGTGTTTTTCGGACTCAGGAGGTCTAAACGTGGAGATCCGTCAAAATTTCGAGTTCGAGATTTTGACGATTACAATACTTTCTCTTTGTATATTTCGTATGAGGAAGTAAAAAAAGAGTTTAAGATTTTGACACGGTACGTTTGAACACCTTCCCCATCCAATTCATCATCTGCTCTAAAATTTGATAAGGTACTATGGGTGACAAGAGATGTTCCCCTACCTCCTCAAGGAAAATGCCGACTTCTCCAAGACAGACAGAAAAGATCAAGGCAGATACGTCAAGTCAATCAATGTTATCATCATCGATATAGGCATTCATTCGATTAATCACTCTAAAAATGGACTTTTGGTCAGAAATGTTGACAATCGCACATTTCTTTAATCTCCACAGCTTCGAACTATCCATATATTTCAGTCAAAGTACGATACCTTCACTCTGAAAAATTATAATGTTCAGTATCAATTCTGTGACAAGAGCATTTTAAAAGTTTAACAAGATATAATATCAGTTGCGAATTTTTCAAACGTACGAATGGTTTTTTATGAAACAATTTATTTATTAAGTGACAATAAACCTTAAGTTATTATGTAAATTTTTTATTAATATTCTAAAGATGATTATATTATATATTTTTTTTAAAGTTTATTTCATATCAGTGATTTATTTTAGAGAACATAAAACAATTTACGCATATTTTCTTCATGAACGCATATAAGGTTTTGGCTTCCAAAACGAAGAGATAAGTTATAGATTCAAGAAAAACTAACAACTACGTAAAAGTTTATACACAATTGATAATAGTCAAAACCCGGTATTTTGGTTTTCAGTTTCGTTAATATAAAAAAATATAACAAAATGATAGTAACAATAGATCTAACGACTTATTAGTTCGTACTAACGAATTTTCGAGGGCGGTGGAATGCCCTCAACCTATGCTGCACCCCCACTACCACCTCTATGCTAATTAAGATCACAACAGCATATGACGCCTGTTTTAACCAAACAAAACAAAAGACAAAGATTGTGAAAGAAAAAATTAAGATATCCAATATCAAACGGCCGGCGTTCGGTAGCATTTATAGGAAAACGAGTAATAATAACTCTCATAAAAAAAATATCGCATGCAGAAAACATCAGAATGAAAGAAAAAAGCGAAAGCGATGTCCACTCTTCTTTCTGTAATTCACGATATTTAATCAAGTGAATCCATAAATAAAGAGTACATCCGCTCACCAAACAAGATGAAGAAGCGAAGTGAAATAAAAGGACGAACGAATCATCAAGGGGTAAGAGGATTGAAAAAAAAGAACAGAATTGTGACACATGAGAAGTTAATGGCGGGAACTGCGAATTTCCGAGGTCATAAGGGGACAATGTTTCTCTTAATAGCAGCTGCGGACTGTTATTACATGCAATCAGATATACTCGGTTCGCTGTGATTTCAGGTTAATCAGCAATAGAAACAGGTGTCCCTTTGCACACAGACAGAGCGGCGACTTCGAAATCAATGCGGATTATGATGATTGAGTATTGATTGGGGGAAAAAAGAGGAAAGGAGGAAGTCTCTTTCATCTTCCGAAATGATGAAGGAAAACCCTTTCAAGATGATGTGGGAAGAAAAATAAAGTGGCGGAATAGGAGGTTTTCGACAACTCAGCGGGCAACTGCGATCTATAAAATGCTCCATGAAGAAAAGAGACATAGTTGATTTGATTACCTCATTAACGTGCTTACGAAATGAGCAGGCACGTTTGTTTGTAAGGAAGATAACAATTCAATCAGTACACAGCTCAGAAGAATATAATCGAGAGACAGGGGGGGGGGGGGGGGGGGCTGAGGTCATAAAATTTTTATCGTATTGACGAATGTCAAACGTCATGGCTTATGTAAACCAAAACACTTTAACTACAAACTTTCCTCACCTGACAATAAGAATCATCATACTACAATACTTTCAATAATTTAATAAAAAATACGATGAAATAGCTAGCCAAAAATGTTTTCGACCGGTCACACAAATCAAAGTGAATGATCATAAAGTAGAAAATTTCGAGCCTGTCAGCAACAATGTTGCCATATTTATTATTTTAAATGAGTAAACAAACAAGTTATAGTGATTTTAAATAAAATCAAGAATTTGTTTAGCTCTGGGGGTCGCCTGAAGCCCTCCTGACTCTACTGGTGGCGTACTAAAGGGAGCGGTCAATCCTGCGGCGGCATTTCAAACGGAGGCAAAATCAGACACGAAGGGAAAAAACTAATATAATTAAATTGATTCCGCCTTTTGTCAACAATTGCGATATCTGAAAGAAAACTAGTGTTGGACGCTCGATTTCACAACCTATCTGTAGAGATTGAGGGCGTAGACGACGAAATTACTTTACTGATAAAATGGTTTTTCTTCCCGAATTTATTTTTAATTTATTTTGAGTTTTTATGTACCTATATCAGTTTGTAAAAGAGGGTGGCATGGTAGTTCCTCGGGTGACAAAAGAGCTACGCTACTGCATATATGTGAAAAAATAGCGATAAATCTTTCTATCAACCCATCTGTTTAATGTGAAATTGTGCTCAATCAGTCTTCTTTATTGCACATCGCGTTTAAAACTACCAAAATCTGCTGACCCAGTATTTTCCTCACCATGCGCTAGAGACACGGACTTTTCTATTCAAATTGTGTAATCTAGCTATCTCTATTCCTTTTCATCTTCTACCTCCATGAGCAGTGGGGGGCTTCGTCAGACCCCCCCCCAGAGCTAAACAGAATTCTTGATTTTATTCAAAATCACTACAACTGCTTGTTCTTAATTTCTCTTTTAAAAAATAATAAAAACGTGACCATTGCTTTCTGGCTTGACAGGCTCGAAAAATTACCTACTTTCTAGTCTCACTTGTACCTGTTCAGCGTTGACGCGTCGAAAATATTATTTTCTAGTTATTTCATTGTATTTTTATTAAATTATCGAAAGTATTGTACTGTTGCTTTATGATTCATATATCACGTGAATAAGTCTGTAAAGTTAAGTGTTTTGGTTTGCGGCCATGAGGTTTGACATTCATCGTATAAAATTTTTTATGACCTCACCCCCAATTCTAATTCGCCACTGCCATGGAGTATAGAGTTTGTAATCAATCATATCGACGCATAAATAAAGCTTTTAAAGGCAAAACTGCTGAATGTACTCCAGTTAATTTATTCTTAATGTATAAATCGAAGACACAAAATATTGATGTGTTCATTTTCATACTTTTAAAACCAACTAAGACGAACAGCAAAGTATATTATGGCCCGGCGTCTCATTCAACCTTGCTACACAACAAATACGATTTTAAACCTTTGACATACAATTACATTTAACCTCTAACTACATGACACATCTTAATTGGGACATTTATCATGATTTCAATAAAGGATATTTGAAACTTGATTTTAAAATTAATTGCTACTTTGACTTAATTACCGATTTAAATATCAAAAATTTTGCAGTTTGTTGCAAGTCAGACGCGTCACTGTATGTGAAGGGTTAAAGGGTAGTCCAAAAAGTTAAGTTTGCTTCTGGTGAATGAACTGCAAAGCTATCACGCAAAAAAACGCCTCAATATAAAATATTATAAGGCAATGTTTGTGGCGTGCGTGTGTGTTTGTCTGCGATGTCAGACGAATCTATCTCACTTACAGCCATGTTGTACACAGGTAGTCAGTTGGTGACTGATGACACCTCGAAGCCGAAATTTTCATTTAATTTTTTTTATTTAATGTTTTTGTGTTGTTTTGTTTGATTTTTCGCGGTTATTTCTCAATAGAATGATTTCAAATAACTGTACGACAAAAATAGATACACCATCGGAAAGAGCACGCGGTTCCCGTTCTAATGAGATTAGTTTTGAATTTCTAACACAATTTACTGATTTGAGAAATTTTTAAAAATACTCAGTTTTGGCATCAAGATGTTAGTTTGATTTTAAATTTGTTGCATCCAGACTTCTAAACACTATTATTTTCAATTTTTTATTCAGACTTAACTAGAACGGTTCTCTGATTTTAAAACAAGAACAGTTAAATATCTTTTCCCGTTTTTTTAAATTCAAAATCATTCCTGGACAGATGAAAGTTATTTTTGTCGGGAGCAGAAATCTCTTCAGCAAGTCTTCCGGAACACCAGCTTTCAATTTGGATGTTGGATGAAGGGTCAGGTGACGTCACCAACCTTCGAGCTTTTTGTCTATGTTCTAAAATTTTTTTTTTTTCTTTCATTTTGTTGAAGATCCTGATTCCACGGGCAACAATTTTTTTATATTGTTTGGATTAATGTACTCTGTACTGTTTTTCACATGTTATTATCCGGAAAAACTAAGCCGGAAAATCTATAATTGATCTTTTGTTTTGATTTTGTTTTGAAAACTTTTTCACATGTGTCATTGTGGGCGATTTTTTTTTTATTTTGTTTAAGTCCCTGATTCCACGGGCATCTGCCGTGCCTGTACTACTGTATAAAATAAAACTGCTTTCATTTCCACACCCACAGCTACATAAAACGGATTATTTTAAATAAAACGAAGAATAAAACAACCCATTACACATTGATCAATACATTAGAATTATGACTTCCAACACGAATCACTCCAGAATGCAGTCACGTCTGCCTCTCGTCAAGAGAAAGTTCACGGTTTATTTCCGCCAACAATTGTCTCTCGGGGAGAGGAGCAGATGACAGAAAACTTTGACCTATCGTTCATCCGAGTTTCCTCGCAGCAGGCCGTTTACAGGAGCACCAACTAATTAAACGAGGCGATGGAAAGGACGGACGCTTCCTCTTAAGGAACGGCTGATGAGCCTCGCTGAACTTGCAGCGCACGAAACATGACGCTGCAGCTGATAATCACTGACTATCAAATCCCCATTCGGTTTTGGATTCAGCCAAAGATAAATAAACACAAAATTTCTTATCCTGATGAAGAAATGAGATTTAAGCAGTGAATTTCAATATTTTAAAATAACGCTTATTGTTAAATTAAAGGGTCATAGTTTTTGTGCCATAATTACTTTCACAACCCCTTCCCCATTCAAAATCTTCAATATCTGTAAGCAAAAATTGTTAAGAGTATTAAATCTCAATTCGGTTTTGGATTCAGCCAAAGATAAATAAACAGAAAATTTCTTATCCTGATGAAAAAATGAGATTTAAGCAGTGAATTTCAATATTTTAAAATAACGCTTATTGTTAAATTATGGGGTCATAGTTTTGGTGCCCTAAATCACTTTCATAACCCCTTCTCCATTCAAAATCTTCAATATCTGTAAGCAAAAATTTTTAAGAGTATCAAATCTCAATTCGGTTTTGGATTCAGCCAAAGATATATAAACTGAAAATTTCCTTTGACAAAGAAATGAGATTTAAACAGTGAATTTCAATATTTTAAAATAACGCTTATTGTTAAATTACGGGGTCATAGTTTTTGTGCCCTAATTACTTTCCCTTCTCCATTCAAAATCTTCAATATCTGTAAGCAAAAATTGTTAAATCAAATCTCAATTCGGTTTTGGATTCAGTCGAAGATAAATAAACAGAAAATTTTCTGGCTAAAAAACTAAATTAAAATTGTGAATTTCAATATTTTAAAATAAGGCTCGTTGTTAAATTAAGGGGTCACTGTTTTTTGTGTCCTAAATACTTTCACAACCCATTCTCCACACAAAAATCTTTAATATTTCAATTTGTTAAGAGGTTAAAATCAAAAATTCAGATCAGGTTAGATAAAAAATTGTTAAGAGGGCCATGTTGAACTGAAGCTTTAAACAAAATTTGATGAATAACTATTTTAAACTGCATTTCTCTTTTCATTCATCATTAATTGATGCTTCGTTTTCTCTTTTTCAAATCTTGGTCCTTGACGAAATTCTCTGATTAAAAGTGGTGCGCAGAAGTTTAATTGTTCTTGGTTATTTCATAAAAAATTATTTCAACAATTGAGTTTAATACTTTTTGATAATCTTTAATTGAAATTTGATTCGAATTACGTGTTTTATCATCCCTAACAAATTTATATAAAAAATATTTTCAACCGAAAATAAATTCTACTTTCTTTTATTATTTTGAATATCGAAGGAAAAAAATATTTAAAAATACCATGACTTTGAATTCGTTTGATTAAAATCAAATAAAACTCGTAAGTTGTGTCAATCTTCGTCTGTCAAGCAATTATGATAATAGAGTTTCTTGTACATGTCTTCGGAACAAGGAGGAATAACATTAGAGTGATCGATGAAACAAGGCCTATCTGTTCTCTCGAAGCTTTAGCATAATGATAGGCAGCAGTCAATGTAACAACGCCTTGCATTATTTCTTACAATTCATCTACGATCATTATTGTGCTATTTTAAAAGTGAAACTTCAAGGACAAAAAGTAAAACAATTGAAATAAAAAATAACATGTAGTGGCATACCCCGAAAAAGATCACAAAATGGTACAAAATCTTTTTTATAAATAACAGGGAAAAAAAACTTTTTAAGAATATGAAAAATCGCAAGAGTTTTCCTCTCTACTTTCTGTGCTTGTTTGTGTAACTTCATTATACACTGAGGAAAATCGAATATGCATTTTAGAAAAGTACGACACAAAGGAAAAAAACATCGTAAATAAAAAAAAACATTTTATTCATTGCAACAGTAATACAGAATACTGTTCAGCAATGGATTCCGATACTACCACTTTTGGTCGATTTCACATAGGAAAGTGTTGTCAGGCAATGAGTCATATGGGCGCATTTCCGGAGTTTTGTTAGATCACTCTCAGTAAAATGTAAACATCACCTTTCATTCTTCACTTTCCCCCTATTTTGATGAAAATAACTCCGGTCGGCGCATGCGCAAAAGCGCGGAGGGTTTCCGAATCCGTTGCTAAACAATACACTATAGAAATGCATTAAAAATTTGTACATTTTGCATTGTAATTAATTTTATATTATAATTATTTATATGTAATTCTTTATTTAAATGAGTTCAACGGATCGGCTCGGCATCGACCGAATACGGAGATTTACAAATTAGTCTTCAAATATCGAAAAGGCGGACATTAAAGAGGACACTTTCAGAGGGGGGGGGGGCCTCCTTAAAGGAGGTCGATTGGTCACCATATTGATGCAGATATACAATTGTGGTGTAACGGCATTAAGCTAAATTTGTTGATCTATGAAGCTCATTACTTTTTTGAATTATCGTGTTCATATATATACGAATAAGCAGACAAAACATTCCATAGAGAAATTTTTATTTGCTTCAAAATGTGAAAATTTCTAAATATGTCCAAAAAGCGAAATCTAAAATTTTAATGAAAATACCATAATTCAAATTTCATTTATCTATAAAATTATAGTTTTGAGTTAACGAATTCGACTACACACGAATAGATAGACAGACGGACAGAAACACAAACATTCAAACACACTATGGTCCGAAAATCATCAAAACCGCGAGACAGACATTGTGGGCGATTATTTTTTGTATAAAAGAGAGTAAAAAGATCTTCTGAAACTCAGGTTTCGCCAAATGGAACAAAAATAAAAGCGTATCAGTTTGTTCCTGTCAATCTGTGTAACCTGATTTAGAAATTCTACTCTCCATTCTAAAATAAGCATAGTTAACAATAACATCCATTCATACACCCGCTGTTAATAAGGGAACACATTCTACCGTCCAATCAGAATCATTACATAAACATAATATGTTGAATGTTTTAAGAATTTGAATTATTTGGAAGAAATTTTATCCACTTGGTTCGATTTTCTATAATATTAAAAGTTATTGAAATCAAAGTTTTGATTAAAAATGCTCAGCTTTGGTAAAAAGACTGTTTGGAAAAAAAAATTGTCTCTTAAAAACATCAAATTTAATCATCTGTTAAAATAAACTAAAGCCATTTATTGAAATTCATGCAGACCATAAACCTAGTTTATTTACTTTTATTATTATACTAATTTGAATAAAGATTGGACAGTATACAAAAAATACTAAATTTTTAAATATATAAAACACGTTACCACATATTTAAACAGAATTTCTACAACAATTCAGAGGACTGTTTGATCATTACAGGTGTCAACTTGAAATTATTAATTCATAAAAGTGGAATGCCACTTTTTGTTTGATATAAAGAAGCAACACAAAACGAACAACGAGCTTACGGGATTATGTTTGATCATAAAAAAATAGATATACATGCACTTTCTCATCAGAATTTTAATGGGTTTCAATAGAATTATGGTTACATTAGAGAGAAAACAAAAACGAATTTAATTAAAGTTAGGAAAGAACATTTCCTCGTATTTAGAGTTTAGGTAATAAATTTAAGAGTTTATAAATCACATATAACTATAAGAATAGAAAACATGGGTAGCGGAATTTCGGATAGATTAGAAAAACAAGGATAAGTGTCACAATTTTAAAAACAAGTTATGGGGGTGTAGTGGAGTGCTAATAATGAATCCTCGAAAATGAATGCGTCGCGCCAAGCGATTTTAGATAATAATAAGAAAAAACAAACATTTTTACCTGTAATTGATAATAGAAACAAAAATAACTTATACATTAAAATTGAACGATAGAACAGGAAAGTTTTAGGAAACGACAAAAGTATCAAATATTGAAGTAGGAAAATTACTTTCACAGCAGCAGAAGGAAAAAAATTCTTAAGAGCGTGGAATATAACACAGCTGTCCATTTCCGTGTTGCCAAAGAAACATGATTCGAAAAATATTCCACATATTACTGTCTCAGGAAAATTACTTTGATCCTTGAAAATCGTTATGCAAGGGAAATTTTTTTCTAACATAAAGGAAACAATGATTATGTCACTTTTAAAGTTCCTAACGTTTCGAAATTATTTCGTTAGAGAAACACCAGGATAAAAAAAATCATCTCTAGGAAATATGAGTGTGTTATTCTCAATCAAAATCCTGACTGAAATGACCTTCAAGGGAATAACAGCCATATTAATATAAAATCTTTAGATAAAAGAGAAATGGCTAATTAAAATTAGAAAATAAAAATCAAGGGAGAATCATCAAAGCAGTTGAAAAGTAAATTAAAAGACAACTATTCAATATCAAGACGACATTCACTGAGTTTATGTCAAAAAGAAAGAAAAAAAATCCTTCCGCGGCACTTGATATGTTAGAACACGCCCTGAATACTGAATACCAATAACAACAAAAAACTGCGCATTTTGGAAATAATATTGACTTAAAATATTAATTCTAATTATCGTTTGCTGTTTTGTGAAAGGGGTTCTGTACGAAAAAACATGTTTACAAGAATTATGAGAAGATTCAATGAACGCTCACCTGCGTACACGAATTACATCTTGTTTTCGATTCCACTTGTTATTTTCAAACCAAAGAATTCTCTCTTTTTTCAAAATCTGACCTTATCTACTTAACTTGAGTAAATATTTAAGGTAAAAGCAATATTAATCATAGAAATGAAGTGAACTAAACCGCTGGTGAGAATGTAAATTTCTATGAATAATCATAAACAAATTTACTGAATATTTGAAAACAAATAAAAATGTCCGGAAACTATTGTATGGTTTTAAAAAATATTAAATTCTTCCTGTGTTAATGAAACATCGAATCAAAATCTATATATGCGTACTAGTGCAGAATAATTTTATCGTAATTTCTTAAATCCTTTCTATAGTTCTTTTTTTTCTCTGTAGCACGGATGAATTAACAAAATACTAGGCAAATCCCTACATTCCAGAAAAAATGGTAACTTATAAACTCACTTTCTTTTAATATGTAATTAGAAAACGTTTCTCACGGAAATATTTTGTTTACCTTCCAAACTTTTCAATTTTTAAAGCAGAGATCTAAAATTTTTAATGAATAATGTCTTTGACTTGACTACAAAGAAAATCAACCATGTTTTCACGTTATGAAATTTTTAAACATAGAAATGATTTCTAGAAAGCTTTATTTTTTTGTATCAGGAAGAAGAAGGACTAAAAAATAGATTCGCAATACTAGAACAGTTATGAAGCCGGAATTATTCCGGGGAAAAAATTACCTTCCCTCTTTACTAATGAAAGCGATTTGTCAGTAGTTTTTTAAACTGTTCTTTGTAAACATACAGATGATTCGAGAAACCTTTACAAAAGTGGTCAGTGTCAGGGCGTATCCAAGAGGAAAGACAATTTGAACACAAAGAAAAACTGTTTAATATTAAATTCGTGTCAATCATTCCCAACAGTTTCTTTGGCTTTAACATACACAAAATATTTGATGCTTTATTAAAATTAATATTACACTGAATAAGTAAAAAGTATAACAAGGCGAACAGCACGTTAAAATTCATTTTACTTTTTTATATCTTTTCCATTCATCTGTATATTTTCAAGCCTCCTATAGCACAATTAATTCATATCCAGTGGTGTAGTAGCAAATTAAGCAGTATCGGAATGGGGAACCTTTTTGCACCTCATTAAAATCCTCTAAGCGTTTTGAACGTATTATTCCGTTTCTCATATTGAGTTCAAAAGCAGATAATTTATGATTATATATATAATTTCTTATATAAATTAATAACTAATAATAAATTAATATAAACAATAAACAACAAGCTACCATGGATAAAATATTCTTAAGATTTTAAAGACTTGATTGAACGCAATCAAGATCCAATTATGACTTCAAAAGCAAATTTTTACGACTTTAAAGCAAGTAGATCAAAATAGCTAACCGCTCAGAGGGTTAAATTTCGGCAGCTGGGTAAGCAGAATCTTAAAGATTATAGTTCTGTAATTATTATACAGTATACTCTCTATTATCCGTGCTCATTCCGGACTCACAAAAAAATTTAAAGAGAAACATTTTCATGCTTAGCATGCATGTAAAATCGATGTTGATGTTCGATCAAGAGATTGATTACGTGAAACTAGTGAGCCGTGACGGCGGAGGCTAAAGAATAGATTTTTTTTCTTCCACCACGTGCTATCTCTACCGGTTTAACCCCTAATTTTCCGAGAAATGAATCATCCACATCTGCTAGCTCATTCTAATACGAACACGCGTCTTCCCGACACGCCATTCTTTAACTTCTTCGTCTTCTTTCACTTTCGCACGTGTTCCTTTAGTTTTTGCGTCTTGTTTATCGTCAATTAGAAGCGTGAAATTTTTTTACTGGTAAAAATGAGTGGTGTGAAACGAGAACGAAGCGTTTTAAATGTTACACAAAAATTAGAAATTCTTCAAAAACTTGATGATGGAGAATCAGCTCGCACTGATGCAGAAGATGTACTAAATGAGAAAAATACAATTTCTCATTCTGCTGCTCTACAATCTGTGGAAATTTTGTTAGATTATATGGGACAAAGAGGATTTGATTACGGTGACATTACTGCGGTTCGTAGAATAGACAAGAGATGAACAAACAGCAGAAGCAAAGACGCATTACAGATTTTTTAAGTGGTAAATGTTAAAAGGAAAATTCCTAGTTTGATGTTATACAGCATGCAAATGTAAGTAATTTTTATATTTTTGTACTGATGTTGATTTTGTCTTTAATAAAAAGGAGTTTTCGGATTATCCGTGTTTTTCTATTGTCCGTGCGATCCCTCCCGGTGATTAACCCGGATAATCGGGAATGCACTGTATAAGTATTTAAAGTGTACACTAGCAAATGGAAATAGCAGATAATTGGTAATAATTGTCTAATGTATAAAACAAGTACATATAGGTAATTGCAAATAATTGGTAAGGCTTCATAAGAAACTCAAAGAGGCCGTATAGTGCCTTAAAGCCGCAGGTTCTCCGTGCCTGCTATAACCTTTGGGTGAAAAAAAATCGCTGTGTTTTAAGGAGATTTTTTCATTTTTTTTCTCATTTATTTCTTATAAAAAAGAAGAGCCGGAACGGCGTTCCTGTTCCACTACACTCTCTATTCATATCTTACTTCGAAAACGTGTTGTCGGAGGGATGTCAAAATGCCGTACTGTAGGGGATTGGACGGGGGATGTACTGTAATGATGATGCAATAATGTTGGAATTATTACATCGTGGTAAATGGAAACCTCGTATCCAAAATAATAAGAGTGGTACCACAATTTTTGTTTTATTTTTATTTTAACAGCCAAGTTATGGAAGGATGGGTGTAATAAGTTAATATTGTTAAATTTTAATGCTTGATATATTTGTTTGACAAAGGTTCCGTATATTATAATATTTAGAATAGCAAATTAACTTAGTGAGATAACATTAACAAACATAATTCTCTATCTTTTTTTACCTTCAAAACCACTTAATTAAATTTATTTGAATGGAATAATGGTGTTTATCGTTAACGAAGGTCATATTTTTAAAATTTAGTCGCAGTACATTGTCAAGTTACGTCATTTTGAGAATAAGCAAGGTTCTACAGGTAAATCTCGCATCCAGATATGTTAACAAAATCCTTTTATCACAGAGGATACAATAGTTGTATTTTCTATTTCAAATATACTTTCTTGGAAGTGAGAATTTTCGAAGTTGAACATCTCACACGATTTTGACGAATCATTCTTCAAACTAGTCGAAATTTTAAAATTATAATTCCTTTATTTATTTGAAAAGGAATAAAATGAAAACTCGTTGAATCCTCTTTAAAAAGAAGAGCAAGATATCATTAAAAAAAGAATCTACAATACAGATGTTTGTGGTCGCAATAGAACATAATTTTCCACTGGCAAAACAAATATAATAACAGTGATGTTGATGAAAAGGTCTCGATTTAAAAAGGAAGCTCTGCACCTTTTACTATTTTCTTTAACTTTCTTTCTCCTTTCTTTATTTACTCCTCGCTGTTCTATAAGGAAACAAAAGTATGGCCATGCAGCATTACTCAATGAATTACAGGGTGGAATAGAGCTAAAACATCCCAATGCAAAGCACTGTAGAGGAAAAACAGGTGGTCATCAGAAGGCCAAACCTCACTGTATGCCTTTTATAACAAGGAATTGAATGTACAAAAAGAAAAAGAAATTAATAAAAAAATAACAACTGGTAAAAATGACCACATCTTTTCACCTTAGTTTACCTTATGTACATTAACTACATTATTATTTGAGATTTTATAAAAAATTTTAGTACCTACAGCAGTCCTGTACCAATTACAATTTGTTTCTTACATACATCATGATTATGACTGAATCACTATATGCCATCGATTGAATTCAGGGCCGGATTAAGCCCTGCGGAGGCCCTTAGGCGATGTTAGTTTCGGGGCCCCTTTCCCCTCCACAAGTTCCAAAACCAGATATTTCTTAATGAGTTTAATTAAATTTTTATGCTTGCAAGTTTTTAAGTAACACATATTATGAGAAGCTGAAATAACAAAACATTTAAAATGTAGATCACTGTCAAAAAAGTTGGTTTTATAATAAAAAAAATTTAAATCGAGTTTTAAAAAATTAAATTTAAAGGTAATTTTAAACAAAAATTTAAGATTTAAAAAATTTATAAAACTTTTTGACAAAATCTTAATATTCTAACACAAAGATTCCCAGAGCTGTTGACTTCTGAATTAGGCAGCCAACTGCGGAAAAAAACTGAACCGCATTGATCTGTAAGCAAATTTGAAAACATGAAGAAAACAAATCGAAAAATAATGTTCTGAAATTTAAGTAATGCTTAATTTGAAAACGTTTAAGCACACGGGTTGTCAAACATAAGCCAAAATTAGATTATTCTGAAATTACCATAAACAATCTCGGACCCCCCATACTATATGTAACCTCTGGTGCCCATAGGCAGCTGCTTACTTTGCCTATTTAGTAACCCGGCCCTGATTGAATTATGTTTATAGCAGAGTCTATTCTCTTGTTTACCCCTATGGTTCATCTTTGGAACTATTTGGTGACATTTATTTCACCACGTTCTGAAATGCATACCAAGAAATGGCGTTCTTGATGTGAACCGTAGTTTTATCATTACATAGCACTGAAAAGGGACACTTTTTTTCTAACCCACTCGGTATATTTCTTCATAGAGCAATACTACAAAAGGAACTAACGCCATACCTTTCTAAATGCGATGGAATAGAAAGCTTAAATGTAAAAGTAACAAAAGAATATAAAAATGAGTGGCACAGCATGGCTATCGACACAAATAAAAAATCAATGTCATCATTTTAATTTGTGTTATCACAATTTGTGTCACACTTTGTCATCACAATAATTACAGCATTTTAAATTACTAAACACTCATTAGTTCCGATTTATTCGACATAATTTCCTGTCCTTCTTTTCGTAAAAAATAGGATTAAATAAAAATAAAAAAATAAATTTATGCAACTGTTAAAAGACGGAAAACTCCCTTCTTGCGAAGCGATCAAGCGAAATGAATCTGCGCAACTCCGATAAAAGACAAACCCCAATTTGAACAAAGTGCAAAATCGCGATTGGTTGTTATTGTTAAAAGCTAGAGCTCCGTTTACATCGGGAAAACATCATTACGGCAGTTCATTCCGTTGTTAAACAAGTGCAGGGGTTTCATTATACCGGCAGGTGGCGGGCAAGAAAGGATTTATTGTTTTATCACATTTACTTTTCAAGGTGAACTGCGCAACTGACAATGAGCGAGATAATTCGAACAGAGTTTGGAATATTATTACTCTTTGTTAATGAAGCATATACGAGCAGGGAGAAATTTTTATTGCTCGATGATCGTAAATTTAAAAGATGTTTTTACATCTGATAGATATGTGGAATCCGTGAATGCCGAATAAAGGAACTGATCGGTATAGAAATATTACACGTGAAAATCCATTACAAAAAAAGCCTTAATAGGGAATTCGTATTAAAATTGATGCAAAATTAGAATTCTAAGTAATTGCTTTCTCCTACGCCATAGCAGCGCCACCTGGAATTTTTTATAAATAATATTAAGAACAAAAAAATAAAACGAGAGAGTACTTACACAGAAGTTATAGTCCGCTAATGTATGCAATTTATGAGCTATTTTTAATATTTTGTTGTTGTGTCTATTATGAGGGCTAATTTTCAATCATTTAAGCTCATGAATGCGAACAACAATATTAGTGTCAACATTCGATAGATTGAAGCGCTATTATCAGGTGCCTCATACCAAATTAAATCAGACGATACTTTTCTGATCCAAAAATCTTTCCAGGCTCCATTTCTTTCCATAGAAGGAAGTAAGTACCGTGAGTCAGAGATTTAAGCTATGATCTGCATGTGTTGCGAGTCAGAGAAACGTAATTCTATAGTAAAGATGTGACAGAAATCTACGTGAAACTTACGATAATAGCAGAATTTATAAAGCAAGAGAGAGAACAAGAGTAAGCGGAACATGTGAACCAGTTTATTTTGATATAAATTCTTTTACTTGAAGGCGAATGAGAGCGACTTGATTTCTTAACCAGCTTTGACGCTTTCTACCCATGTTCAGATAATGAAGATGGCATTTCAGCCGGCATCACACACTCCAAACTTCCATCAGTGGCGTAGCGCCCGGGGGGGGGGCAAGGGGGTAATGATACCCTGGCGCCATGGAGTCGAAACATTACTGCGTACGTTTAACTTTTTAAAGCAAAATATGATGAGAGGGTGCAAAAATAATACCTTGGCGTCATTTACTCTTGCTAAACCACTTACGACATCTGGGAAGCAAAAAAAAATCATATTATACCCATGACGCCACTTAGGCTCGCTACACCACTGTCCATGGTGGCAAACGTTAGCGCGTTTTTGTCACATTTTAAAGCCACATACGATGAGGGAGCAAAACAATAGCGTGCTCCGGAAGCCATTTACATACGCTAAACTGAAAGGGCGAAAAAATAGCGTGCTCCGGGAGCCATTTACATACGCTAAACTGAAAGGGCGAAAAAATAGCGTGCT
>BGPR01000092.1:741023-764641 GCA_013235015.1 Araneus ventricosus | reverse complement strand
CCACTGTCCATGGTGACGAACGTTAGCGCGTTTTTGTCACATTTTAAAGCCACATACGATGAGGGAGCAAAACAATAGCGTGCTCCGGAAGCCATTTACATACGCTAAACTGAAAGGCTACAACAAGGCTAATACAATGACCATGCAATTTATCTTATCATGAAAGAGCATTCAACCAGTTTTGATATGCAAAAGATATTTCGAAACTAACATAGGATTTTCGGAAATTTTATCAACTTTCCATTTATTTCAAAACTTTCATAATACATACAAACTGCAAAATTTGCAACTGTATAACTTAATACTGGTATCGATAAAATCAAGATGTGTCACATCAACGACATTTTTATACCTAAGAATTTAGTTATTGCCATAAACAATTCATAAACTCTTGTATCAAGCCAGCATGTGCCATGTTTTCTGGGGAGAAAGTAGTAAGGATTCTTTCGTCTGGAGGGGGAGCAAAACACTCAACAAGAGAAACGAAAGGACGTTTCGCGCCACAGGTTTCGAACAAGGAAAATGGATTTGTATTTCAACTATATCGTTTACTTTACATAGATAAATTTCGAATTATAAATTTCTCATTTCAGTACAATACCGGTTTCAATTCAAACAAACTCATTCTTCAAACTCAGACTTTTCAATTATCAATTCATTCAACATTTCAAAAGTAACAGAAACTTTGTACAAAGCAAAGCCTGAATTTGGCAGGTGTTACAGGTATAAGGCCACAGAGATCAAAGCATAAGCAGGGGCGTAATAAAGAGATAATAATAAAAGGACTCATGTAAGCAGCGAACTAGGCTCTCAAATCAAAGGAAAGTTTTAAGTCACACCTTTCGCCTCGTGTTCCCGTCGTTTTTCTTTCAGAAAAATTCAAATAAAATGACTATAAATCCTCCTTCACAATAGACCGAGAGCTTTCCAAAACATTTTCCAAATTTCTCAATTTATTCCTCCTCTGCACAGAACTTTCGCTTGTTCCGCATTGATCTACAGGTTGTCATGGGCCATAAGCAAACGGCTTCACGCATTCCCAGACATGCCGCTTCACGCCTCTTTGGTGACTGCGGTGACTCATACGGGATATCCTATCTGCTACTGAGGGATGCCATTTAGTAGAAGTACGATGAAGAAATCCAAACAATGACCCGGGAAAGAATGAATGGTAATGAATGAACCAATTATCATTGTTAAACGTTTCGAAGAGAAGACGGACATAGCGAAAAGAAAACTAAATGGACTCAAGAAAGAAGAAAACAATTCATGGGTGGAAACCACTTATGCAGCATTGTTTTTGCGAAAAGGGTTGAGGCTCTGTCGATTCGAAGAATTTCACTAAAATTAGGAATGTTGCCTTGTTTAACCCATTGCTCGCGCACTTTTAATTTTCAAAAGCGTGCCCAAAAAGCGCATATATCGTTTAGCAACGGATTCGGAAACCCTCCGCGCTTTTGCGCATGCGCCGGGCGGAGTTATTTTCATCAAAATAGGGGGAAAGTAAAGAATGTTTACATTTTACTGAGCGTGATCTAACAAAGAACTCCGGAAATGCGCTCATATGACTCATTGCCTGACACCCCTTTCCGGTGTAAAATCGTCCAAAAGTGGTAGTCTCGGAATCCGTTGCTGAACAGATATATTTCTTTAATGTTTGTTACTGCCATAGAAAAGTAAGCGTCAGTTACATGTTTGAAAGTGAAAATTATCACGTTTTTCAACAGCTTTTTCAATATAACTGTAACAACCGTAATTTGCTTACGTTTTACTTCTGTCCCCAGAACAAATTACGGCTTTGACAGTCGCGACGCCTACAGCCAGCATTTTGCTTTACGAATTCAAAAACTGTTACTATAAATAAAGGACGGTTACAGCCGTTGGGAATATTACTCCGAATTAGTTATACACATAGGCTCACAGTAATGTCAAAACAAAAGTTTCCACAATTTCATGGAAAAACACATGCAGAATAAATTGCTGGTCCTAAGAGAAACACACTTTTCAACTGTTATAAGAAAAATCTATAAAAAAATATGGTTGAATGAAAAATACTGACGTTTAAAAAAAATGTATAAAATGCTAGCTACTACAACCGCCATTCGATTTTTGAAGCGAACATGTTTTGACTTTTGTATTGTAACCTGATGCGGCATAACATTTTGGCAATGGAGTTGATTCATACTCGCGTGATAACCAGTTTCATTTTTGAATTCAATGTACACCTTGCTGGAGGAAAATGCGCATAGTATGCATTTGGATGCTGGATTTGGAGAATGATTTGCGCTGTTACGTTTGTCATGTGACAGTGACATCACGTGAATTGATTCCACTGAATTTTAATTGTACGGTTAAATCGTGTTTTTACGAACTTCTATATTACGAATTCATACTTCCTACGAACGGTTTCTAAGAAACATTACTGTTATTTACTTCTTTCTTGAGAGAGAACTCATCTTATTCCTTTTACCTATCTTTTCCATAATGCCGCAGCATGGAAACTCAATATGGAAAGGAAACGTGCAAGCACATAATAAAAAACTGTAAAGCATGTTTCCTGACTAAGCGGACGATACCAAACTACTTCTAACACTGTTGAAGGGACAGAGCAATGGTAAAAATTTTATCCCTCAAAGAATATTTTTTGAATGCTAATTACAACTTTTTTTATGTACGAGAATGGTATCAGGACGTAATTAAGTATACATATTGAATCCAAATACAGAAGATTCATGATGAAGAGAATTGATAATTTTTGTTTGCATTTGATTGATGAAAGGGGATTATGGGATTTTCAGCTGCAAAGGCTATTATCCCCTATGCATTCCAATTTTTTTTTCAATCAGCTTCAAAAAACAAATGAAAATTGCCATCAAAAGACGGACTAAACTATTGCCGAAATGATTCTGTCAAGACAAAAAAAAAAAAAAAAATGGCGCCCTACGAGGGCAAAGCCTCCATTGTCCGCTTTTCGATGTTGTTTACATCTATATTTGTATATTAAATGGCTGTTTGAAAAGTAAAGTCTTTGGAGTAGCGCTATTAGTTCACAGAGTTTGCAACTCAAGCACATTTTTATCTTAAAGTAACAAGAAAACAAAGAAAAATTAGAGATTCCTTTGCAATCTATAGTAATAACAGTCATCGTAAATAATGAAAGAAAAATGAAGAAAAAACATCAAATAAACTTAAAATAGAGTTTATAAAAGTTACCTTTATGGCATTTTACGAGTATTTTTAATGGTTTCTACTTAAGTTACTCATTTAAAAAAATAGAGAATACTTTATTTATCATAGAGAAGATTGTTTGAGTATGAAATAAAAATGAATGTTTTGGGAATAAAAACGGTTGCACTTTTTAAAGCAATTCCTATTTTAGAACGAAACACGTTCGAGAAACGGTATTTGAATGAATGGTATTGTGGAGATTACAGGATTAAAAAAGGTAGAATGAAATTCTGACATAAGGAAATAATAAAACAAATATTTCATCCGGACAAAATGAAATGAATCATATTTCTAAAATAAATAGCAGAACTTTCATAAATAGTAAAACTGTATTACTACTCTATAACTAAGATCAGATAAAAAATTATACAAATAAAAATTTTCTAAGAATTTATGTTTCAGCATGAAGTAGAATATTTTACATAAAAAAAAATATTAAAAAATTGTTTAATACATAATAAACCAATACAATAAAAATATTCATTTATACCAATAATAAAATGAAGCCAATTTCATAAACGATACCAATGCATAAAGTGAAGTTTAGAAAAGAATAAATTATTATTTCCCAACTGAACTATCATAATTTAGGTTATTCATAACCGCAGTAGCAACTACACTGTTAAATGATGAAGCAGTAAAGAAACAAAAACAAATAGATGCAGAATGGTAAAAGCAAATATTGTTTCCAACGAAACAACAGCTCACAATGAATATTATAAGAGAACACTAAAAATGATGTAGTTATACGTTCATAATCGCGTTATTTCCAGTAATTTTGAACGGATAATCGCTAGAAATAACGTAAAAATCTTTAGAACTTGTTAATAAAAATATGTACAGTCATTACCTGCCGGCAATAAATTATTTTTGCACATTTCTCATTAACGAATCGCATTTAATATGCAAAAAAAAATCCCACTAACTAAAAACCTGCGGCTAAGAAAAAAATAGAAGTATGAAATGATTTGCAAATATCGTCTGCTCTTTTTATATTTTAGGCAAATATTATAAGAAATATTGATCTGAATTTTAAAAACTGAAAGCTGTATATTGCTTTACGACTTTTAAAAGTATACGAAGACAATAAAAACTGCACTACTCACCGATAATAATTCGTCATTAAGTAATAATAAATGTAAACAATTAGCGCAATATTAAACAGCATTAAACATATTATTCTGATATCTGACAGAGTAACTGATTTCAAAATTCTTGAATCTGAAACAACATCATTACTGATGTGCAAACCATGGTATTTTTTATAAACATTTAATTCAATAACTAATAATAAATTGGTAAAACTAAAAATAAACCCACCTCAAAGAATAAAATTTAAAAACACCCAATTTCCAACAAATCCATTGAGTGCACATGAATTTCCGGTATCCAAGCGATCGAGACCAGCTGTTTTATTAGCATCCACAAGAGTGAGAGATATGATTTAACCTCACGAAATTAAATCCCTGCCGGCGGCAGCAGTTTTAAACAACGACCATGTGTTGCCGTGAGCTTCCACCAGGTTAGAGATCCGACTGTTGAAGAGAGAGAACTGACATAAGTACGTGAAACGACAGATGCCTGTTACAAAAGACCTCACTCCACAAACCATGAGGGGAACTTCGTGGTCGCTCCGGTTCTACCACATCCGATGCTTTATCGCCGTTTTGTATCGTATTTAAACGGACAAGAATATTGTTCTATGTAAGACACGTTTTGGCGAGTTTTTAAAAATTAGATTTAAAATTCAACTGTACATTAAAAGGGAATACGCCGTCATGAACTTTTCTAAAGAATAAATTTCTAATGAATAAAAGTAGAAGTGGAGGTTCGTTTTACAATTTTCTCACGAAATTTCGAATAAGTTTTAGCATTATCGGTATAATTAAATGAAGAATTTAGTAAGAGGGCGGATTATGGGGTAGTCGCAGTAACACGCGTTCCCCTTAACAAAAGAATGGTTGATATATAATATGTGCCTTTTTCATTTTTTTTTAAACTTTAAATCCCAGATTTTGTTCGTATTTAAATGGAAAGGAACATTTCTTTTCATTTTTATTTTTGGGGTGTTTTTTCTTCTTTTTTTCATGTTCTATGTTAGTTCAGTTATTAATTCAAAGGGAATGCATTCCAGAACGCATTGGTCATTCACATGTCTGGTAAATAAAAGCAAAAAGAATTAGAAACTCATTTTATAATGTTTTTTTTTTTTTCATGACGTTTCAAAAACTCTGTTCTGGCATCAGTTATTGATGATCCAAAAATCACACAATAGCAAAGGAATCAAAACCGGGGAGGGAAGACCACACGTGTTCCCTTTAAAGAACGAGCTATGCTAGTTACACAATGCGTATCTCTATGAATCTTTTAAAGTTTGAATCATATATTTCATCTAAATTTAAAACCCTACCGTGTGCAATAATACCCTTTTTGCTTTTTCCAATTAAGATGGATTACTTTAATGATTAATAAATTTATTTATACAAAAATGGTTATGATATTATATGAATGATATTAATACAAGTGATTGAAGGACGATTGTTTAGAAGAGAAATTTTTAAATGAAGAATTAATGCGTCTGAATAATTAGTTTTAATTAAAAATTAAACTAAAATTAATTAATTTTCCTGGATTTCTTATACTTATTTAGATTTTTTTTGCAAACCTTTTTTCAAAAAATAAAAAGTCGCGAGATGTACAGTTACATGAAATGAAGATTCTTCAATTATGCCCAATATTTTGACAATTCTTTTAAAAAATAAATTTAAAATTCAATTTTTAAAAATTAATTAATTGCAGAAGTTTTCGGTCAGTGACGTTTCTAGTTAATAAATATTGTAATAAAAACTCGCATTACAATTTTTTCATGAAATTTCGAAACGTCACCGGTGATTCAAAGAACACACAGTACCAAAGGGGATCAAATTATTGAAAAGGGGGCGTATATAGGAGGTGGGTGCAATGACACGTGTTCCCCTTAACGGGCGAACGGTTGTTATATAATACGTGTCTTTTTCAATTTTTTTAAACTTGAGTCATAGATTTGAAATCCCTACCTTAAAAAAAAAAATACCGAATCTGTTTTGTATTCAATAGCGTATGAAAGGCGTACGAGGGGGTGAGAATGGACTATGTATCGCATTATTCGGAATTATAATATATATGCTGTGTGGTTGCCGAAATTTTAAATTGATAAAAATCACGTTGAACTGTTCTGGAGGCGAAGGACAGCGATTTCATTTCATTAAAAGTTTTTAAATCATCACGTTTTTTATCTCTTTTAATGGAAAAATATAAATATTTAACAATAAAAAAAAATTGAATTTAAAAAAAGATTATTTATGTAGGAATTGTATTTTCCCAGTCTAGCTTAAAAGCGTAAGTTTAATTCCTTCCTAATAATATTTTCTCACTTTCCATACAAGCTCATTTGAATATTGTTGTGTCAGCGGAAAGATATCGGATGATAACGATCACGCGGTCTCTTCACGCTAATCACGTGCTGCGTAGGTGTAAGCTCTCCGTTAAAAACACAGTGTAATGTTTTAATCGGGGGAGATGACTTTTTCAAATCCAACAGTACAGACATGCGGTAAATGTGAGCATAGGCAGCTGAGGGTTTTTTTCCCTGTCAGCACGGCGGCGATGGGCAATGGCTATAATTAACTAATCTTTTAACGAGGTGTAAGTTCATATCTTAAGTAAGTAACAAATCCTAAATCCCTCTTGTCTAAAATGTAAATAATCACCTGTGTAAATACTTTTCTCATTTCATATTATGCTGTTTTAATAAATAAATACTTTAGTTTCATCTACTGTTTCGCCTCCTTTACCTTTGGTGCATTTACCCCTAGAGTGCCCATAAGATAATGCTTATTCTACAAGTTTTGTTGGCTTCGGCCGAGATGAATAGTTTTTCTACAGTTATATTGCAAGACGAATAACCCTTTCAAATTCACTACATGTTTCGTTTTGAAATTACTAAATTTATTTCAAAAATGAGTATTAGACAGGTAGCTGATCATAAATATGTAAAGGGAATAAATTAACCATTTTTTTATTTTCGAGAAATCTGTAGTTTCACAGTGAAACCAATGAACGGTAACGGACTATTTTTCCACCGAAAAAGTTATCAACGAAATGCAATTTAAATTATATATCTAATTTATTAGTATGCATGAACCTTCATAAAATTCAATATCACTTTCGAAGATTCAGTTTTAAAAAATATCAATTTGTGCAAGAACCCTCATCATTTTGTTTCTATTAGAGATCAGGAGCAATTTAGCTTTTGCAATGTTGATGTCTTTGTAAAAACTAATGGTGTTGAACTGGAATTTTTATATAAGTTGGCCTATATACCTGGCTCTTACGTTAGGAAAGAAATAGTACGCTACGATTCGTCCATGCGCAGTAAAAAAATGCTCAATGTGTGGTTTCACTGTGAAACCAATGAAAGCGAAAAGGTTCGAGGAAAATTATTGAAGATACTAAAGCAATGGTCAATATTAACTCTATCTAATATTCACTTTGCGGGTCAGCGGCATCACAACGACGTCATTGAAAAACTAATATTACATTAGTATCAAGGTTATAATGTTAGTAAAAAGTGCTGTTGAATGATGGGAAAAGAAATCTGTGATTAAGATTTTTTGCTACAAGCGGAGACGCTTAAAGCGAAACCCAGATATTCACCATTTTCTTGTGCCTTTATTTTACAACTAGAAAATAATTTCACAAAAGCATTTAACATAACTTCTAATGGTAATCATATTATGATAACACGATTTCTTCGTAAAAATACGTTTATTGAGAAGAGGGGCAGTGGCGTAGCTGCAACTTTTGCCACCCGGGGCGAATTTCCAATATGCCGCCCTTCCTTTACAAGCTATAACCCAAAAATAACAATAATAAATTCCAGAAAAAATAATTTATTAGCTACGTTAATTCATCTTCGACGCCCTCAATATATGCAGATAGGTTACGAAATCTTGCGTCCACGACCAGTTTTTCTTTCATATATCGGCAATTTATCAACAAAAGAAATATTAGAATCAATGACGCCATTTTTTCATGTGCATGGCGATTGAACGAGTGCCGCTGCTTTTCTTAGCCATAAAATTGTTTTCCTACATGGATGATTTTGCCGCAAGGGGCGGACCGCCCACCTTCAGCTACGCAACTGAAATGTTCCTCCTCAACTTTCCCGTATAATTACAACATGGAGCGAGTTGTGTTTAACTTCAGTGGTGTAGTCGTAAATTAAGCAGTGGCGGAAAGCTCTCACCTTGTGGTATTTTTTTTGGGGGGGGGAGGCAAAATGAAGAGGACGAGGAGAGAAGGGGATTACTTCATAATAAAATACTTTTTACATTTGAAATCTAAAATTATTTTACCTAGGTACTGAAATTGCGAAACAGTAAAACGCCAACACTTTACAGTTATTATTTTATTTTTGATCAAACATTAAAATAATGCGTTCTATATAAAAAAGATACAATAAACATGTTAAAGAATAATTTTTTCACAATTTATGTTGATTTCAGTTACACTAAAATTAAGTAATAATTAAGTAAGTAAAATTAAGTAATAAAATCATGACAATGATAAATAATATAGAAAATATCACGAGTTTTCGGAATCGAAACATAAAATACAATTAAATGTTTAACCTTAATGTTTTAATCCTTCGCCACCACTTGTAGCATTACTAGTATTAATTTAAATATTTATCATATTTTCGAGGATAGATTAGACAAAGAGCGTTGTCTTAAAGAATATCTTATTTTTTATCTTATTTATTTTCGCAAAGAAGAACAGTGCCGAACAGCGTTCCGGCGAGTTAAAAATTAGAAAGCATGACGGAAAACCGTTCCGGTGCCTCTCCAATACACCCCTCTTAGCTTCCTAACAAAATGAAAATAAAGTATGCATTGAAACGTCTTCCCTATGAACTGACAGTGTACAAATTTTGATATAGATCTACCATTTGTAAACATCATCTACTAAAATTGATCATCTAGCCTGTGGCGTTTTGAGTTATCGGTTTTCAGACACACGGATAGGGAGACCGACAAGACGAAAGGTCAACGTCCCATCAAGCGCAATTCGTGATCCCTTTCAGGAGATAGTGTTAGCTTCAAATAGAAAACAGTGAGCCTAGTCACGGATGTCTTTACATAATAAGAGATCCTGAACAAATCTTTCTTCACAAAATTGCATTTCAATATCTTTATTCCATTATAACGATTAGAGCCCCTTTGTTCATACGCCATTAGCCGGTTAGATCATACAAGCCAACAAAGTAAACAATCTTTGAGTCTGTGATTTGGAAGCCAGGCGCCACAAACGCAGTTGGGCGTGAACAAACCCATGCCAAATTCTCAAACATCAAGCTAAGTTGCGTTTTGAGTTATGCTGCTGACTTTAGCCTCGGATGGACAGACAGACAGACCTCCCCATTCTCTTGTCCAAAATTTAATGAAATCTGTAATTTTCGTATTACGACCACAGGAACTTGCAATTTCCGAATTACCGGTTCAAGAAAAGAGGGACATAATTCAAAATTGTCTTTTTGGCCTCAGGAAGCCATCCAATGCGGAGATTCATCAAAATTCTGTCTGAATTTTTTTGACGATTGATACTTTCTCTTTGGATACTTTCATAAATGAAATTAAAAAGGAAAAAAAATCACAGAATAAGAAGTCATGAATTTTAAGAATTTAAAAATTTCAACAAACGGCAGATGACTAGTTAAATGTTATTACATTTTAAGATTACCGAAATTGAAAAAAAGACATATTAATTTATTCATTCTTGGATCTTATATTCCGTAAATCTGTTATTTTATTAAAATATATTCTTAGTTTCATTTTCTCACTTATTAATTTCCGTCGGCATGGCAAGTTGCTAACTCCTAAGCCGTAGGATCATGCAGACATCATATCACGATTAGTTCGTTTTAAACAAATATTGGTAAGGAAAATATTAAAATTTCATAAATAGCTTTCTAATGATGAAAAATCGCGTCTTCACTCTACTTCATTTGAGTTCCAATAAACATTATTATTGCGTTAAAACTATTGTCGGCTGAAAACTGTTCCCATCGGAAGTCTATGCATGACGGTGACTATGGTAATGGGTATCAAACTATTTCAAGTAGGGATGATAAGTAGAATGTTATTTCCCTGAATATGCTAATGCTGAATGAATTTCTTCCAGTGTTGCCAACAAGAAATAAAACGGAGGACAATTCTGCTAGCAAACCTATTGTACCAATGGCGGCTCGTCAATTAGGCTGAGAGTTGCAGCACTCCTGAATTTTTTTAACTTGTATTTTCTGTTTTTGTCATTTGCTTACTTTTCACTCTCAGAGTTCATGACTTACGAAAATGGAAAAAAAGTAAGAATTTTTTTAAAAAAGGCAAAATGAATCCAAACGAAGACAGACGCACGTCTGAGCTGCAAAGCACCTTCTTCCCTAAATCCGTTCACTGCGCAGAAAATCCGGAGAGAAAAGCAACCCTTCTTCCTTTAACTAGACGGACTATGGGCTGCAAGGGCGAAGCCCTTGGTTGGCACGGAGCCAAACTGAACGAGAAAAAGATGCTCTTTTAATTTATTTTCTATTTTCCTCATTCCTACAAAAGTGGCAATCTTATTGGCTGTTTAATGGGTTTTTTCTGGTTTGTGTTGGTCGACAGAAACACATCTGGTTGATTGATTATTTGCTTTCTCTCGATAGACGGTAGATTTCTTTTGAAGAAGATATTCATTTTAGAAGAGTGTTATTGCAGTGAAGTGGGCGAGGAGGAAGTGTTTAGTGGAACTCTGATTTTTTTTTTTTTTTTTTTCGCGCAGAATTGTCGCATCAACTTTCCTTAACTTCCTGTTAGTAAAACTAGTAGTAAATGTCATATGCTGGTTATTTAATTTGTTTGAAAAGGAAATTCCATAACTGGTTTGGAATTAAAAAAATTTGACCTACTGAAAGATAAAGTAGCTTTTAAAATGTATTCTCTTGATAAATATTATCTTGCAGCTCTCCTCGTTTCTAGCTACGACCACTGTATTTTATACTTCATGTTGGCATTATTTTAGAGATAGACAGATGTATGGCAATTTATAAATTTCAAAACCTCTTAAATACGTCATTCAGGGACTTCTAGAAAGGCATACCAACGAGAACAATTACTATCAAATCTTAGATCCCAACATAGTAATTGCTCTAGCTGTACAATGTAGTGGCACAGATAAACTTTTTTAACACGATGTCATAATGATTTTAGCACATTACTATTCTTATTATGTTTAAAATATTTATACATTTTAAATTATTTAATGAACTTATAAATAGAACAAAGATATAGCAGCAGTGTTCAATGTGCATTGTTTACCTTTTTGTATTCCACTCGTCTTCAAAGAGACCAACAACCATCCCAACCCTTTCCAAAATGAACAGAACTTTACAATGACAGAGGATAAGGGGCCGTTCAAAATTACGTAAGCACCGGGGGAGGGGCTTACGATTTGCTTATTTTTGCTGGCAGGCAAGGGGAGGGGAGTATGAGTGATGCTTACGTAAGACATTAAAATCCTTTATCGAAAATCTCTTGTAACTTGACATATGATTTAATTAAAAAATTAAATTTGAAAAAAAGTTAAATTTGCAAAAGAAAATTAAACTTGATTTTTGTAAGTTAAACTTGAAATTGTAGGTAAATTAAACTTACATTTTTTTTCCATTTTAACTCGAGTTAGAGTTTTATTTGAATTAGTCATAAAATTTTTTTTAATTAGATTATTTCGTTATACGGTTTGTAAAAAAAAGAACGGGGGGGGGGTTGTGCAGTATGCTTTAGTAATTATAAGAGGGGGGGTTTGCGATTTGCTTTATTTCAAAAGGGGGGGGGGGTGTCAAAAAATACAAACATGCTTACGTAATATTTGAACTGGCCCGTAAGATACAGAAGCTCTTTTCTCTTGTAGGAATTGGATATGTGCATGGTATGTAGCTGGTCAATTATATCAATTCTTATTAAAATAAATTTATTTTCCAACATTCAAATACAACAACATTTTCACTCTATATGAACCAGCCTGATTCCGTGTCGACGATTCGAACTATAATAGAGAAGTTGAAGTAATCGAACGAATCAGCTCTGATTACAAAGATTTCAGATTTACTGTCGCACTAGATCAGGACCGGCCCATAGGTTACAAGTATTTGTATTCACAAGTAAAGTATCCCCCCAGTGATCGAAGGAACGAAACTCACTGGGTAGTGGTAATCATAACGTAAGTAAGTAATACAAGTAAGAACAATTTGAACAATAAGAATTTTTTTTAGTTACATAAAAAAATTAATTATAACATAAAAATGCGAAAACATTTTCCTAAATTTATCTCGTATAGTCTTTTAGGAAAATGAACATGTTCCCATATCTAGTTATTATTCTACATTAGAAAGGTTTTCATTACTTTCCTGCGATTTTCTGTTTGAGAATTGATTTTAATCACTTTTGGTGTTGCTCTGGGAGAAATTGTCTCCTTGAAAATTGTAAGCAGGTTTGCATCTGTCTATAGTGACAGATTACGTAACGCATTTAAATCAATGACAAGATTTTATTTGTCTCGACTTTGACTGGAGGTCCAGAATATGAAGTGGAGTTAAAGAGGTCGAACTTTATCAATTTTAGAAATACATGTGAACAAGATTTCAAAGATGGATTTACAAAAAATTTACATTACCGTGATAAGTGGGATTAGTTGGATTAAGTTTCCCATCATTAAAATTGAGGTTGATACATAAGTGGTGCTTGCGTTGCATTTACAATAGAATCGGTCCTTAAAGATCAGACGGTAAACGCAATGTAGTCTCATGGCAAGTTGAGAACTAGAAGCATTAGATCCCTTTTTGATGGCAGTTCGCAACCTAACAAACCACGGTAATGTCTCTGTCCATTTTAAATTTTCGTGAGCCATGAGAGAACTCTTAAGGTGTCGATGTAATCTCTCAATCATACCATTTGATTGAGGATGGTAAGACGCAGAATGTATCCTATGACTACCTATCATGTTTGTGAGTTCACGAAAAAGTGTGGATTCAAAATATCTACCTTGGTCGGTAGTGATTGTTAATGGAGTTCCAAATCTGGATATCCATCCATGTACAAGCGCATGTGCAGTTGTCTCAGCTGTCATGTCAACAGTAGGTATTACCTCGGACCATCTAGTAAATCTATCTATAATTGTAAGACAATATTTCTTACCTTCAGAAATAGGAAGCGGTCCTATGTAATCGAGGTGAATGTGAGAAAAACGAGCATCTGGTTCAGAGAATGTGCTTAGTGGAGCTTTGGTATGCTGAAATACCTTTGCACGCTGGCATTTAGTACAAGCACGAATTCTATCTCTAATATCAGATTTCATTTTTGGCCAAATGAATCGTTTGGATATTAAATTTGAGGTAGCTGATGTGCTAGGATGAGATAGGAAATGCACATTTTCAAATACAATTTGCCTATATGCTTTAGGAATAAAAGGTCTTGGTTGATTAGTTGACATATCACAAATTAGATGAATATCCTCCAAGGGAAAATAATGTTTTTCTAACTTTAAAGATGAGTTAGATTCAAGTAGTTGCTCTAATTCAGAGTCATTTAGTTGCTCTTGAGCAATTTTTTTATAATCCAAGTTTGGTGGAGCTGTGATAGCATCGATTTCGATTCGCGAAAGCGTGTCTGCAATTATATTATCTTTACCATTAACATGACGGATGTCAGTTGAAAATTGGGAAATATAATCTAAATGTCTAAGCTGTCGAGGGCTAAATTTTTCTGGTTTTTGTTTAAATGCAAAAATAAGGGGTTTCTGATCAGTATAAATAGAGAAATTCCTACCCTCAAGCATATGACGGAATTTTTTTATAGATGCATAAATTGCATACAATTCGCGATCGTAGGTGGACCAGTTTCTTTGACTTTTACTTAGCTTCATCGACAAAAATGCAATTGGTTCCCATTTATCGCCGGACAATTGCATCAATGAACTTCCTATAGCAAGGTCTGATGCATCCGTCCAAAGACTTAATTGCGCACCAGGAATAGGGTATTTAAGCAAAGTAGCATCAACAAGTGCTTGTTTGGCTAAAGTAAATGCTTTTTCAGTTTCTTCAGTCCATTGGAGAATATTCTCTGTCTTTTTAGAAGGGTGAGGAGATTTCCTTTTGTTTTGATGACCTTCTAAAAATTTATTCAGTGGGGCTAAAATGTGAGCAGCTCGAGGAATGAATCGTCTATAAAAATTGTACATGCCCAAAAATCTGCGTAGTTGAGTTAAATTTTTAGGCATGGGAAATTTTTGAATGGCTTCAACACGGTCTGGCAATGGTTGTAAACCATTTTCTGATATTTGATATCCCAAAAATTCCAAACTAGATTCTCCAAATTTACATTTTGAATGATTAATTGTTAAACCGTAATAACACAATCTCTCAAATAAAGCTCTTAAATGAAGCATGTGCTCCTGAGGACTTTTACTTGCAATTAAGATATCATCAATAAAAGAATAGACACCGTCTAAGTTCCTAGTTACTTCATCCACAAACCTTTGAAAAGTAGCAGAAGCATTACATAACCCAAATTGCATACGCGTACTCTCAAACAGTCCGAAGGGAGTAATTATTGCAGTTTTGGGTATATCCTCTGGGGCTATGGGAATCTGGTGAAATGCTTTAACAAGATCAATATGTGAAAATATTTTACTACCATGCAATTCACTCGTAAAGTCTACAATGCATGGAATAGGATATCTATCCTTGACTGTTTGAGCATTTAACGCACGGTAATCACCTACCGGACGCCAATCTAATGATCCCTTTTTTGGAACCATGTGTAATGGTGATGCGTAATTACTACTTGACGGACGGACGTGTCCCAAGTCAAGCACATTTGCTGAAATTCCATTTTTGCAATTTTCAGTCTATCAGGCGCTAGACGTCGCGCTTTAGCAAAAACAGGGGCACCTTTGGTTTGTATATGATGCATTACATTATGTTTGACTGTTTGGTCTAAACAAGGAGATTTTGTTAAGTTAGGAAATTCACTTAATAATTTAGTATACTGATTATTACCACAAATAGTTTTTATAGATACAACATCAGCACTTTTATAAATAGCATGACATTTTAAATGAGTATTATTATCATATAAACAACGCTTTCTAAGATCAGCATTTAAATTAAAATGATATAAAAAATCTGCACCAATAATTGCTTTTGAAACATTACAAATATAAAAAGGAAATACAAATTTTCTTCTTAATCCTAAATTCAAAGATAATAATTTTTTTCCATAAACAAAAATTGGAGAGCCATTAGCGGCTTGAAAAGTCTGGATAGGTGCCAAGTTTCTTTCATTTTTATTAGATGGAAAAATAGAACAGTCACTTCCGGTATCAATAAGAAACTGTTGGTTTAAATTTTTATCTAAAATAAATAAGCGACATTGATTTGATGACTCAGAGGGCAAAAAGTTCGTCGCCGCTACTCCTGCCCCTCCACGTTTCCCGAAAAGGAACATGGCTGAATACATTTGCGAGCGTTATTATTGAAAGTTTTATGATACCAACAAACATCATTCGATTGAGAAGGGCTGCGCTGTCGAAAGCGAAAGTCAGCTCGTTTACGAGAATTATTTCTCGGTCTGCGATCGGCACTTCTTGATCGACGTAAAGAAGCAACTTCTTTGCGAAGTGCTTTTATTTCTTCCAGAAGTTCTGACTGAGAGGCATTATTTACTTTTTCACAGGAATTAGAGCTCGAAATTTTGCTTACCTCGGGTGGTGTAACTTCCATGATTCTATCTGCAATTTCCGCAGCTTTAGCGGCATGTAGAGGGCTAATTGCTAGAAGGATAGATTGTACGTTCTTCGGCAGTTGTAGAAATAATTCCAGTAGAAGAGTATCCGAAATTTGATGATTCTCGGCACGCCTTTGCATAACTCGGAGTAAATCAGTCGGCTTTCGGTCACCTAACTGCTCGCCGGCAAGAAGACATCTTATTTCTTGGGATTTCGATTCACCGCACCTTTTAATAAGTTCCTCTTTCAGTTGCTGGTAAGGATCGTCTTTGTCAGGACAAGTGATTACATCTCGAACTATAGCTGCTGCTTCTGGAGAGAGGTGAGCTACACAGTAGTTGTACTTGGTTGCACTGGCTGTTATCGGTTTCGGAATTGCAAGCTGAAATGTTGCCTCGGCCATTATAAACCAAAGTTGAGGGTCTCCGAAATTAAATGGAGGCATCTTGACGGCAGAATTTTCTTCCATGAGGAAGAATTAAAACGGAAACAGCTTAGAACAGCAATAGCAGGCGTTGGAAGTTTGCTTATTGGCGCGCGTTGCGTGATTTCTTTATCCGGGTCACCATGTAGGAATTGGATATGTGCATGGTATGTAGCTGGCTCCAATTATATCAATTCCTTATTACAAAAATAAATTTATTTTCCAACATTCAAATACAACAACATTTTCACCCTATGAACCGCGCCTGATTCCGTGTCGACGATTCGAATCATAATAGAAGAAGTTGAAGTAATCGAACGAATCAGTTTCGATTACGATTAAGATTAGTTTCTGATTACGTCGCACTAGATCAGGACCGGCCCATAGGTTACAAGTATTTGTATTCACTACACTCTCATAGATGATCCGTAAAATATATAAAGTGCAGCGTCATCTCTATGTCCCAAGGCTCCTCATCCATCAATCGGATGTTAATTAGTCAAGACTGAGAAGATCTAGAGTCGTGGAATATAAGAATTTTACATTGGATAACTCTGTTGTGCGGTAAAATGCGAATATAAGAGGAGGAAGGAAGGAACTATGTGTTGGAATTTCAGAGTAGATGACAGACTATTGAAAACCTGTGAAGCTATAAAGATTTTTTTTAGCATGGTAGTGCAGTAAAACTAAAATATTAAAATCCGAATTAAACGGGGATAAGGCCGGTTCCGATATGAGGCAATTCTCATGAATGGAGAAAGCTCGGAAATTAAGTGCAGGGCGTTTCATATTGAATGGGCCAAAAATAAAACATTCCTGTGAACACTATAATTAATTTATTTAGATAATTCCAATTGACCTTGAAACTACAGTTCTCCAAGTTTCTGGAGATGTTTGATGCGTGCTCCTCCGGTGACACGGCAAATGTCTACGCGGTAGTCAAGTTCCTGCCACACTCGTGATAGGAGATCCCCTGTTAATGCGTTCAACACGTTAGTTATCCGCTGCTTCAGTTACGGCAAGTCCTGAGGAAGTGGAGGCACAAACACTTTGTCTTTGACAAAACTCAAGAGGAAAAAATCGCAAGGAGTTAGACCTTGGGATTTCGCCGGCCAACAAAGCAATGACAAATCATTTATACGCTTTCTCCTGCATGTTGGAAGGCGCCATTTTGACTAACAGCGCCTCTATCGGTGATTTTGTAAGTAGAAGAAATTTCGCTGTTGCCAGATAAAACTTGTATGATTGTAGCTTCCGAATAAATTGATTTCGGCTACATTAATCAATTACGCAATTCCTACTGTGCTATTCTTTTTGGCCCATTCAATATGAAACACCCTGTATAACAAACACAAGGTACAGAAAACTGAATATAAAAAAACAATATATAAAAAAACAATATTCACGTAAACCACAAATTAAATTACGTATGAAGGTTCATTACATATATACCTATGTATTAAAATTATAAAAATTACAAATTCGGATAACTGGAGTAAACAAATAAGAAAGATCAGGATCAAGTCAAGACGATGCAGTAAAGAGGTTTCATTGAATTAGATTTCTCTCAAATGCAAAGAGCTCATAAAGAATTCTTTCTTTTGAATTATTCCCAACGAGAAATCCAAATTAAGAATTCATTGAGAAAAATCATACTCGTCTTATTTAAAATGAAATATAATTACAGAACAAATAGACGCAGTCATGCGATAAGGAACCAAGTTAAATTTACACATTTTAAAATATATTAGCTGTGTGGCCCGGCGTTGCACGGGCTATCATGAATAATAGGATATTCCCGGGCGGAGAGAAGTGAGGTCACGTGAGTCCTTGGGATCCATATATTTTCATATGCCCCGCTTCCGTTTTTCTCTACAATCAACAAATATTGTCACTTACTTTCCCTAACAAACGTTACGAAGTTAAACACTTTAATACAAAAAAAGAAAGAAAAAAAGCATGAAAACGTTTTTTTTTCCATTGTTAATAAATCAAAACACAGAAGCTCGCTCAAAAAGAAATACCAACTTCCGTTAAATAAATAAAAAAAAATGCAACACCGGATGCGAAAACTAATAATAGGGGAGAGAAGAATCCGCCGTGAATGAATTCGCTATGCTGCCAATAGATGGCAGCACGTCAATTCATTCATTTTGACGTTTTTAATTAATATTTTTTTAACTAATTACAATTTCGGAATTTAAATAGTCGAAATGGATTCCTTGGATTATTTTCCATCTTTTGGTACTTACGGCTAGTTTCAGGATTCAGTGGTTCGTGAGAAGATAGAAGGACATAGATACATATGTTTGTTTACCTTCGAATTTTAATGGGATAGATCTGTTTTCGCAAAAATATTGCAGGAGAATCTTAATGCTGCAATTTTCCTAAGTTGATTATTGCATTAAAAGTACTCTCTTGCGCAATGGATTGGCGTCGGTTTAATTGCTATAAATCTAGGATATCCCAGAATTATTGGACACATTTCAAAAATTGATTTAAAAAAATTTTTAAAAAATCCGCAGTTGAAACATTATTAAATGAGGGCGCATTTTTAAAAAGTTTTTCTTATAAGATAGGTAACATGCCGTTTCGGTGGTCTAGCGGGTCGTAAATTACTGGAAATCAAAAATTTGTTTAGAGCCATTATCTGCGAAAATATTAAAACTGGAAGAAAAATAAAAAACATGTATTTGTAGGGAATCTTACAGCTTTAATTTGTTAATTCACATGTAGGGTGATAATAATAAAAGTTTTCGAGATATTCAAGAAAAACTAAAAAAAAGAAACCAGAAAACGCGAATCGGCTTCTGCTGATCGGTAGCCATTGCGAACGGAAATCTGTCACCGGTGACTGAAACTGAACTATCCAATTAGATGACCCCTTCTCTACTATAATTAAGAGATAATATTAACGTAATGGTTCAGATAGTCTACCGGCCAATCTATCCTTATGTTTTTCTCAGAAAGAAATCATGTTTTTTCTAGAATATATTTAAATTGATTCCTACAGTTCTGAAACATTTACCTGGTAGTAATTTAATAAATGAGGAATTAATAATCCATTCTTTTCCAAATGATTATTACTGAATTTATTTTTAAAAAATTGCAATTTTTATCTACATACCAAATTTTAAGTATCTAGCTCATTGTGGTTTTGAGTTATTGCTTTTACATACAAAAGAATAGTGAAGCCGACAGACAACCAAACCGTTGATAGATTTGATAGAGATCTAGAGTTCTGGTGATAAAATCATACGCCAAGTTCCATCCATCCAGCTCGTTGTGCTTTCCAGGTAACTGCGTTCACATGCACATGGACTGACGGATAGACTTTCCTTTGACAGATTTGGCTCAAAAGATAATACATTTCTACATTTTTTGTAATGAATGCATACCAAATTTCATCCAACCTGCTCGGCGCGTTTTTCACTTACTGTGTTCACAGACCAATAGACATAATTCCAAAAACTTTTTTTGACACACACATTTGGCTCAAAAGATAATGCATTTCTACAGTTTTGTTGTAATGAATGCACACCAAATTTCATCCAGCCTGATCGGTGCGTTTTTCACTTAATGTGTTCACAGACCGATAGACATAATTCCAAAAACTGGGTTGTTGTTTTTTTTTGACGCAGAGAGGTCTAAAACACGGAGCTTCATGAAAACCTCTAGGTATTAAAAATACTAGTAAATAAAAATATAAACCTCTAGGTAAATAAATAGGTATTTATACTCTTCGTACACAAGAAAGTAAAAAGATTATCTTTTAATTCCGGAAACTTGTAAATGTGCCACTGCGCTTCCGAATAATTATTATCGTAATCCTTGTTTCTCTCTTCTATCGCTTTTGACTCCCATCCACGCTGCTTTATGAATTCATAAAGCACCGTGGTCGCATTCCTTTTTTAAAACTGGATTTTGACTGAAATAATAGAAATTGATTTTAATGATTTTTACAAGGTGCCAAAACAAAAGAGTTTTTAAAGAGAAATTGATGAGTGGTCTTCAGTTTTATATTTTTAACCTGTTAACCGGGTATGACGAAATACTTCAATGGGAAACGAATGTAATGAAAGTAAATTCCCCGGTTAACAGGTTGAATATGTACTGCCTATAATACGCTAAATCCTAAAATCATAAGGAATAGCCTGTCCCTTCAGGTGGACATCCGATACATCATGGGTTGGAAGTTAAACTATTTTTAATGGTAGTTTAATAGAAATACGGCTAAATCTTTTTCGTGTATTTTTAGAATGTCACTATACATCCACACAGAAAACCTTATTTAGAATTTAAAATCTTCCCGTCGAAACAACCCGTCGAAGCCCATTAATAGTCTGTCCAGATGAATGGTCATAAGTCACTTGACATCAGGGCTCAGAGCAAGATTAGCCGATAAAATACTACTCATATTTTACGGGTCAAAAAGAATTCCTTAATCACTTTCCCAAGACGCTGCACCATTCTTCGGGAGGCTGGAAGAATGATGGGTTTCTTGTGCATGCATGAATTCTTCTTATGATGAGAAAGTTCACGAACGGGGAACGAAGATTCAGGCCGATTCTGTGGGATAAAATCCGTTTATTTTTGTAAATCGAATAAAACTATCAAATGTGGCAGGCAAATTCAAACAATTTTTTGAATCATTTAATTTTCAATTTTTTTTAAATAATATAAAGAAATACATGAAGAAGGAACCCGGCCAATCTACAGCGGATATGCGGGTACTGTTCAGCTACGGATTCCGCGACTACCACTTTTGGAAGATTTTACATCGTAAAGGGGTGTCAGGCAAGATCATATAATATATGAGCGCATTTCCGGAGTTCTTTGTTAGATCACGCTCAGAAAAATGTAAACATCACCCTTCCATTCTTCACTTTCCCCCTATTTTGATGAAAATAACTCCGCCCGGCGCATGCGCAAAAGCGCGGAGTGTTTCCGAATCCGTTGCTAAGCGATAACTGTCAACCAACAGAGGCAGAGCCAGCTCAGACAAACTCGGTAGAGGCTTTCGGATCCGCCGGCTTTTACAACAGTACGAAGAAAATACAGAACAGAATTTAAATGCAGTAAACAATAATTTATAAAAATATGAAATCTAAGAATATAGCAGAATTTTTAAAAATATATAGCAAGCCTAAGAATAAAACAGAATTCAGAAAATGTAGCAAGTCTAACATTATATAATACTTGAAACATACAAATAATAATAATAGGTAATTAAGAGTGAAATACATAAAATAATAATTAAGTAAAGGTAATATAGACAACGCACAATACAAGAAAAGTAATACAAAGTAAATATTAACTTTTAATGATACTAGTGGCGGCCTGGAAATGAATTCTGACTAATGCAGGAGTAACTGCATTCTAGTTATAGCCGGAATTCCGGAATTTTTACATTCTCAAACCCGCCACTTTGAGATTCATAAAAATAGATACATCATCTCTCTCAAATTATGTTTCAGAGCGAATATATCATTCAAAGATTACACGGTTTTAAAATTTTCTGACCACATAAAGTTCAAGCTTTAACTGATTTACAGGATAGTCATAAATTATTGGACACATCTCAAAAATTAATTTTTAAAAAAAAACCTAAAATGTGGCAACTCCGTTTTTTTTTTAATAAGAGAGTAGCTCAAAAAGTTTTTTTCAGCTAGGTTAGCTGAAAAAACTTTTTGAGCTGCTCCCAGGCCTGCCAAGCTCCAGATTTGAAAAAGAGGGAGGCATTTTCAGTTATACATACACGATCACAAATGCGCAGCAGGGCCAACATTTACTTTATTTAACTCATGTACAAATAAGGTGGAGGGGGCCTAATGAGACGATCTCTTATTTTGGCTATATTTTTCTCAAAATTTTATTTTTTTACAAAATGAATGAACACGTATTGATTTTTAAAAATTGCTTAGCTGGGTTTTAAAATAATCTTATCAGTGTTCTAAAAGACACTCTTTTTTAGTCCTCACTCTTCCATACATATTTTATATCTAGACAGTATAACTAATATAAATTATTGACTTACCTATATATTAGTCCTCACTCTTCCATACATATTTTATATCTAGACAGTATAACTAATATAAATTATTGACTTACCTATATATATATATATTGTACTTCAGAGCTTTAATTCATGGATTTACATTTCTTCATATATATATTTCTCCATATATATAGTTCTTCATATATATAGTTTTTTTTCATACTTACAAATGACATATTTACAGTTGAGTTCTACTTACAAATAAGTCCTTTTTATAAATAAAGTGATAATGTACTTTTACTCCTTTAAAGAAGAAGTTGCTGCAGATTTTGCCAGAAGTAATTGAAAAATCACAAGTGCAAATGGTACAAAATGCCTACGATTTATCTTTTTTCGAAGTGATAATAAACGAATATTCCTCAGAATAGACCTTGGTAAATACAGTCTGGTATTTCTTTTTAGATTCTGCCGATGACATCAGATCTGGACTGGTGGGAAAAGAAATGCAAGACCCCCAAAAAATTTAAAAAAAATATTTCGGCAATGACCCTAGTACGACACAAGATCGGCAGAAGAGACAAATTCTCCCTGTTTTCTCTCTAGCATGCTAAACAGTCAAAGCAGCGCATGCGCCGAAAACCAATGCCGATAGTCACTAGTCAACAAGCCTGGACATGATACTGCGGCAAAGAGCTAAGAATACGTATCGGAATGACGTCACGCATTTGAAATTAGAGGAGAATGTGTTCACGGCAAGCGCTATATTTTTTCTTTCGCCTTTCTTTTATTTTTTTTATTATTACTATTTATTTGTTCCTATTTCTCGAAAATACTAAAAAGCGGGAGGAAATCAGTGAGAATCGGGAGGCGGGAGAAATTGTTAAAAAGCTGGAGACTCCCGCCAAAAGCGGGAGAGTTGGCAGGTCTGTACTCCCGCTGAAGAAAATTCCCAACGCAAGTGTCAAAATGGCTACCGTGCAGCAGAAGGCATATCTGACACGTCTCTGGTCCCACGAAAACAAATCAGTTGTAAAAGTTCAAAGACGTTTTCAGTTCGAGTATCGAAATTGTCGGTCTCCAAGTAAGAACTCCATTAAGCCTTGGTAT
>BGPR01000092.1:687598-741013 GCA_013235015.1 Araneus ventricosus | reverse complement strand
CCTTTGAAGGCTGAAGGTCATTTCAAACATTTCTACATCGAATTCACGAACCAATTCAGTTTTACATGTTTTATTCAAATCAATTTTGCATACAAAAGTGAGACGAAATAGTCCTTTTCTTTAAATGCGCATTCATTTCATAAAAAGAACTCTTAAGAAAAACTCACTTTGTATTATTACATACTAGAATATTCTATTTTTTAATTTTTTTTAATTTTTAGGCAGTGATAAAATAACTCGTTGATATATAAATGGAACATCGTTGATATAACTTTCGAAAATCTGAATTATTTTAAAAGCAAGAAAGAAATTATTTTAAAAATAGAAGTTTAAAAAAGAACTGTAGGTATATTTTGTAAGAAAAGTACAATTCCATTTTTTTTGTTTCATAACAAAATATTTACTAAAATTTATAAAAACAACTTTATACGAAGTTTCCTAAATAGAGTCGTAAATTTGAGTTAACACCTAAAAGTTCTGGCAACATAGTAATTCGCATCGTATCAATGTCAAATTAATACGGATTACCGATGCCTAAATGTATATAAGACATCTGAAGAGAATAAGCGTTGAGGAACAGTTTCATGATTTAAATTTAAACACCAACACATCAAAACAATTTCTTGAAATACTAAAAATAATCTCTTCTGTAACTTTACAATGAAATAAATTGAACACTTAGAAATGAATTTTTCCGCGAGAATTTTACAGAAAAATTTATTTCTTTTTATTGCAGTTACTTTAACCTTTTGATTTGAGGAAGTTCTTAATATGAAGAAGCCAAGGTCATTAAAGTTCCAGATTCTGAATATATTCCGCAATCACGTGTTGAAATAAAGGGTAATTATATTGGTAATCAATCTATGTAAGAAAAATAATTTTACTATTTTGTTCCAACGATGCATATAAGTACAATGGACAGCGATAAAATATCCATAAATTGATTTCTGAAATTTCTGGTGAAATCTAATGTAAAAGGATATTAAAATTGTTCTTGAAGTGTAAGCAAATTATTGATAGGCAATTTTTCAGCCCATTCAGCCTGCGTAAAATGTCTATAACAGATTCAGGTAAATCGATTTCGAACAATAAGGCAATGTAACTGATTTTCGAACAGCAAAGATTTATTTCGATTTTAAAGGAATCCTTTAAATTAATAATTCAAAATCGAATATCGGAACATGAAAAGTTTCGCAAAAGATTAGATGCTATTGTTTCAGGAAATCTGAACATACACTAAAAATAAAATTCCATAAAAAATGTGATAAATAATTCTCCTTGCTTGACAGTAAGATTTGAAAAAAATAAGCTGCGCCATAAAATTTCATTATGGAATTCAATAAAAAAATCATAGACAGAAGAATTAAACTAAGAATATCTTTCACAGTTTTAGAAACTAAGCATATTATGTTATACACAAAACTTTAACAATGTCAGAAATCAACTGTAATTCAAAAACCAGTATATTTTATTAGTAAATAAACTGAAGTTCTTAATTTAGGATATCAAAGAAGTATTTTTTTATATTTACCTCGAGGTCATTACCTCATTTATTTTAGAATAGTTTAGGTTAGTTTTCAAACTTACGGCATACAGAGATATTTTTTTAGCCCAATCAAAATCCGTTCGTTGAAGTCGTAAATAAGAAGTTATTGAATGGTAGTAAATTTTAAAAAAATGCTTTGTGTTCTAAATAGGAAAATGAAAAACAAAAATGTGTTTGTTTTTCATTAGAACGTTTATATTATTTTTTCAATCGAATTAAACAAAAATGACAAAAGTAAATCGGAACAACATCATCAATGACCGATTAAAATTATGTTTGCAAAACGGGCATATTTAGAGCAGATACAAATTGAACAGATTAACTCAGTCATTTTTTTTTTAAATAAGAAGATACAAAACGGTTTTCTCAATTTATAAGTCAATGTTAAAACTTCCCAGAGACAATTCTGAGATCATTTTGCTAAATTTTATTTATTCTTTTGTGTCCCACGACTTTTTCTGCCAGAAGTAAGGATTAAGATATTTTTCTTTTTTGAAATTGTTCTTTGTGATCGTCTTTCCTATTTTTTTTTTTTATCTTTTCCGCTTTTTTGTGGCATGTTCGAACTATTGGCTAACAACAGATTTCGTTTGCTAAATCAAAAATATGTTTACTCAAAACCGGAAACAAGAAATCATTGACTGATGTCAACAAAAATAACAGGGGTAAACAACAGTGATTTTTTAAACCAAAGACATTTTTATTGTTTTAACAAAAAAAATTGATAATCAAAACAATTGAATATCGATGACCGATAAAATGATGTCCTCAAAACAAATGTTTTCAGAACGTATCGTGCACTGAATCGTTTGTTTGAATCACAAGCGGATACAGAATGATTTTCTGTATTTATATGTCAATGTGAAACTCAAAAGTGATCCTAATATATTTTACTCTTAATTTATTTCTGCGTGTTCTTGCCCCACAAATTTTCCTCTACCCATGAGTCAGCCGTCACTTACGTACTTTTCTTTTTTGAATTCATTCGCAGTGCCAACCAGGATTTATCCGTTAAATATAAGAATAAGATATGATTAAAATGACCTTTATAAGAGAAGGTTGAACTCAGATTTACGTCTTATTTATTGCTGCGCTTATCCACCGTTTTCCAGCGGTATAAATATGAAGTGCCCGTAGTTATGACTCCAGAAACCCCAAGAATAAAGTGCTTTATTACTATTATTTACTTCTTGCATTTATTCAACAGCTTTCTGAAGTGGCAAAGCGTACGATTTCACCTCATCTGTGAATCTGATTGCAAGAAAAATAACTATATCATTTTATTTAACCCTCCAAGCGACAAAGCTGGCAGTTTCTGTTTTTCATGTTCAGCTCCAAAGCAGATATTCGTATTCATTTTTATAATTTCTAAAAATTCCATGCGTTTAATATTCTTAAGATTTCGAGGATTCGATTATATGTCAAAAATACAGTTTTATTCAATTTAAAAGCTCATTTCTCTGAGCATATATTACTTGAACAAAAAAAATTGAACGCTTATTGAAGGTTATTTGCCTATTTATGTGTTTGAAGAACAAAACAATCATTGCAAATAAAGCAGTGGCGAATCTAGGATTCGGGCGGGGGGGGGGCTGAGGTCATAAAAACTTTGTATCGTCGTGATGAATGTCAAATCTCAAGGCTAAAGTAAACCAAAACTCTTTAACTTTACAGACTTGACTCACCTGCCGATAAGAATCATGAAAAACAATACAATACTTTCGATAATTTAATAAAAATTACAATGAAATAACTAGCCAAAAAACGTCTTCGACAGCGTCAAAGCTACAAGTACAAGTGGAATGACTACAAAAGTAGAAAATTTTCGAGCCTGTCAATCCAGAAAGTAATGTTTAGACGTTTTTATTGTTTTTCAAAAAGAGGGAACTTAAGAAAAAACAGTTGTAAAGATGTTAAATAAAATCAAGAATTCTGGCTTGGCTTTGGGGGGGGCTGTAGCCCGATACCCCCCCCCCTGGATTCGCCACTGAAATAAAGTGAATAGTCATAGTTTCTTATTCTTTGTCCCAGCTTGGAAAAGTGCTCCTATTTTAATAAAATTTTTCGGACGGTCCCGATTTTTACGTATAAGCAAATAGTATATATTAAGAAATTAAAGAAAAGGCTTTTGAAAAATTATAATTCTAATTATTTTTTTCACTAAACAATAATACAGTCATTCTGTTTTAGTAACTAATGACATTAACATTAACGCCACTGTATACCCCCGAGCTCGGTTGAATGGGTATACGTGGAAGGAAATACTGTTCAGCAACGGATTCCGAGACTACCACTTTTGGACGATTTTACACAGGAAAAGGGTTTCAGGCAATGAGTCAGATGAGCTCATTTCCGGAGTTCTTTGTTAGATCACGCTCAGTGAAATGTAAACATCACCCTTCCATTCTTCACTTTCCCCCCATTTTGATGAAAATAGCTCCGCCCGGCGCATGCGCAAAAGCGCGGAGGGTTACGGAATCCGTTGCTAAACAATACATACCGTGCTCCCGTAAAGAGACATGATTGACCTCACATCTGTCCTTGCTTCCTGAAGTTAAGTTGTCCTGACCCCCGTGCGATATGGTCATAGGGAACAGAGCACATAGGCTTTCTTGGATGACTGAAGTTGTACACAAACTGGCCATAAGGGGTATCGATTGGATTAGTAACTAATGACAGTCTAGGATCGTATTTTTTAAAACAATTATTAATTCCTATTGCATGCAGGCGTGGGCTATTACTAATGTAAAAGTAAACATAATGCATAATGTAAAAGTAAAGTGCCCAGACATCTAAATTAGCCGTTGGTTTATGACTTTGAACCGTGCTAACCTCCATCCCTCCTTCCAATATCAAGAACGTTTGGATTAAAGCTCAGAATACCTGGTCACTTTATTATGAATAAATATACAGAAAATAAATAGGGGCACGTATGTATAAAATCAGTCAGAGGTCACAAATATTGAATAATACTGTAAAATCGATTGTACACTGTATACTTTTTAATATATTGCTATATAATAATATATAAAAAAATTAGTAATCTAAATTCGTAGACTTTGAACTGGCTTACTTAAAAAGTTTGTTTAAGATTTGTGCTTAAGTTTAAAATGAGAAATGCATGGCCTAGATATGCTAAATGTAGTTCAAAATTGTCATTTATATATATTTTTGAATAAATAATTTTATATTTTTATAAACAACATAGGATAACCAAAAAATGAAAGCATAAAGAAAAAAAATGATTATCCTAAGGTATAAAATAATGCAATGACTCGTCTAAAAGCAAGCAGATTTTCGTACACCCCAAAAAATGTTTTTAAATTATAACTCGGTATCTCGTTTTTGCGAATGTTTATCGCAAAAATGAGATTAATCAGTTCGATAGCTTTTCTAGCAGATTAAAATCTAAATATATCAAAGAAAAAGATATTCGACCGATCAGAAGTCCACAGGTCAGGAAAAAGATCAGAAGCCCTAAAGTGGACGCGTGGGAGTTCGAAAACGGATTTCAAAATTAAAAACATAGATACGTATAGATTATTAAATTCCTGTTGGAAGCACTATTTAATCCCCGTTAGACGCAATATCTAATAGATACACATGCCAGATCAGGTTAATCAATTTTCTTAAGTTTTATTCCACTTTTAAGGACTAAGAAATAGAATTTTCCTTACGAAATACAGACAAAATATCAAAACCAGATTAATATATCAAAGAATAAAACAGCAGAAAAAAAATACGATTTTGATGCCCAAAATCGACATTCTTGTATTTTGCTTGAGCGGAAGACATTCCTCCTTCAAATCAAGAATATGAGATGAAATCAGCATAATATTCTCCCCTCGACTTTCTCATATACTTAAACAATGTGGCGTATTTTGTTGCCCATAGTAAAGTGAAGAAAAGCGAGCAAGCATTTTTTACTTTCTCATATACTTAAACAATGTGGCGTATTTTGTTGCCCATAGTAAAGTGAAGAAAAGCGAGTAAACATTTCATACTTTCTCATATAAACAAAGTGGCGTATTTTGTTGCCCATAGTAAAGCGAAGAAAAGCGAGTAGGCATTTTTTACCTCTTCCCTTTGAACGATTGGGTCCTAAGTACGATACCGATCTACAATTTTGGTAACAAAACCACAAATTAAATTGAATTTTTTACAATCAACCAGAAGTGTATTGTATTGTTCTTTATGATTCTTATTGTCAGGTAATTAAAGTCTGTAAAGTGAAAGTGTTTTGGTTTACATAAGCCCTGAGGTTTTGACATTCGTCACGACGATACAAAATTTTTATGACCTCAGCCACCCCGACCCCCGACCCAAACCCTGGATTCACCACTGAGTACAAACATTTATTAACATGACAGCACATTCTAATACTAACTTCAATCATCAAAAAGTATAATTTTATCTGTTTTGGCGATAACGCTCATAATGTTTGACTAACTTTTTTCACTTCGCTCGTAATAATGGTTCATTTTTATTTGCGTGTGCCTTTTAAAAACGATTAAAGAAAAAATTAAATTTAATCTTCAATGTGGAATAATTTCTTGTGTTTAAAAAAAATCAAGAATCACTTCAATAAAGAAAATTGGATGGAAAAGATAATCGATCGAGTTAGAAACTTTAGAAAAGAGCTACAACCACAGTACAATGGCAATATTTTAATTTTGTAGGACTATTTTTTTATTAAGCCTTTCTAACAAAATTTTCAAAGCCTTTCTAACAAAATCTACCTGAACATCATGGATTTCCTAACGCAAACGTTTACCTAATGATGCCCATACTTAAATTTTGAACCATAGAACAGATTTACAACGCAACCCCACAACAATTCTTTGTGGCATTTTCCAGTAAGCTACGATCTTAAATTCAATTTACCTAAGCTCCCTCACGGAGTCCAAAATTCATTTACAACAATTCAATCTCGGCAGAAAATGGAGACTAGAGAAACCCTTTCCAACACACACTGCGCTCACGTTACATACATCTTCTAATTAACGTTCTCGTCTAGATGAGCCATATCAAGTGAAGGGGGGTGGCCCAGCGCCGAATTAATTAGCACACTTCTGAAAATCAGATCAATAGTAAAGCGAATGCCCCGAAAGATCACGTATCGGATGCAAACTAAGCCATTTCCACGCTAATGAGCGGACGGATGACTTGAAGCCGCTCTGGCTAAGCGATCCGTGCCCAACTTCATTAACCTTGTAGAAGCTTTTGTTTATGCAAGCCCCGGTGAAAGAGAATGGAGGGAGAGGGGTAATTCATTACCGCCACCCCCACCCTTTAAATCCAGGTATCTGTTTTGCAAAGATTACCACTTCATTTTGGCCCCCAGTGACAAAGTTCGTGATTAAGTATCATTTTTTTTTTTCTTGTACCAAAACTTCGGCACTTTTTGTTGTTGTTGGAGGAATTGATACTTCCGTTCTTAGGTGTATAGAAAGGCTCTAACGCAAGGTCGTGCAAGACATTTTTTGGCAGTTGCGTTCCGCCGAAATTTTTCTCAGTTTTCAAGATTTGTTCCAGGGCGAGATGCTGTTTGAAAGAGAAACTTCCAAAAGTTGAAGGGGTGGAATTAAAGTCAGGTACCATCAAGTATCAAAACGAAAGAAGTCAAGCCCAGCGATAAATCTCAAATGGTCTTGCAAGCAAGGAAATTACCTACAGTAAAGCAACATTTATACGTCGTTTCGTCACAGTCCCGATTAATTCGCAACCATTATAATGAAGAAGTACTTCGTTTAAACGATGCAAGCGACTCAAAACAGCAGGATATTATGAAGAAGAACCAGCGGGAGTGGTCTCCCCTAAACTTTCTCGTATACTCCTAACACATGTAGAGAAAACTAGAATAATAAAAGACGTCAAATAAACTTCCGTCGCAAGTAAACCAAAGTTGGAACCACTCGTGGTTTGAAGGATCAAAACAAATTCAAATCCCCTGCGCATTCTTTTGCGCAACAGGACCTGGCGAAACTCCCTAAATGTTCGCTGCCTTACAAAATCGCGCCAGAATTGGTTTTTGGCAAACTGCCAAGTTTCGGAGTCGCTTCTTCTTTTCACATGTCACCAGTAGGCATGCGCAGGCAGTTAGTTTCAAAACTGAACAAGTATGCGATTATACAGACCGACAGACAGTCAACCCTTCGACGGATTCGGCCCAAAATTTTATACGGACCTACATTCATGACGATAAAACTGTGTACCAAATTTTATCCCTCTAGCTATTCAAGTTTTTGAGTTATAGCGTTCGCATGACCGCGGACGTACAGATTGACAGACTTCCCGTTGACAGATTTTGTCCAAAATTTGATAGAAACCTACAAATTATGTTTAAAGACCACATACAAAATTTCATCCCCGTAGCTCTAATAGTTTTCGAGTTATCGTGTTCACAGACAGACAGACACACAGACAGACAGACATAATTCCAAAATTGTGTTTTTCGGACTCAGGAAGGTCTAAAACGTGGAGATTCGTCAAAATCTCGAGTTCGAATTTTTTGACGATTACAAAACTTTCTCTTTGTATACTTCGTATACGAGAAAGTAAAAATATAAAATAATGTTTTGGGATTATTTCATGTCAGAAATAACAGCAATTGCTCAGAGTTCCTGATTAAGTTAGCCGCGTATGTAAAAGGGACACTTTATACATAATCGGTGAAACCCTTTTCTTTTGCAAATGACTCTTTATCGCTATCTGTCGTAGATTTACAGATAAAATTTGTTACATCTAAGATTCGCAGCTAAAAGCGCTGCAATCAGTTTTAGATGATAATGTATGGAGATTTTAATATAGGCAGATATTACTTGCACAAATCTAACTTTCTTCGTTCAAGATATGGACATACATTCTATAATGAAGAAGCATAACAAACAACACATTAGCTACTTTATAACATTTGACTTTTATTTCTTCAATTGCAGTGATTTCTTGCGGCTATGACCTAAGTGCATAACCTCACATAATGTTTTCATTCCTGTTTTTCAGACTTGACTTCCTTTTCACTTAAGAGGCCCCACTCTTTCTTTCTGATTCAATCTCGCGTCTATCAGTACATCAGTAAAGATAGCCCTTCTTTGATTTTTCCCGCCTGAAGATGAGACTGCCTGTCAATGCTTTGGAGTGATGAAATGGGAAAATTAAGTGTCAAGAAAGGGTTGCTTTTCAGAAGGTTTTATCGATATGCACGTCATTTCTTTTAATGTGAGTGAAGAAGAAGATACTGATTAGTTGGCATCAAGAATTAGAGCATTTAAGTTCATGAAAATTTCAAAAAAAACCTTCGGAATATATTGTTTTTCTTTCTTCTTTAATTTAGTATAATCTGAATAGCGCTCAGTTTATAATTTGGCTATTCTGGGAGTGATATCGAAATTTTAAGCTGTGTTCAGATGATGAGGATGACACCTTCCACTCCAAACTAAATCAGTCCTCCGTCCTGCTTAGATCGTAAGCAGGACATTCACCATCGATCTGTTCCAATCCAATTGGAGAGCTTCTTAGCAGACCGTTTCCATTTCCAGCCCATAAAATTAGGTGGGCCATTCACAGGTCCGACTGCGCCAATCGCACCTACAAGCAAGCCTATCCCCTAGACTACTGCATCTCCTCCCCCGCTTTCAAAACGGGTCCCCCTCCCTGATCTTTCCAGAATGACTCTCATCCACACTCCCTCTCCCATTTTGCGGTCTTCGCTTTTGTGAGAGACGTTCGCCCCCCCTAACCGACTATCATATTTCAGTTTTATGGCCTAGTGCAGAGGTTCCCAACCTATGGTACGCGTACCCCTAGGGGTACGTGAGGGACTACTTGGGGGTACCCGAAATCAAAGTTGGTAATGGCAGAAACAAGAAAACGTAAGGAATTAAAAAGTTACAAAATTTTGCTTCTTCAAGTTTATACTTACTATTTGATAACTATACCACTTGAATAGTTTTTTATTACAGTGCATAATTTTTAGCTATCCTTATAAGTTAATGCGAAATTATTACAATACTGATTTCATTTGTTCGGGTGTTGAACTAATTCTATTGTAAAAATGTAATAAAAGTAAATAAAAATTAAGTCCAGCAAATGTTAATAATTCGAGTCATTTGACTCGTAAGCTAACCTAAGCTCTTAACATTATTGATAAATATTTCTTTGCATAACCGGATGGTCGGCAGGGGGGAGAGGAATAACAACAGGGGATACGTGAAAATATAAAGACTAATCAATGGGTACGCGAGGGAGAAAAGGTTGAGAACCCCTGGCCTAGTGGACCGAAAGAAAATCTAATCCGGATGGAATTCCAACTTTTTTCTTGGTCTACTCCATTTTTCATCGGTTTCTTACATTGACGAAGGGGTTTGGCATCTGAGTTCCAAAAAAAAGTGGAGTCGCCTAATGGTGAATGCCCTGCTTTGCACCTTGTTGGGTAGGCCGGGGCGGAGTGGGTTTAAAACTACATCAGCAGAAGACATGTTTAACCCTGATAGATTTAACATATACCAGGCTCCTACTGGCGGCAAATCTTGGGTGAAATCGTATTTCCAACCAGCAAAATTCTGGTCCCGATGTCTTTACTCTATCACATATGCCACTGTGGCCATTTGGAGCAGGTAAATGTTAAATAATAATGGGTGCGCCTGATACATATTAAATATGACTTTACGGGTCAAATGTCTTCACGCTGAAGTGACATTAACTTTAGAGAGATAGAATGAAGGCTCAGGTGTTATCCTTGTCATCTGAACAACGTTACAAAATTATAAAGATAACTCTTGAGTTGCTTCAAAATGGAACGTTGATAAAACTAAATTTTAAAACTCAAGGTTTTCATAAACATTAACACGCTAATCGATGTATGAATCAAATACGATTCACATAGGATTATCTAATTAGATGATTCCTTCTCTGCTGTAGTTAATAGGGATGGGAAAAACCTACCGGTTTAAACCGAAAACCGTTTTTTTTTCGGTTAACCGGTTTTTTCGATTATTTTTTTGCCCCGGTTTAAACCGGTTATTTTTTAAAAAATCTAAAAACCGGGTCGGAAGATAGGCTCAATTTTAGGTTCGACTAGACTACAATTTACCAAGTTATAAAGCTTTGAATTTCATCAGCTTAGGCCAATCACCGACAACCGTTTCCTCGAGGCGTCTGTTGGTTGGCGGATTACTGAAAGAGTCTTTATGAACAGATAAATATTGGCCAATGGATTGATTCCTGCAAAATCAATACTAATTAAAAATGTTGTCTGCAAATGGCGTCAATTTTTTGTAGCCAAAAAATATTTATCTTCAGTCGGAAGTTCTGTGGCGTCCGAAAGATTAGTATCTACGTTAAATTGTTGCAAACAATCAATGATTTAAAAAAAAAATTATAGAATTATTATTTAAAAAAGAAAGCAGAATTAAAACTGGACAAGAAAAAAAATTTTTATATAAAAATTTTAAATAAATTATTTTAAATAAATATTTTTGGGGAATTCGGGCTATGAGAAGCTTTGTCTTGGCGCAAAATAGGCCTGCTTCTACAGAAAACTCCTTAAATATTCTTTTGAATCCATTTCGAATAGTTTCTAGCCCTTAAAAAAGTGAACTAGAATGGATTCCTTGTTTTTGTTGTATGAATTTCGTTTACTTCAAATACTATAGGATTGCTTGTATTACTTTCTTTTTTTAATTTAGGCTTTATTGGTATATCTGTCTATCTACGTTAAATGATGTTGTTTCCGATTAGAGGTGTCGACTCACGGATCAACACATTACTGAAAGTCTTTATGAGCAGATTAGATTATAAATATTGGCCAATGAATTAATTTCTTGCGAAAACAGTGTTAATAAAAACTTTTGTCGATAATACTTACTTATTGCAATTATTACTCATTTATTATTATTACATATTGATTATTTACTTATTTATAATCATTACTTGTCACATTAATTGATTATTGTATTAATACTTATTGTATGTTATACTCGTTTTCTATCAGCTTTAGATTTAAATGACCTGCTTAGAAATTCAAAAGCGGGAGAATTTATATATTTATTTATTTGAGAAATGAAAATTTAAACAACATACTCTTACAATTCACTTAATTACGTTTCATAATTTACACTCAATTACGTTTCGTACACTCGTTTACGTTACGTACTCTCAATTAAGTTTCATAATTTACACTTGAGAAAAAACTTAAGTTCTTAAAGGTAATCAGATTCGAATAACAATTGGATAAAATGCCTGGTGAACTAGCCACCTAGTCTTTGAAGATTGTTAGTTACTAATAAAAAAAAAGGCAGCCTTTGAAAAAATATAGAGATTTGATGGTAACAGGAGGTGGAAGTTTACGTGAAATCAATGCTTTTACTGTGTTGAGAAGGAGGAAATAAAATTAACGAGATTTCATTTGCTAACCATAAATGACACAAAGAAAATTAATGTTTAACTTCTGAAACAAAATGTTCATGATGTTTTTGTTGAGGTTGATTCCAGCGAACTTAAAAATTCTATTTTCTGTATGGAAAATTAAACAATTAAAATAGATACACATTCAAAAAAAAAAAATGTAAAGTAGAGTACATGTTAAGAACAATTGAACGTTTTTTTAAAAATATTTTGATAATTAAGAGGTTAGTTGAATTACAGATGGTTGTAAGGATGGAAAGCATCTCTTACCTTTGCAAAAAAGATCCTTTTCTAGTTTTCTACTCTCCAGAATAAGAAAAAAAAATGTTTTATTTTTATAGCATCGAACAGAATTTTATAAAACCCACTTAGTCAAACTATTAAGGATTTTGCGGAAAATCTTTTAATAATAAGTTTTATTCCTATTGCACAATATTGAAGGCAATAAACGACTAGGTTATTTCATTTAGAAGGTAATGGAGTTACTGATCGATTCAAAATACACTTTTTTGACGCTTTTACTCCGGAAACGGGTGACAGGCAGAAGTTCTTTGTCAGGTCACGGCAACTGAAATGCAAACATCTCCCCCTCGATTTTTCACTTCACCCCTATTTTGGTGAAATGAACTCCGCCTGGCGCATGCGCAAAAACGTGGATGGTTTCGGAATCCGAGAATCATCGATAAATGACGTGACAACACAGTCACATGATAAAAATAAATGCGTTTTTCATCTAAAGTTGTCTTACGTTGTGATGTAATACTGAAAACAACAAATAAAAGATTTGGAACGGATTTTAAATTTAAGTTGACGCACTGCATTTGTTGTATATCATGTGAACATCAATTGATTCCATTTCGTAGGCTGAACTCAGACAAGATACATCATCTCCGTAACACCCAAAGTCCGCGAATTTGCCTCAGAAACTAATTATAATTTCATACTTTGGGCGTGAGGGCGTCAACATTACATTCACATAAATAAAAACTATTCCTGAATTACAGGAAGAATTAGGTATAAAAATAATTTTTAAGAAATGTAAGCCACTGAGATTTCAATACAATAAATATCCTTTTCAATGAAATATTATTAATGTAATAAAAAGGGACAGGGAACTTTTTTACATGGAAATTGTATATTTTTTTTTTGTTGCCATCATTTGTTTCGAAAAAATATAAATTTATATACCGAAGGTTTCATAATAGAAGTAGTCCATTTACTTTAGTAAACATTTCAGGTCCAAAGAAATTTGCCGCCATTTTATCATAATGACAAATTAATACATAATATTTATGTCAGCATATTTCTGACAGCTTAACATCTTATATGCAGGACAAGTTAAAAAAACAATAAGTAACAATTCCAGATATATACCAGAACAGTTTCAAAATGGTGAAATCATACATACTGTTGCAAAATTGTAGTGTCGCTCTCCTGCTTTGCTAGTCTTATGGATGGGAAGAGAGTTTTACAGGTGTAAGTGTGGAATGCCGGCAGCGGGCAGGCCTGGACCCTTGACTTTGGCGACAAATCGAAGATTCCCGAAAATACGATTATTTTCTCGATATCTCTATTAGGAACCGAGATCCGGATTTCTCCAGAGATTTCCATGTGATGTCACGCCCTGTCACGGACACTTTAAATATACGGCGGTAGGATTCGACGGCGAATGTCTTTGGAGTGCGAGCGCCTTTGAAGAATCACTTTGAAGTTTCATCTAGAGTGCTAGCTGGTGAGATAAGCGCTATTAAAAGTGCTGTTACTGTCATTATTAGTGAGTTGCTATCTGTTTGTGTTACTAAATACGGAAGTGCTGTTACTGTTTTATGCTGGTGATTTGTTGCCTGTTTGTGTTGCTAATCTGTATAAGTGCTATTATTCCTGTTACCTGTGCTTCATGTTCACGGAATATTCGTGAATAAATCGTCATTCTCTATTATCCTGCTTGTTGGACTGTTTCTACCAAACACCAACAGGACGATTTTTGTAACAATATTTTACATACAGAATGAGAAGAATAAAGTTTTCTCTATTCATCGATAATTGTATTTGTGAAAGAATTTTAGGGCATTTTAAACATTTCAGCGCACTTATATTTAATCAGTTGCAAAAAAAAAGAAATATTTTCTTGATGCAAACCTGCCATAACTAACAAAAAATTTTAAGCAAATCTGTTCTGTGTCATTGATCTAGGAACTAAAACAATTTTACTGAATTCAAATAGAACAGCAATTTAAATATATTTTAACAACCACTCTCAAATAATCGAAACAAAACTACGTAATTCGTGAATAAATATGAATTTCTCTAGCATGAAATTGAATTCTAAGTTCTTTCGCCGCCACATTTCCAAATTACAAACGATTTTTAAAAAAAAAATTTCTAAGCTATCACAAAACTATTACACGCATCTTTTCATTCGAATTCAAAGTAGGCTAAATAAAGAGAAACTAAATAAATTCGACCCTTCAACATTATTTTTCAAATTTGATGTCGTATAACCACTTTAATTTGGAAAAAAAAGACCTCTGAATAGCTTCTTCTAGCAAAATGATATGCATCGAATGTTGCAATTTCCATCCATTAAATACGGCACGGATCATCGACCTCAGCTGAATAACATTTTCTTCCACCATCGCTTTTCAAACACTGCAGTCATTCAGTAATAAATAAAATTAACAAAAACGTCTTGTCATATCGTGATTTCAATAAGAACATCTTCCAATTAATATCAAACTCCAAATACAAAAAGCATCAGACTGAATTCATTAAAGCTTAATCACATGAATACTTTCAATATACTTCTTATCTTCTATTTTAAGTCTACATAAATGCTTTTTGTTAGTTACATTCGTAACTTCATTTTTTTAAAAATATTTTCAACCAAACTTCGTATTAGAAAAAAAGAGAAAAAATCTTATAAACTTCAGCTGAAAAGGTAATTCTTCAAAAAAGTCAATAACAATTCAAGCAATCGTATCTATAATCCAAAATTAAACTATTTAAGATACCCTTTAGCAAAACATTTTGAAAAAAAAAACAGTCTTTTTCAACATATTTAATTTCACAAGTAGTTTTAAAAAATAAAAGCTAGCAATCTCAAAAATGCTTGTTATGAGTTGAGGAAAAAAAAAATGGTAAAGAAAATTTGAAGAGGTAATTCGTTTATGATTAGAATGTAAATTTTCATTGCACTGGAATGAATTACTTTAAAATGATGATGCTAAAACTCATGAATGTATAAAAATAAACAAAGAAATAAAAGTGGAAGTATAAAACACAAACGTAAAATGAAAAAGAACAATAAACAAGATTTAAAAACAGAACTCAAGTTCAGAAGCAGATATTTGTTTGAGACAAAAGAAACGATTTTCAAGCAGGGTTAAAAAAAAAAGGCATTAAAATGGAAACCTTGGGAAAAATATTACTTTCGTCATTTCTTTTTCGTTAAAAAAGAACTTTTAAATCGCATAATTCCAAATGTTCCCAAGAAGACAATTGCAGTTTTTTTAAAGTAAGCATTCATTTGTAGAATGCATTTAAACTGTTCTGACGGTTCTAAATAAAATAACTCCAACAAAATTTTAAATTACTGATCAGCAACGGATTCCGAGACTACCACTTTTGGACGACTTGACACCAGAGGGCTGTCAGACAATGAGTCATATGAGCGCATTTCCTGAGTTCTTTGTTAGATGACGCTCAGTAAAATGTAAAAATCACCTTTCCATTCCATACTTTCCCTGTATTTTGATGAAAATAACTCCGCCCGGCGCATGCGCAAAAGCGCGGAGGGTTTCCGAATCCGTTGCTATCATTTCAGGTTTTATAAAAAAAGAAGAGCAAAAACATGAACCGAGAAAAGTTTACGAAAATAGAATATTTTTAGCTGCAATTTAAAATAAAAGGCATTACTGACATTAACAATGTTCATTTTTTAAAAAGAGGAAATCAGCATTATGTTGCCAATATTTTGTTCTTAAGGTGATCACTACTAATACCAAGACAAAAAGTGAATAATTTTAATTTAAATTACATTCTAAGTAATTTTTGTTTAACGCTTTCGTTCTAAGGATTGAATTAACTAATTCCAAAAATAAAACTTAATAGAAATTTTACAAGAACAAATCTAACGCAACATTTGAAATTAAAATAGAAAGTTTTTTAGAGCATGGAACATTTTAAATGACTTTTAATATAGTTGCAAATTTACTTGGAAAGAAACTATAAGAGGAACTTTTCTTTTGAACATTTACAGTGAATAAATAGAATAAAGCAAATTAATTACTTACAGAAAAGGTGAATTCTTCATTAAGTGTTCCTAAAATAAAAAAATAAAAATATGGCTAATTATTTGAATAAAAAGTCGTCTGCCTAAATATAGCTTTTATGTAAATTAACAAATCGTTTTATTCGCAAAAAAAATTTTCCTTTAACGTATTAAAAAATGCAAATAATTAAATCACAAAAGGAAATAATTAGTAGACCGGAAATGACTACAACAGATAACGGAAGGGAGCTTTTCAAAAGAACTGTGCGAAACTAAAGTTATTTTGAAAACGTGACCTGTAATACCAAAAAAAAGTAAATGTTTACCGTTGTCATACTCTTCAGTAAAGATAGTGCAATCGAAGTTTTTACGGTATATATTTAAGTTAAAGTTTTCAGAAATTTAAACCTGTCAACATTTACTGCTTTTATTAACAAAGAATACTTTTTTTGAACAATCTACCCTGTATCCGTTATGTATCCATGCGTTTCGAAATTTTCAGTCATAACAATAAATTGTTGAGATAACTTCATTTTACAAGACAGAGTGTTTACGGATTTTTTAAACATAGCAACAGTAGCTAAGCAGTAGTATATTTAAAATCAGAATGACTCCAATTCATATGATAAATATTTAAGTTTTAATTGCTGATTCAGACTTTCTCTATTTTTAAAAATTCTACTTATTTGTTTGTGTTTGCCATTTTGCTACAAGAAATGTATTCTATGCATTAAATTTCCCACGAAAATTATGAACGTGAAAATGTATGAAACTATGTGCGTGAAAATTATAAAAGATTTTTATATTTGTGCTATTTTAAAAGCGAACTTCTTCCACATTCAGAACTTAAAAATAGGTGATATACAGGTGCTAAAACACTAATATATTAAAAATAAAATTATTAAATAATTATTTTCGATTCGAGAAATACTCCTCATGTATACATAATTGACAATTCGACAGTATTCAGCTGTGTAATCACATTTTTTATAAGCTTTTATTCAACTTGAGGGTCTTGTCCTCAAATCTTGAGATCGATTTCTTACCCACTTCTAGTCGAGCTACAGCTTTGAAATTTAGCACAGTGGTGGGTTTCCGGAGAAAATACAATATTATGCAAAAAAATTTGCCATCTAAACCTATTTTAAACAGAACAAAATGATATTAAAATTGTAGCCCTATATTTGGGTGATAAAGTTTGGAAGATGGTAACCTCACGTTACGTAGGGGTGTAACAACACCCGACGCTGCACCCATGAATGACGTAGCTCGTGTTTCTACGCGTCTTGGGTTTACTTTCTATTAGAATTATTTTTTATTTACTTCTTGTGTACCAAACGTTTCGCACTCAAAGTAAAAGGAGAAAGTTGTGGAGATCGATTTTTTTTCTATTTCATTGTTGATAATAATCGTAAGTTATCACGTAATATATTACGGATTTATATTTCAGAAAGTTAATGTCATTAAATCATTTTAAAAATGTAATTGTACATATATAATAATTTTAATATGTGTTTTATATTGGAGAATTCAATGATTGAATTTGGTTTACTATGCCTAACATGCCGTGTGTATTCGTGTCAGCCGTCACTAAAAAGTAGAAAATAAAATAAATAAAAAAAATTAAGGTATAAGCTTTTATTCAAAATGCACTTTAAATGAGATAATACGTTTACACATTATAATTTCGTCAAAATGAACTCAAAAGTAAAGAATAATTTTTCTGATTGCAATAAAATGCATGGTTCGAATAAAAGCGTGGGCGCTAGGAATATTCCATTTGTTTAAGGAAATATACACAAAATAAAAGGTGCTATATACGGCGCCCACGCTTTTATTCGAACCATGCATTTTATTGCAATCAGAAAAACTATTTTCAACTCTGAGTTCATTTTGACGAAATTACAATGTGTAAACGTATTTTCTCAATTAAAGTGCATTTTAAATAAAAGCTTATACCTTAAATTTTTTTAACTTATTTTTTTAAACTACATTCTCTTCAAATATATCAATAATTTTTGAGTTGGGACTTCCTGGCGAGTGTAATGTTACAAATGACCTCGCCGTGCTGTCAATTTGAATAAACGACTGTAAACGACAGACAATCAAATGAAATAGAAATTATTGAATGCCTTTAGTTAAAAGTTTTTCATTGTCTTTTTTGTTTATTTAAATTGAAAAAACGCCGTTGAAAGACATTAAAAAAGCAAAAGATAAGTGAACAAATGAAAATTTATATATTTCATCACGTGAACGATAACGCATCGCATTATTTTTTATTCGAGAAAGTTTCAGTTTCCATTACAATTTTTTTAATAATATGTCCGTAAACAATACTAAACAAATAAGTTACCTACAAATAACTTTGAAGAGTTCAAGAAGTTCCATTTTAATGCTTTTTTTTATTAATTTTTCCAAGATCCTTCCGAAGTACAATTACTTTTTTGAAGTTCTCCGAGCAAATAAATTTAACAAATACAAAAAAGTGATAAGTCTGAAACCTACATTATTCAGAAATGACGCACACTGGAAAGGTTATTCACATATGTGAAAATGATTCAATATGTTGAATCAGCTTTCAAGATTTTACCTTTACAGAAGAAAAACAGAGAATATAATTTCAGAAGGCTGTTAGGCATCTTTACGGGCCATTAAGTGTATTCAATCTAACAAAAATAATGAGGATGTGTGCGATGATACTTCCCAACAGTTAATTAATTAACAGATTTAGAGGTCTACACGTGTTGCTCGGGGTTTTTCAACCCAGCAATCAACTGCAATAGCAGTGGCATTGTATAGGGCTAGATTATGATTAAAGGACTTCTTTTCTATAGAGTGAGAGCTATTTCTGCATCAATAAAATGGTTAGAGAAGTAACCAGACATTCCGAATTATCCGAGATTGTACCACTTTTCACTTCTTTGAGCCAAATTTGAATAAAACATATCGTATAAAGGCATTTTAAAATTTATAAGTAAATTAGCTGATACTCGGAGTTGCTCGGGATACATATATTTTTCATACGCACGTCTTAAGATTTTTTTCCTACAAATATTGTTACTAACTTTTCCAAATAAACAAAAATCTCCTTTGAATCCTTTTTTTGTTGAATTGAAATCTAGCCCTTTTATCTCCTTGTAACAGTATGGTTTGAATGAAAACGCGAGATGTTTAGAGAATGAAAATTTATTTTAAACTTTTAAACAATATAACCGAATAATAACTAACAACCTCACAATAAATAATTATACTATACAGAATTTTCCCGGCGTTGCTGATTAAAAATAAAAACTTAAAAAAATGTTAATCAAAATATACGTTGTAAAATTAAAACATCAAAATACTATAAAACGGCAGAGAGAGAGAGAGAATGCAAGAAAACGATTCTTTTCTGATATTTAATAACTTAACCGGAAGCATAATATTTCGTCATGAGCTACGCGAATTATCTGCGAAAGAAAGGCATTTCAGAAAACTTTACAAAAAATCGTTAAAAATCAGCACAGTTACATAGCAGTTTCAAATTACTCTAATTAGAACGGGGATATTCTAGACTTTTACAATAATATAAAAATTACGGTTCTCCGATGAGAATATATGCAGAAAATTAGCGAAAATACACAACCACTTAGCATTAAATAAATCAAAATCTAACTCGAATTTTAAAATAATTTTCACGGCGTTAGCTCCCTCTTGTGCTAATCCATCACTGCGCCAAATTTGCTTCCGGTTAGTCAAACAGTCTGGACATGCATCGAGTAGAAATAAATGAATATACATTCATACATACTCAAAAAATACCTATTCAATATGGCGCGTTTTGTGTTAAGTTTCGTAGCGTAGAGAAGAAGATCGAGTACGCGTTTTGAACCTCTTCCCTTTCATAGACGGGCTCCAAAATTTATACATCTACAAATTTTGTGGCTTTTTCTATTTTAAAATATAACAATGTCACATTTTCATCAAAATGCGAGCATAGAAATAATAAATATATTTATAAAAAAAGAAAATAACATTAAAAAAGAAAATAATAATTTTTCTCAAAAATCTGGAGGTCAAAACAAAAATCGTAATAGCGTGAGACGGAGGTAGAAAAGCTGTAAGTAAATTTCAAATGTAATCACATTTATAATATATTTTATATGATGAATGTTTAATAACATTTCGTTTCTTATGATAATCATTGTGGTTTTATTTCTTTCTCCTATTGTTTTCAGCGTCTCGCACTTTTACGATTTTTGTTTTGACCTCTAGATTTTTGAGAAAAATTATTTTCTTTTTTAATGTATTGGTAAAAAAAATTTTAAAGTTTTTTTATATTCATTATTTTCTAGTTTTTAATCTATAATTTATGTTATAATTCAGTATTATAAATATTTTATACATCAACTAACTAAAGTAATTATTTTATTGAAAAAGGTGTGATAGGATGTACGTAATGGGCCCTATGTTTTATTTAATTCCAGCAATAATTTCTTTAAAAAGATCTATAATAGGACACACTTATTTTTATTTTTATCGAAACATTTAAATTATTGTGTCAAGTATTTTAGTTTTCAAAAATACAATAGATGGCGCCCCTGAAACCTACCGAGCGCAAACACAATCTTGTGATTTTTTTAAAATTGATAATTGAGAGCTCTAAAATTATTAAAATGTTGCATTGTCATCAAGACCTGATAAATATACAAAATTTCAGTACTCTAGTATATTAAGAAGTGAGTGAAAAATCGATCACAAAATTCCAACCTTACATACATACAAACATGAAACATTTCAAACTTAGTAAAAGCGTTTAAAAAATCCCTTTTCGGCAAGCTTGAAGGCAAAGGTAGATTCCTTTACGTTAATGTTACAAAAGTAATGAAATATTACATATTGATCAACACAGACATAGCCAATGACTTTATTGTTTTTACACATTGCAATATTTACACTGTGATTTTGTTTTCATGTCATTTAATTTTTTACTATATCAAGGTTTTATCATTCCATTTTTCATTCAAAAAGTTATGATAGATTTATCGGTCAGTATATTGGTCATTTTTTTTATATCTCAACACATAATCTTTCAGCAGGTAGGAGTCATAAAGAAATAAACATCTCAGCAGTGCAAATGTCTCCTAGATAACATTAAGCCAGCCTATCTGAAACAGTAACAAGAAATTGACAATTGACACGAATGAAGTCTATATTTAAAAATTAATTTATTTAATCTAGGTTACAATATAATTGTGCGAACATTACTTTGTCATATGGTAAAATCACATGACATGATATCCTTTGAGCTGGTTAGCCCATCTGCGAACTCGGCCGAGATTTTCACCGTCCTTACACTTAAACACTACTAAAATGGGCTCATTTAGAGAACTCCCTGGTTACAGAGATAATAGTCACTAAATTCTTAACATATAAGAGAATAAAAATTATTAAACATTGTGAGTGTCAAATTTAATACGTGTGTTTAAAGCATAGGATATGAATGCAGCTAATTTGAACAGTAAATTTAAATCTCCATCGACGGTTAAAACCAAATACTCAGGCAGAAAATCCCAAACAATTTTAAAGTTAAGGAGATATTTTTCAATATCAAAAAGGATAAAGGGAACTCTTATTTAAATATCTATCGTTTTTGGCTATTTTATATTGATTTTATTAAACAAATCATGGTCCCGCCATGTTTAGTTAAATATCAAATTAAAGTATTCTGTGAAATTAACCTATTATCAAATTAACTATTAAAATTATTTTATTACTTAAAATTAACTATTTACTTAATTAAAGTTAAATAATTAATTGTTACAAAAACTTCACTAAAAACTTTTTTATGGCTCATACTATATGCCAGCAATCTTTATCTTATAATTAAATTATATTAATTTAAATAAAAGTCACTGTGGCTATGTATGTATGTTCCACATCTCCTCCTAAAACAATGGACTGATTTCAATCAAACTTTTTATTTAAGAAAAGAGAAAGGTCACCTTCAACTTTTCAAAGCCTAAAAGCTGCTTAAAATTTCACTTAATTAAAATTTAAGTATGGTGTATTTCTGCAATATCTTTCATTTCCATAAATTTGTTTCTCTCATTTTAATATTTTTTCAAAATTTATTTTAAACTGAATTCGTAACAATATTCTTGTTGAACAAGAATAATACGAAGAACTGTTTCCAGAAGGAAGAATGCTAAAAGAAAATTTTAAAAGTAGACGATTTAACAATTTATATCGAGAACAGCTATTCATTTATTTTCACGCTTTAAATTAATGAATAATTAAATAGTTAATTTAATTGTTTCAAAATATTCATTAAACCTTTCATTGACTTTAGTAATTGTTAACAAAATTTGAAGTACATATATAATAAATAATAAAGTATGAAGAAAACGGATATTTTTAAAAATCGTCTGGTTCAATTAATATTCTCATTTTAATTAAAAGCATTTCAGATCAGAAAAGGAATTTGTGTATTATAATATTTATACAATAGTAATTTTTACATTAAAAATATTAAACATGAAAACATTTTAATCCAGTATATCAACTTGTTCACCATATAAAAAGTGAAAGTGAATGCGGTTGATGGGAACTCATAACTTCTAAGTAATTTTTGCTGGCAAAAAACTTTCAATATAAAAGTAGTTTGTTATGATAAGGTGATAATTCCCCTAACTGAAATTTTCTTTCTATCTTCAATCTTAACGAAGCTATGGGGAAATGATAAATTGGCGGGGGGGTATTGAATATCGCTTTTCAGCTCATAACTTATAAGCAATTCTAGCAGACAAAAAACTTTTAGTATAAAAGTTGTTCGTTATCATAAGGTGATAATTCGCCCAATTGAAATTTTTTTCTATCTTTAGTCGTAACAGAACTATGGGAAAATGATAAGTTAGGGAGGGGATTGAAAATGGCTTTTTAGCTCATAACTTCTAAGAAACTGTGAGGCCGCGGTGGCCTAGTGGTAAGGTCTCGGCTTTGGGGCCGGAGGGTTTCAGGTTCGAGACCCGATTCCACCGAAGATCCGCCGTGTATGTTGCCTGTTGCACGTTAAATCATACGTAGTGGTCAAACGTCCTCCCGTTGGTGTGGCGTGGAAGTTTGGAGAGGGGGTGCCAGCTCAGGTATCGTCCTCGTCATCCGACCGAGGTTCAAAATTACGAGGTCCGTCCCAAAATAGCCCTCGTGTTGCTTCAAAACGGGACGTTAATAAAACTAAACTAAACTAAAATCTAAGAAATTGTGGCTATCAAAAACGTTTCAATGCAAAAGTTGTTTGTTGTGATAAGGCAATAATTCGCCTAATTTGAATTTTCTTTCTATCTTGAATCGTAAAGGAATTATGGGAATATGAAATTTTCAGTCCCCCACCATTTCCACACCCTTTGAGCTGGTTAGCCCATCTGCGAACTCGGCCGAGATTTTCACCGTTCTTACAATATATCCGTCGCCAGTTAAAATCTAATCAAAATTACTCTAGTTATCGTGTTTACAAAATAACACGGGCCAAAGCGTTATGCATATACTTCTCTACTAATAATAATAAAGAAAAGAACATTTTGCCCTCTATTCTCATAAGTATTGTAGCTACAGGAATGAAAGAGGGTGGAAGAGACTTCAAATGACGAGAGCTTTCCAACAAGGGGTAACATGTCTAGGTTAAAACGTACTTTAAGTTAGGGGGAGAGGAGAGGAAGGGTGGGAAAATCACTTTTCATATTATAAATTCTAAGCAATTGTAGCTATCGAAAAAGTTTCAATGCAAAAGTTGTTTGGTATGATAAGGCAATAATTCGCCTAATTTGAATTTTCTTTCTAGCTTCAATCGTAAGGGAATTATGGGAAAATGAAAATTTCCACCCCCCACCATTTCCACCCCCTTTGAGCTGGATAGCCCATCTACGAAATCGATCGAGATTTTCACTATCCTTACAACATATCCCACGCTGGTTAAATTTAGATAAAAATTACTCCAGTTATCGTGTTCACAAGATAACATGGGAAAAAGCGTTATACATATATATATATATACCTATATATATATATATATAAACTTTTTAACGAAGGGTGGTTTGGGGTTCTAGGGGTCATGATCGGTGAAGATCTGCAGAAATTTTCCGGAAGTCGTGTCATGAGAACCATTGCAATAGGTAGTTTTCCTATAAGGAATCTAACTAAAAGAAACAAGTCTGTTACAAACCAGCAGTTGTTTTTTTTAAAAAACTAGAACTGCGTAATAAAGCTAAAAATATCTTGAATTTCGGTTCAAGTTTTAAAGATCAAATGCCCGTTACAAGATTAAAGAAATACTGAAACGCATTTATTTAGCAAGTCGAACATGTCTATAAGGAAATAGAACAGAGCTACCTTTATTCGTAGCAGATGTAAAAAGGATCGGTTTGCATTTCTACATTTATCTTCAATTTTAATTAAAATTTTGAGAAAGGAAACGATAATTGCTTAACAAAACGTGTTGAGACTTCCTTTCTCTAGGATCACTGACATCCAGTCCAACCAGTTCCACTGAAAGAAAAAGAGTGGCTTGCTACAATTCACGATTCAATTCTAGATGTGCTTTTAGCATGAATATATATGCACATTTTTTTCTAAATTTCTCAACAAAAGTTGTGTAATTCTATATAAATAAGCGCAAGGAATTAACCCTTAAATGCCCAGTGTTGCCTTTAAGCAACATACCCAATTTTGTCTACTAAAATCTTGAGAATAAGGCTGAAGCTCTAATGCCTCTTGTTGCCAATAGGATGCATATTGAAAATGTCATTAAATCTATTTACAACATATAGATGACAGCCCGAGTGCTGATAAAAAGATAAAAATAAATTAATGCTTTGCACTTGAGGCTGCATCTGTTTTGCTTTGTTTGTGAGCTTGAGAATACCATATTTTATTCTACAGTGTTGAAGGAAATTCCTTATCCGTATTATTAGTTATTAACCCTCTAAGCGTTTTACAGGTATTTTTTCGTTCCTCATATTGCGTTCAAAAGCAGATAATCATGTTCATGTGTTTAATGTCTTAAACTACCACGGATTAAATACTCTTAAGATATCAGACACTTGATTAAACACAATTAAGATCCAATTATTCACTTTAAGATCAAATTTTTGATGTTTTAAAGGTAGTACCTCAAAATAGCTAACCGCTCAGAGGGTTAAAATTCATCTGTGTTTAATATTAAAGAATTTTATCAAGGAAATTTTTTTCTGAAATAAAGTCCAGTGTTGTTAGTTGGTAACAAACTGTTTTTTTAGCCATAAACCATACTTAAAAACAAAATGGGATTTTTTTGAAGTGTTTTTTTCAAGAAATGAAAGTAAAAAAAAATAAATATTTTTTAGAAAACGGTCAAAGGAAGATAATTTTAAAAATTTAAATTTTGAGCCAACTTCTTAATTAAAAGATTCGTTAATAGCATCATTAATTGCGTAATTAAAATTTCTTTACTAAAAGATTTTAAGTCAAACATGTATTGAGTAAATTTTATTATAAATTAATAAATAAGACAAAATTAATAGAAAAATGCACATTAGAAAACGACTGCGAATAGAGACTCGAAGATACCCAGAACACAAATTGGACATCGTCACTGTTATATCAAAATGTCGTATGTCAAAAACCGCACACAACAAAACGTACAGCAATCATATATTACATGCAACAATTTGATAGCAGACACAGCTAACCTATATAAGTGTTTTACATCAATAAAATGTTTTATTATACGACATTTTGATATAACAGTGAGGATATGTGTCACATGCCGTGCTATACCAAACAATAGAGTTCAAAAGGAATTTCTACCGTGAGAAGACTTTCAACTGAACGACTGAAAAACAGGCCTTAACATCTTGAAGTCTTGCAAGACTTTTAAAAGGAATGAAAACGCTTAAGGTCAGTAATATATTTTGAAGATATAATAACTAAAATTATGATAGTTTTTTAAAAAATTTCAACTTTAATTCAGAGTCCCATATATCCGAAGAGCTGCATGTGGCTCACAGTTTAATGGCCCAATTTCTGGATAACAAAACTAAAATGTTGATCACGAAATCTTTAAAAAGTATTCAAAAACTGTGATGAAAAAATTGCTCGAAAGCATAATGGCTAGAGTGTTGTTTGCTGCGTCCGAATAATAGATAAGATACAAATAAAATCTAAAAATTTAAAATACTGACTTTTAGTATTACAACCAAAAAATACTCATATAAATTTAGATTTATTTTTGGAATCAAGATTTATTAATAAATCGCTGCTTAGCTGTCGCTGCTATCCTTAAAAGACATCGTCATTCATTCAGTCTTACAAAATAAAATGTCTTTTAGCAACCACTGCCTTGAATAAAAATTCGAAATGCATAAAAATATAAAGGGTTTCCACAATAGAATTTGCAGAAAACGTATTCTATGTAGAAATTCTTCTTTTCCAGCGCCGATTTCTACGGCTATTCTAATTTACTATTCGAAGCTAGTAGTTTCAATTCCAAAGAAAACTATTCGTAGTTCCAATGCATGGGAAGACTAAGTGAAACCATTTTATCTTTCGAATCTCTCCAAAACAGTATTTGAGTTCTTTCCGATTAAATAAGTAAATAAAAATAAAACTGGCACATCAAATCAAAATTTACATACAAAATATGCAAAAGAAATATCTGTTCGAAACAATTTATAAAAAGATATTTCTAGTAAATTCAGAGATTTCTAGAACGAAAATAAATAAATAAAAATAAATAAAAACTGCATTCGTTTTCAGTGTGTTTTTGTTTATTCATTATTTTACGGTTAAATATATTTGAAGTATTCTTAAAATAACACAAGTCTTTGCACATAGAAGCATTTTCAACTAAATGAGATGGAATATACTATTGTAATAAATTATGTAGAAAACGGGGAAAGAACTAGTGCAAATACCTGCCGAAAAAACTGAATTTTTAATAAAAACAAGAAACTGAAACATTTTTAGTTGTATAAAGCAAAATATGCCAGGAAGAAAAATATAAACCAATTCTGTATATAGAATATTTTAATTCGAATTTCTGATTTTAATATGGAATTCTTCAAAGATAAATTTATTCATCCTTCCATCTACCTCTGCTTTCTGAATTTGGATTTCACATTCAAAAGTAAGCATAAGGGCAAATCTGTTCTTAATATGTTTGAATCAGGACATCTGATATTTACAAGATCGATATTATGCTTGAACCAGGACAACTGGTATTTACAAGATCGATATATTTTATTGCAAACACATTACACCTCCTAATTTTTTTCCCTTCACATATCTTAAAACTTTCGAGAGGAGAAAGTTTCTTTTTTATACCACTTTCTTTTTTAAATCAGCGGGAGTGGCCTCCCCTAAACTTTCTCGTATACTTCTCAAAAATTTGTCAATTCCCTTCCCCCTGCGTGGATAAAAAATTCGAACCAATTGTAACCCAGAATGCAATGACTATCAGAAGGTTTTTCATTGTGGATTATAGTGATTGTAAAATATTTAGATGAAGAATCATATTCAAAGAGATACGTATGTATTAAAACTTATCAGTATTTATTTTCTATCACACTCTAGCAAGCTCCGCTAATGCGAGGGCGTGCGCGAGTGAAAACAGGAGAAAATGACCGCGTTTGAGATCGCTGAATAGCTTGTGCATGCGCAGAGATTGCTTCCAGTACGCAAGTAAAAAAATTGAATATGCAATTTGAACGCCTTTTTTTCTACCGATTGAAACGAAATTTGGGAACAGATTTATAATTGATGCTAGCAACCGTCATACCAATTTTTACTTTCTCGTATACGAAGTATACAAAGAGAAAGTATTGTAATCGTCAAAAAATTCGAACTCAAGATTTTGACGAATCTCCACGTTTTAGACCTCCCTGAGTCCGAAAAACACAATTTTGGAATTATGTCTGTCTGTGTGTCTATATGTCTGTGAACACGATAACTCGAAAACTATTAGAGATACAGGGATGAAATTTGGTATGTGAACTTGACACATAATTTGTAGGTTTCTATCACATTTTGGATAAAATCCGTCAACGGGAAGTCTGGCTGTCCGTATGTCCGAAGTCATGCGAACACTATAACGCAAAAACTTGAATAGCTAGATGAATAAAATTTGGTACACAGTTTTATCATCATGAATATAGGTCCGTATCAAATTTTGGGCCAAATTCGTCAAAGGGTTGACTGTCTGTCGGTCTGTATAATTTACTTTTGAAGAGAATCCGCATCTCCACGCGCATGCGTACTGGAAGAACGGAATGGAATTTCATTAAGGAGTAGCGAATTACGTCAGTTTGTCCTTGAGCCGGTAAGAGAGGAAAATCGTTACGCATCTCTTTGAAATTCTTTACCTAGATATTTTTCAATCACTATAATGAAAAACCTTCTGGTAGTCATTGGATTCTGGGTAACAATAGGTTCTAATTTTTTAGCCGCGCGGGGGAAGGGGAAACGGCACCTTTTTGGGGAAGTATACGAGAAAGTTTAGGGGAGAACACTTCCGCTGATTATTTATCTAAGCCAAAGGGTTTAGGAGATATAATTTTTACAAGTATGCGATTATACAGTCCGACAGACCATCAACCCTTTGACGGATTTGGTCCAAACTTTGATACGGACCTACATTTATGATCATAAAACTGTGTACCAAATTTTATCTATCTAGCTATTCAAGTTTTTGAGTTATAGTGTTCACATGACCGTGGACAGACAGACTTCCCGTAGATGGATTTTGTCCAAAACTTGATAGAAACCTACAAATTATGTGTAAAGATCACATACCAAATTTCATCCCCGTAGCTAGCTCTAATAGTTTTCGAGTTATCGTGTTCACAGACAGACAGACATAATTCAAAAATTGTGTTTTTTTGGACTCATGGAAGTCTAAAACGTGGAGATTCGTCAAAATCTCGAGTTCGAATTTTCTGACGTTTACAATACATTCTCTTTGTATACTTCGTATACCAGAAAGTAAAAAATAATGTGGGTGGGACAAAAAAACAGAAAATATACTTTTTAACAAACTTCTGCTTTTTAAAACGAAAGCAGAGAAAGATTTTTTCCATTTTGGGGCGCCGGCAAAAAAATGTTTTTGGCCCCCCCCCCCCCCCGCATTGTCTCGAGGCACGAGGGGCGCGCCTCTAGCGACTGGACGGAAACCGCCACTGACGTTTTGTTCACCCTGGAACAAACAGATGAAAACAATTATAGATATTGTTCACAATTTGACATGAGATTCCTGGTTTATCAGTGTTGACTGGTTGCCGAAATGCAGTCAGAATAATTAGAATTCTTATTAATTATTAGACAACAGCTATTCAACCAGAAAAAATTTGTTAATAATCTAAGCTTTTATCTCAATTTTGAAATATATTCTACATATTTGCATTAAAGTTTCAACTTAAATCTATTATTAAAAATAGGCCATTAAACATATAATTATATGCCATTATTTAAAATCATATTCTGTACCTTGTAGTTAACGAGACATCTTGTTTTTTAAATAACAAATTAAAATGAATTTTGAGACATAAAGAAAAAAACTAAATTAAAAAACAAGTCCAAAATAAGTGCAGACTTTGAAAATTCAAATCTTGTGAAACCCCGAAGGAAAGCTTTACCAAACTCGAAATATCACTAGTAAATTCCAAACTCTTTATTTCGCCGTTCACCAAATACTGTATCATTTACTAAACGATTCCTCACGTATTTTTCTGTTTCCAAAATATTTGAAAGAGGAAACATAACTTCTTCCTCAAAAAATATAGCGAAACACTTCATAAGCATGTCAACAACATAGCAATTTATTGAGAAGAGCTATGCATTTTCAAAAGACATCTAGTTACATAATTCCAAAAAAAGAAAACATTCCAAATAACATTTTAACATCTCGGGACAAGAATCCACATTCGCATAATCAATACCTCCAGGTACTTTCAGAAAACCACTCCTTAATGCACGGCATACGAGACATTTCTATGGAATTTATGAAGTGTGCGAAAAATACGGCAAAAGATCGTCTCCAATATGCGGAAGCAATTCTTTTCAGTCATTTTAATGGCTGCCATCGGTGAAGCGAGACATTTTCACTCGTTCGCAATGCTGTTTCTGTTGCCATTCGAGCGTGGTACAATGATGACTTGTAGCGAGGGCAAAAAAATAGGGCCCATTTTCAAAAGCCTAATGAAAGACGGAAGATGTACTTCAATGGCAAAGGGGATAACGAAAAAAGAAGAAACAGATGAAGTGGTTGGAAGCGTTGAGAAAAATTCGCACGTTCGAAATAGAACATTCCATCAAGTCCAATTGCCGTTAGAAGGCTCTTGCTCAATTTAGATGGAAGGATGGCTAGCACAGAGAATTAACCCGGGAACAAACCTCTTTAAAACCGAACAGGAAGGAAGAAATAGAGACATTTAGTTTGAACTTGAAGGTATGGATTTTAAAAGGAGTAGTTTATATTTGAATGTGTGAAACGAGCACATTCCCACCATCAAAATTTGAATTCTTAGTGATCTCATCAGATAAAAGTAACATCAGTTGACCATCAATATACAGAATATTCAAATTCAAAGAGAAATTTCCGAGATAAGTTAACATAACACGTTGCTTAACAAGCAACACCACCTATCTCATTTTTTTTTTTAATTTTAAAGAGGAGGGGGTAAATGAATTTTTGCAAACCAATAACGAATATTTCTGATTTTTTTTCACATTCGGTCTCATACTCCTACCAGATGTGAAAAAAATTCAGAAATATTCGTTATTGGTTTGCAAAAATTCAGTTTTTACTTCCTCTTTTGAGACTAAAAAAAAAATTATATAGGTGGTTTGCTTGTTAAGTGACGAATAATTTTTTTAAAAAAATGCTTATACTTACTTAACTTACCACAACCATAGATAGCATTTATTTGATTATTTCTACAATCACCAGCTTATACGCAACAGAGTTCAAGGTGCCTTCTTTTTTTCTGCTTCTTAAGTATTTGTAAATAAAAAAAATGGTTAAAGAAATCATTTGGACTTCAAAAATTTGAATATAATTTTCTGATTAGCCATTTTTAATTTGATTTCTTTTTATTTAAAATTAATGTTTAAGTTTCTTATTTATTTCCCTATTTTGGGGTCACGGCAAGTTTGTTGGGTTAATATGGGGTTGCTAAAATTTTATCCGGCCGAAAAGAGATTGCGAGCGGAAAAAAAATTCAAGATGTCCCATATAAGAGGAAGAAGACATGTGGTATAAAGTTTTTGGAGTCCGAAAAATAGATGGAAAATTACTGATATTCCATCTATAATTTTTAAAATTATTTAAGCTGTTTATGCATGTCATATTGGAAATTTTTTGCTGTGGCATGATAGGTTCTAAGAATAAATTATACTTGTGGTATGAATAAATAAATAAGTGGTACGAAGTTTTTACAATTTATTTTTTCAGTTCAACGGAGGTAACAACAAGCAAAAAGAGCCGAGTGAGAATTGTCTCCAAGAACATTCCACATTTTCGGCAACCATGAGCTATCCTAAGTTTTTCCAGATATGATTAAATGGAAAAACCTCGAATTCGAGGTAAAACCCAGACGGCTGTCTCTCACAACTTCAAAAATATAATCGATTTATATGAGTAAAGCGAAAATGAAACGAACTCACACGATATAACCTTAGTTACGAGAGGATCTGTGAAATGACATTTGTTTGACAACGATAAGAACCCTTTGTTCTTCACAATAAAGTGTCACCGACTCTACTAACAACGGTTATTTTTATGCTCATAAAATTCCCCCGTTGCAAAGCAATTTATCTCTTTTATAAGTATTACTGTAGGCGTTAAATACGCAATTCTAAATGTTTCCCACTTATCAGATAAGGTGACATATTTTTGAACTAAAAATTTTACGGATGCAATTTTATTACAGATTTCAACTAAACAGGGGCTTCATTTCCTTTTTCAGACTTTAAAATGAACGCAGTTGCAGAACAATTCACAAAATACACATTTTGAGAAATAACTGTTTATGCAAAACGGTGCAGAAAAATTCAACAGATACATTTGTCCACAATTAATTAGAGTATTTTAAATAATCTAACGGATTAGAATTGGTTCAAGTTGCACATATTTAGGTACAGTATACAATAGTTAACTCGAAATCCATAAAATATTGTTTGGTTCTAAATTGCCTTACAGCGAACAACATAAATGTCTTGCGAATATATTTGTTATTAAACCTCCCATAGCAAAATCGAATCAAAACGAAAGTCAACAACCGAAGTGTAAATCAGGAGAAATAGAAATATACAAGAAATAAAGAAAAATCATCGCAAATTTGTAACTGAAACTAATTAATTACAAAAACTGTAATTGTTTAATTACAATTTCTTTACAAATAAATCTGCTACTTCAATCGAAGATCTGCTACTTCAATCTGTTCAATTATTCAAAATTTATTTTAAAAAGTCAAATATAAGTAAATATGCACCACACCATGGTTTAGGGTTAACAAATATTTAATAAGAGACAGGAAAAAAATGCAATAGCTATCTCTAAAGCCAATATGTAACTTGTTAGCATAAAATATATTTGGGTTCCTTTTCTATAAAGCCTTTATACACCTTCCTCTGACGATTTTTTAAAAAAATGCGAAGATTAAAAATGCCATTAAACAATTCTTTTTAAATAACCTACCGCAATCGATATGTGCTTTTGTTTTATTTAATTTAATTTTTAATTTAATATTTTGAAGGAATTAAAAATGTTTATTTTCGGAGGCTATTGTACTTGAGAACAATTACAATATTACATATGTTTCATATGAGTATTTTAAAGTTATTTTCTTTACGGAACTAAAATTATTTACACTGGTAAATTACCGTAAATTCTATAAAAAAAGTGTATATAAGATGGAATAAAGGTTAATGATGTCACGACTCCATCATTACACAGGTTACGAGTACACCGCAACAGCGACCTAAGATCTCAAAATATTTCGAACAACAATAGTCGTGACACGGAAATACAACGAAAAATATGGAGACAAATCTTCTCCTTCGAGCTTAGGTGAGGGATTTTTCAACAAAATAAAATAAAAATTCCAGCCTTCTTTATAAGTACGGGTGAATTAAAAATGAGACATTTTATCATAGAGGAGGAATATACATTTTATAAAAATAATATTGTCAATTCGCATAAAAGTACCCTTAATTTCTTACTAGCAGTACGCGCACGGCGTTGCCCATGGAATCAGGACTTCAACAAAATGAAGAAGGGGGGAAAAAAACACCGCACACAATGGCATGAAAAAGTTTTGAAAACAAAATCAAAACAAATGATACACATTATTGATTTTCCCGCTTATTATTTTTTTTTCGCGATAAACAATATTAAAAAATTGCAACGTGAAAATCATTATTATACTGCAAGCCACAAAGCAAAGTACGCGAGATGAATAAATACGTTAAGATACTGCCGAAAATAATAATCAGTCATCCAATTTCAGGTTATGACGTCACCTCCCTTTCAACCAATCACATAGCCATCTGCGTTCCGGAAAAGGGCCGCTGGAGAAAATTAGCTCGAGAAAAATAACTTTCACCTGCCCAGGAAAAAATTAATTTAAAAAAAAACGGGAAAAGATATTTTAACCGTTCTTGTTTTAAATCCGACAGAACCGTTCTAGTTATAAGCTGGGAAAAATTGAAAATAATAGTTTTATTAGAAAGTCGGATGCAACAAATTAAAAAAACAAACAAAAAAAAAACATTCCGATGGCAAAACTGACTATTTTTTAAAAATTTCTCAAAATTCAGTAAATTACGTTATAAATTAAAAACTAACTTCATTAGAACGGAAATCGCGCGCTCTTTCCGAAGGTGTATCTCTTTTTTTCGTACAATTATCCAAAATCATGCTATTGATAAATTAGTGCGAAAAATCAACCGAAACAACACAAAACATTAAATAAAAAAATTTCTAGATTAAATTTGAAAATTTCGGCTTCGAGGTGCATTCAATCACCATTACGACTACCTGTGTGCCAAATTTCATGGCTGTAAGTGCGATAGATTCGTCTGGACATCGCAGACAAACACACACACGCATCTTATAAGTGTAGATAAATAAATAACATTTAATCTCCATATCATTATTTTTTTAATCTAACATTTCAAAAAAAATTGCTTTTCAGGAATAAAATATTATTAAATTTTTAATTTCTAAAAAAATCTGAAAATTTAGAACGATTAAATCATTTTTATCTTTTGAAATCAATTGTTTTTTCAAATAAATCTATTGACGTCACTATCTCGCCATTTATATCCTCCAAACGCAGATGTCAAATAAATTTACCGGAAAAACACTCCGGATTGAAATCCGCTTGCTGTACTGAAATTCTTGCACTCTCATGTTGCAATAGAACATTCTCTGTCAGTAAGAAATGTTTCTTTTATCTTCTTTGAAACCTGAATTTTTAAAGATACTAGCCCATATCTTTGTCTCATAGAAGGTACGCCATGGAATCAGGTCACTAATGGCAAATTTAGATGCGAATACATTTAATTACACAATGCAAGAAACGATAATAATTAAGAACTAAGTCAGGTTCGATTTTTAATTCGATCTTGTTGGAATAGTTGAGCATGTTTTCACTTATCTTATCACTGCTTTGCTAGTTTTAAGTGAGAATGAAAAAAAATTACTGAATTTGTCAATGTAAATATCATTTAAAATTAAAATTGATGAATTAAAAGAGAAAAAATATTAGTTAATCTTTTATAAATTAGTTCTCTTCATAATGTTTCTTAATATATTGTCTACAACGATAAACCTGCCTAAAAGGATATTTTCTTTGGTCTTAGCGGAACTCCTATTTACTCAATGTATTTTTAACCTGCCTACAACGATAATCACTTTTTAGCCTCACCTGTCTATAAAGCTAATTTTACCTCTTTAGAAAGCTGGTAAAGCACAATCACGATTCTTTTTTTTCTTGGAAAACGACACCATATGGTCAAGAATGTCAGATAACATGGGAATCGGAGGGAGAGGGGGTTAGAAACCGCAGCCTGTTGTTGCAAGGAGATCCAGGAGGGGGGGCTAGCGACTGGAATGTGCACAGATGTTTGTTGCTCTGACTTCTGGTGGGCATAAACCTGTTGATTCGCATTTAGCAAATTGGACTGACCTTTTGTTCCTTGAAATTCGCTTTTGATGTGTTAAAACCTTGAATTTAGGATGGCGGGACGTAAATATTCACTAAAAAATATAGGATTTTTCAGTTGGCGATAGCTAATTTTGAAATAAAAAAAAAAGGCTTTAAAGATGTTGTGGAAAAATAGTAAACAAACGAAAACGATCCAAAGGTACCGTGAATGACGATGCGGACAAAGTTTTCCAACTAAAATGTACATTTTCAAGTTCTTAAACAAAAGGCTTAAATATAAAATTTGAGTTGAATATATAAAAATGGATATTTTATATGTTTATAAAATACAATTTTATAACAGCTATTTATTTATAAGTTGAATCAATAAGCGTAATAAAATATGTTAGTATGTAAATACATGCACACACACATAAACATTGGATGCGCAAATCCTCACACTGTCTCTAACGATATCCTGTCCATAACAATATATATTCTAAATCTCTACAATATCATTATACAGGTTTTGACTGTACTTAGAGAAGTGAAAGTGGTTCACACATACCATGAATTCTGGATTTTTTACATTTTCAAATTCAGTATTTCTCGATTTGTATAATGTAGATGTTGAATTTTACTACACAGTAGTTTTCAAGATTTTTGAAATCAGATCGCAATCACTCTTGTAATATAGATATTTTTTAAATAAATTTAAAAAATGAATCTGGCTTAACTTTTCTATAACTCAGAATTTATTTATTACCAGCTTATATTTTTAAATAATATATTTTCTTCTCATCAAAATAACAAGTAAGGCAATGAATTTGAACAGAAAGACAGGGGTTCATCAGAAAAATAATTTTATATAATGAAGTCGTCTTTATTTGTTGGTTCAAGCTCACTTTGATACAAAGAACATAAAAAGTTCCAGAGCAATGACTCTCTGTATTTCGCTAAAATAAACAATACCAAAGTAAATAGAGAAGCTCAAAAGACGATTTCAGATGTAACCATCTTTTCCTTTCCGCTTCAAATGATGAAAAAAAAGTGGATAGTCGAAAATAAAACGAGCAGTTTCCTCTTAGAACAAGATGTTCCTCACTTTTTTTTTATCTTTTTATTCTGTGAACTTTTTTGGTTTTTCATCATTGTTTGAAAAAAAAACCAATAGCGAAGCAATATCGCGCTCTGTGTTAGTCATAACTGCAGACGATTTCAATAGGGAGTTGTGTTGTTTCCCCTTTGCTTTAGATATTGGAATAAACAGTATAGCGAGGCCTTTGACCGTTGCCATGGGAACATGGGTTTGTTTTACTGGTATTGACTCTATAACATCATGTGCAAAAGCCATAATGGTTCAAATGAAACAGAGTATGCTTTCATGAGAACCAGAATTGAAAAACAGGAAAACGAATTCCGATGTAATTTATTTCACGGCTTTAGAAATAATGCCTCGTACTGTTCTGATCATCCACATTCATGGAACAGTAACTTCGCGAATACTATGAAAACAAACATAAAATATAGCATTAAATGAAAATAATTCTACAACAGATTTTAAAAAAAAAATATTAGTCGTTTTGTTTGATGTTATGCATGACATGATAGAACAAAAACTGAGTCATTCCTTCTAAAACTTATAAAATGCACGGCATAATATTTGATTAATAATCAAATAAGTGATAGCCAATACCGATATTTGACAGTTAGACTGTTACATTAAATAAAACAATAATATTCTGAAGCTTATGATAGGTCATGAACTTTTGAATTTTTTATTAATTTTGCTAAAAATAATTTTAACACACTTTAATTTTCTCAATACGCTCAAAACTCTTAGAAAAACATCTTCAGAATGTGTGACAACTTTTTTCCACGCTTGACATGACTCAACACAAACCTATATCTAAATTCGGGATCGCATTCAACCTCGATGTTGTAACAAAAATTTATCAAAATAAACTTCGGATTTTCACGGTCTATTTTGGTCGATTTCATTCGAAGGTGGAAAAAAATGCTAAATAATTGTATTAACGAGAAGATAATTAAAATCGTTTGCCACCTTTGAAAAAAAAGCACAGAACAAAAAGCGTAAAATCTCGGAAATTCGTTACTGATGCGAGAGCAAAATTAACGCTGCATGATCATTTCTGACTCAGATAATATAAAATGACTCTTTTTCTTATTTTTATTCTTCCGAACAACTCATTGCTTCGAAGAATCTATAAAATTTAACGATCGTCACCTCTTTGTTCTGCATCGTTTGGCGCGAAGTATATTTCGGAACGGCTAATTAAAGCAGAATTTGTCTCTTCCGCTAACCGTGCATAACGTTTTCTTCTCGGAGCTCATAAATAATCATGAAACGTGAAAAACAATTTTATTATGTAAATTGATAAGGCATCAATTAGGCGGTGGCCCTAATTGAGGCAATAATTGTGGTATTTACTAGAAGATTCTTCCCCTGAGAATTTCGATTTTCTACGATTGTTTTCTGAATGATATAAAGAAATAAAATTCAAGGATCAAATTTTAAATTACGCAATTTTAATAGTTGTAAATTTTTTTAAAAAATTACAAATATGTGAATAGAAACTGTTGCGTAATGAAGATTTAGACAAATTATTATTCGTTTTGTGCATTAATTGGTTTTACGCAATAATTTAAAGAAAATAACATTTCTAAAAGATTAGAACTCGAGAATATATTAAATAATGGTGATAAAAATAACCGAATTCCAATTCTAATAAATCGGAAAGAACCGAAATCAACATTTAATCACGTTCTAAATAAAATTAAATCAAAATTGATAACGCGCTATTTTGAGATTAGCCAAAAGATATGTATAACTGTAAGTATAAAGAAGTAAACGTAATAAATAGTAACAAATAATTTTTTACTCATTTTCGGGTCTCCAGAACGTATTAATCAAATTATTATACGAAATTATAATAAATTGATTATAAGTTAATTAACATAATCCGTGATAAGACGATGTTCGATAATAGATCACCCACTATAATTTCCAGAAATTCACTTTGATGAAACTTCGAAGGGCGTTTCGATAGTAATTGTCCTTCGAATTATTACATCCATAATATTAAAAAACACACGAATCTTACATCTTATTCGTTAGATCCGAAATTGTTAGCTAAAGTTCATTCATTTTCATAAATTCATGTAGCATGAAGCATAAGTTTTCACTGTTTTATATCGTGGGAAACAAAATATTAAGGATCAATTTCTAACACCTCACGTCATTTGAAGTAATAAAAGGCGGGAAACAGAAGACTGAAAACCTTCAAAATTTAGCTGTAGGCAAGAAAAAAAGAAAAACAATGTTTGTAGCTTATTATCTTCTTGAAGAAAAGTTGCGTGAGATTGGAGCACGGAATATTACTTGTCAGACACAAATTCGTAACTCAGAAGAATATATCACGGCTCCAGTCAGTTACATTCGAATGCTAATCATTTGCCGCCATTTCCTTGTGTTTCTACACCAATTTAAAACATGTATGCATTTCCATTAACAAAAAATAAGAGGAAAACTACAACAATAGTTTCAAGACTCTTAAAATTATTGGTATATATTTTTTAAATCAGAATAATGAAAAAGCAGAAATATCTTCTAAAATTAAACAGTTTCTCAGTGTAGCCAAGACAGTGACTTTCACACGGTTAAACCATACCACTGTTATTGCCTTCTGTAATACATACTGTGTTCTATCTGCAAGCAAAAAGTTTTTACCTTACTCAAATACAGAACAAAAACTTTGCCATAAAAATTTCATTTTTAATATAGCTATATATACATATGATATTTGAGCTTCTTTAATAAAAGAATTAAAGAATTTATTTTCTTCTAATAGTTGGTTATAACTGGGCATCTGAAGAATAATTGAGAATTCTTGTACAGACTGGAAAACAATACATATAATGCAATATATACCTATATTTACTATATTTATTAAAAATATAACACTATATATTTTTATAATACTACTAGCTATTATGCCCAGCGTTGCTCGGGATTAAAATACTTTCATGTCTAATATTTTTGATGTAAAAAATTACTTTTGTACAGAAAATTATAATACCCAAAATTCTTTTATCGCCTAAAATGTTTTTTAATTAAAATGAGAATATCAGTTGAACCAGAGGATCTGTAAAAACCGTCTGCTAATTTTAGATAGATAAATAGCTAATTCTAATCCGATAGCTAATTTTCTCCATAAGTTATTAGCATTTATTGCATAGGTACTTCAAATTTTGTTCATAAATATTGCAAGAAAGATTTATGAACAAAAGAAGAAGAAGAGGAAAAGAAATTATCCCAAAACATCCGCTATAAGAAAGATTTTAACGGATATTTTGGGACAATTAAATAGTCAATTTTTCATTGAGAAAAAGCGTTAGAATAAATATGAATAAAAAAAATAAAATTCCTCTTCATCCAAAATTCTTCTAATGTGAGCTAGCAACAGTTCTTATTGTAAATTTTATACACAATTTAATTTTTGAAAAATTATTAAAATGAGGGCAACGAATTGAACAGAAATGAAAGTTGCGGCATGAAAAAATAATTTTTTAAACTTTTATTATGTGTAAAAATAGTTTTTGTGACATAATACATATTTTCGAAAAATATCACGGAAAATACCAAAATCTTGCTTAATTTCCAATTAACTGAAATTTTAATTAGATGTGAGGCTTTTAAAAGTTGACGGTTGACACTCTTCTTATATAAAACATATTTTTAAAAAAAATCCCTTTTCGGCAAGCTTGAAGGCAAAGGTAGATTCCTTTACGCTAATGTTACAAAAGTAATGAAATATTACATATTGATTAATACAGACATAGCCAATGACTTTATTGTTTCTACACATTGCTATATTTACGCTGTGATTCTTTTTTCATGACATTTAATTTTTACTATATCAAGGTTTTATCATTCCATTTTTCATCCCAAAAGGTTATGCCAGATTTATTGGTCAGTAAATTGGTCATTTTTTATATATATCCCAACACATAATCATTCAACACGTAGGAATCATAAAGAAATAAATATCTCAGCAGCGCAAATATCCCCTAGATAACATTAAGCCAGCCTATCTGAAATAGTAGCAAGAAATTGACACTTGACACGAATGAAGAACGATACCATTTTAATTGTGCGAACATTACTTTGTCATATGGTGAAATCACATGACATGAAACATTTAAACATTACTAGAATGGGCTCATTTAGAGAACTCCCTGGTTACAGAGATAATAGTCACTAAATTCTTAACACATAAGAGAATAAAAATTATTACACATTGCGAGTTCCAAATTTAACACGTGTGTTTAAAGCATAGGATATCAAAGCAGCCATTTTGAACAGGAAATTTAAATCTCCATCGACAGTTAAAAGCAAATACTCAGGCAGAAATCCCCAAAACAATTTTAAAGTTAATGAGATATTTTTCAATATAAAAAAGGATAAAGGGAACTCTTATATATCTATCTTTTTTGGTTATTTTATATTAAATTTATTAAACAAATCTTGGTTCAGCCATGTTCAGTTAAATATGAAATTAAATTAATCTGTCGAATTAACTAATTATCAAATTAACTATTAAAATTAACTGTTTGATCACTTAAATTAACTATTTACTTCTAAAATTAAATATTTAGTTAATTGTGACGATATCTTCACTAAAACCTTTTTATGGCTAATAGTATATGCCAGCAATCTTAATCTTGTAATGATCTAATAGTTATCTTAATTTAACTAAAAGTTATTGTGTTTGTATGTATGCTCCACATCTCCTCCTAAACCACTGGACTGATTTCAACCAGACTTTGCACACTTTTTATTTAAGACAAGAGAAAGTTCACCTTCACTTTTCAAAGCCCAAAAGTTACTTACAATTTCTGTTAATTAAAAATTAAACAAGGCTTTTTTCTTCTATATCTTTGGAAATCATTATCTCACGAAACTATTTTTACACCTTATGATATTTTAAATAAAATTTGCATTTCAGTGACAAAAATTTCATTGCCATGCAATTTGTTTCTCTCATTTTTATATTCTTTCAAAATTAATTTCATACTGAATTCGTAACGATATTCTTTATTGTTGAAGAACAAGAATAATACGAATATATATAGTTGCCAGAATACATTCACTGAATTCTGGACTAATGCTAAAAGAAAATTTTGTAAGTAGACTATTAGCCATTTATATCTTGTCCTAATAATGATTGATTTATTTTCATTCTTTAAATTAATGAATAATATAATAAAATATTCATTGAAATCTCTTTTTCTTTTACTTTAGTAATTGTTAACGAAATTTGAAGTACCTATATAACAAATAATAATTTATGGAGAAAACAGCTGTTTTTAAAAATCGTTTGTTTCAATTGATATTCTCATTTTAATTAAAAACGCTTCGGATCAGAAAAGAAATTTGTGTATTATAATTTGTATACAATAGTAGTTTTCACATTAAAAATATTAGACATCAAAGCATTTTAATCCGGAGCAAAGCCAGGTATATCAGCTTGTTTACCGTACAAAAAGTGGAGGTGAATGCGGCTGATGGGAGAACATAACTTCTAAGTAATTCTTGCTGTCAAAAAACTTTCAATATGAAAGTAGTTTGTTATGATAAGGTGATAATTCCCCCAAATGAGGTTTTCTTTCTATCTTCAATCGTAACGGAGCTATGGGGAAAAGATAAATTGGGGGGAGTTGAACATCGCTTTTCAGCTCATAACTTCTAAGCAATTGTAGCTGCCAAAAAACTTTTAATATAAAAGTTGTTCGTTCTTATAAGGAGATAATTCGCCTAATTGAATTTTTTTCCATATCTTTAGTCGTAACAGAGCTATGGGGAAATGATAAAATGGGAGGGGGGATTGAAAGTGGCATTTTAGCTCATAACTTCTAAAAAATTGTAGCTAACAAAAAAGTTTCAATGCAAAAGTTGTTTATTATAAAGAGGCAATAATTCGCCTATTTTGAGTTTTCTTTCTATCTTCAATCGTAAAGGAATTATGGAAAAATGAAATTTTCAGTCCTCCACCATCCCCCTTTTAGCTGGTTGTATCTACAAATTCGGTCGATATTTTCCCCGAACTTACAACATATCCCTCGCCGGTTAAAATCTAATCAAAATTACTCTAGTTATCGTGTTCACAAGATAACATGGGCAAAAGCGTTATATATATACGTCTCTACTAATAATAAGGAAAAGAACATTTCGCCCTCTATTCTCATACTGATTAGAGCTACAAGAATGAAAGCGGATGGAAGAGACCGCAAATAACGAGAGCTTTCCAACAAGGGGTAACATGCATAGGTTAAAACGTACTTAAAGTTAGGGGGAGAGGAGGAAAAGGGTGGGAAAATCACTTTTCAGCTCGTAACTTCTAAGTAATTGCAGCTATCGAAAAAGTTTAAAGGCAAAGATTGTTCGTTATGATAAGGCAATAATTCGCCTAATTTGAATTTTCTTTCTATTTTCAATTCTAAAGGAATTATGGGAAAATGAAAATTTCCACCCCCACCATTTCCACCCCCTTTGAGCTGGATAGCCCATCTACGAACTCGACCGAGATTTTCACTATCCTTACAACATATCCCACGTTGGTTAAATTTAGATCAAAATTACTCCAGTTATCGTGTTCACAAGATAACATGGGAAAAAGCGTTATACCTATATATATATATATATAAACTTTTTAACGAAGGGTAGTTTTGGGTTCTAGGGGTCATGATCGGTGAAGATCTGCAGAAATTTTCCGAAAGTCGCGTCACGAGAACCATTGCAATAGGTAGACTTCCTATAAGGAATCTACCTAAATAAGCAAAAATTTCAGAAATAAAGGTAAATTAGTTCAAAGTCTAACCGTTGCCTAGCAACAAAGTAGCTGTAAATTTGCGTTATTTCAAAATCGTCTGCGCGTAATTAACCATTATTATACTTTAAAAAATTCATAAAAATTGAAGGAAAAATGTCACAGTTTGTTGTAAATGTTTAATTAACTTTTGGACTTTGAGAAGTTCATAAGTGTCTTCCACTTGTCTTGAATAATGAGTGTGCAAAATTTGGTTGAAAGCAGTCCATTAGTTTAAGAGGAGATGTGGAACATAGCCACATACCCACAATGACTTTTATTTACGTATATTAAGATAAGTTTAGTCTCTTTTAGCAATGAAACAAGCCTTTCTGCAAACCTTAAAAAGTATTATAATTCCATCGCTGATTTTGCTAAAATACCATAAAAGCAACATTTTTATATACATGGACTGTTAAGTTTTAAAAGTGAGAATCTGAGTCGCACGATGCAGGGATTTTATAAACTTTATATTACATATTCTACCATCACTGGATTTGTATAATGAATCTATACTTATAAAAGGCAACGTTTGTGTGCGTTGGTGTATATGTCTGCGAGATGAATCTATCGCACTTACAGCCATGACTTTTGGCACACAGGTAGTCGCAATGGTGACTGAATGCATCTCGAAGCCGGAATTTAAAAATTTAATCTAGAAAATTTTTTATTTAATATTTTGTGTTGTTTTGGGTGATTTTTCGCACTCATTTCTCAATAGCATGGCTTCGAATAATTGTACGAAACAAACAGTTACACCATCGAAAGAACAAACGATTTTCGTTCTAATGAAGTTTGTTTCGTAAGTCTAACGCAATTTACTGAATTTTGAGAAATTTTTGAAAAATAGTCACTTTTATGGTAATTTTTAATAAGCATTTCTTCAAATTCTCCCACCTGACGTTCTAACACCTATATAATTTTAATTTTTTTCCAGCTTGTAACTGGAACATTTCTGTCTGATTTAAAACAAGAACGATTAAAATATCTTCTTTTCATTTTTTTAAAATTAATTTTCCCCTGATCAGTTCAAACAGGTTTTTTTTGGTAGCGAGATTTAACAACGAGAGTTTCTCCGGACGATTCCCCAGAATGCATTGTTGCAATTTCATTGGCTGGTGCGTAACCTTCCTCGTGGCAGGCGACGTCATAAGCTTTCATTACAACCGATTCCTTCCGGCAGGTGACGTCATTACATTCGCGTCATGTCAATAATATATACATTTCTGTTTTGAAATGTCTTTGTTTTCTATGTTGTTCTGTCCAGTGTATGTTCCTTTTTCATTTTTATTTGCTTTTGTACTTGTTACTTGTTTTTGTCCTTTCTTAAAAAAATGAAATTCACCTCCATCCATCCAAACCGGAAAGGAGCCAAATGGCTCTAAACTCGGGGATGCAGGTGGTGTAATGTAATGTAATGTTTTAAAATGTCATTATCGCAAAGAAAAATAAGCGGAAAAATTAATAATGTGTATCTTTTGTTTTGATTTTGTTTTCAAAACTTTTTCGTGTCATTGTGGGCATTTCCCCACTCCCCATTTTGTTGAAGTCCTGATTCCACGGACCATGCCGTGTGCGTACTGCTAGTATGTTATATTGATAAAAGCTTTCAAAAAGTACCAAAACTGTAAAATCATGAAACTGCACCAAAACCAACAAAATTTGCACAGCAGAAAAGAAAAATTATGCAGGAAGATCTCTAATTCAAGGAGAAGGAACTGCCCTTGCCATCTTCTACAAAAACCCGAAATTTAGTGAATTTAAATAGAAAATTTATAATTCGAAAGAGAGCAAAGAATATTTTCTATAAGCTCTTTTGAATGGGAGCAAAAACCCGATTTTTCCCAAAATCATTACGAAGTTTTACATAAAACACAAAAACAAAGAAGGAAATACAGCATATTTTCTGTAAGGGTTCTTCAAGGGTTCTTCTTTTAAAGAACCCTTGAGAATGACCAAGCAGAAGCAACCAGGAAAAGAATATCAAAACTTCAGGCTTAAACCAAATTTAATTGACGGTTTGCGTATGGAACAAATAATAAACTTTTGGGGGTGGGGTGGGGTGAAGACCTTGAACTCCGGCTACTATGAATGATGTCACTAGAAAATGAAAAAAAAAGTGCTTTATTTATGGCATTAAATCGAATTAAAATATTTTTAGAAAGGTTCCGTTCTTTTTATACATTATTTCAAGTGCAACTCACAATTTAGTTTTTTAAAAATAACGTTGCCGCTTACATTGTATATGAAACATTTCTAAGTGTTGGCAGATTCATAATCATCGTTTTGAAAATAAATAACAAGATGATAAATATTAATATTAAATATAATGGTTATTTAGCTACAAGCATAGTAATTAGCCACAGAGCGAGGGCACAACTTAAATGAAGATTATAGCAACAGACTTTATTTTGTCCTAGTAAAGTGAAACTAAGGATTTATATATAGTCAATTCACGTGATGACGTCAAATGGGTCACGCAAATTTAATTTCGGAATGCATTGCGCATTTGGCCGGAGAGAAAAGTTCAAAGCGTTCTAACACAAAAGCAAGTGGCAGTTACTTTTTTGCTGATCTGCCCAGCTACCTTTCTTGCATAATTAGACTCCACTGCAATTATATGTTAATATTCAATCGACATTAATAGATAAATTTTAGTTCGAATATAACAATTCATTGCATGAAAACATAACCCCCTCCCTTTCATTACATTTTGCGTTAAGCGCATACCAGCTTACTGTAATTTTTATAATGGGTAAATTAACTGGAAATAATTCTGAAAATTTGAAAAATGAAGTCAATTTATGTGATACCACAGCCACAAAGCAAACATAACAGCTCATGTTATCTAACTGTACGTTTTTTTTTTTTTTACGCTGCGCTGTGACCTCATGCACTTTTTCCTCCTGCAAGAAAAACAATGGCAGTGGCGGCGACTCGGGGGGGTGTTCAAATATTACGTAAGCACCCAAGGGGGGAGGGGGTTTGCGATTTGCTTATTTTTGCTGACAAGGGGGGCAGGGGAGTATGAGTGATGCTTACGTAAGACATTAAAAAATTTAATTTAAAAAAAAAGTTAAATTTGGCAAAATAAAATTAATCTTGATTTTTGTAACCTTAAACTTGAAATTTTAAGGAAATTAAACTTGCATTTTTTTTTCCATTTTAAGCCGAGTTAGAGTTTTTTATTTGAAATAAGTCCTACAATTTTTAAAATTAGATTATTACTGATATACGTTTAGTAAAAAAAAAGAAAGGCGGGGGGGTGGAGTTTGCTTACGTAATTATAAGAAGGGGTGGCGATTTGCTTATTTTTGCTGACAAGGTGGGAGGGGGTCAAAAAATACCAAAAACAGGCTTAAGTAATATTTGAACGGCCCCGGGGCAGTCGCCACCTCACTTTTTGCAGAAAAAATTAAATTTTTGTTTCATTTTAGTTGCCTAAATCTAAGAATTACACGTAAAAGATACAATAGTGTCCAGGAAAGTTAGCCAATTTTGAAACTAATTTTTTTTAAAATTTTGTTGTCTGCCCTTTACACTTCGGGGTACTTTTAGGTGTCTATAAATTTTTTGCCTCTCCACTTTTGTCACACAATTGGATTCCAAAATTAAACTGCATCATTACATGTATTATGCGAGAATGAATTTATTTTAAACCACTACAATTTTAAACTAATACTCTTCGACGCATCATACAATACGCAATATATATGCAGACTGATTTAGATCTGAAAACCGCAGAGTATCAAAATACGAGATTAAACAAACACGGATGACACATTCCAGAGAGCGACGCTTTCCCGATCAAACAATCACCATGCTGCACACGTAATCGCTAATTCCTTCATCGATTAAAATCTCTTCTTAATCGTTCCAGATCCCTGGAAATGGAAACCCCGAACAATGCATCAGCTTCCTAGAAAGCACCATTTGTCAATGATTACACAACGCGTTCATCCATTCCCCTTGTCTTTTTCCAGCTCCAGCCCCTTCTCATGTGATGCAAACTGGAGCAGTCTTCCGTAACCTATTATTCCTCCCCCAATCACACGTTAAAAAGACTTCCGTTGCGAGACCGTGACAGACATGGCGATGGCCGGCGTTTTGTCCTGAACTTGCCACACCGCCCACCCTTCCGAACTAAATGTCACCTTCCACCATAGGCGGCTCGTCCGGGGGGGCAAGGGGGGCAACTGCCCCCTCACTTGCAAAAGTAAAGGGGCCTTGCCCCCTCACTTTTCAAAGTTCAAAATTAACGATCCATCGAAAAATGGATCCCAAGCTGAAGCTTTGCTGAATAATATCGAAAGTTTCCAATTCATTTTTTGTCTACTTCTGATCCAAAGAGTTTTGGAAGCTACAGATACGCTTTCAAAAGCTTTGGAATCAAAATCGCTAATTTTTTTAACAGTTAAAGAACTGGTTAATGCAACAAAAAAATGTTTGCATGAATTCCGAAGTGAAGATTTTTTTGAAAAGTTGTGGATATATGTTAACGATATTTGTGAAGCAAAATCGTTAACTTCTCCAAAACTTCCACGCTCTAGAAAGGTGTCTTCAGAAATAGGCGACAGTTCCTTCAGCATGTCACAAAGTGTTAAATCATTCTATTAAACGTAAATTGATTTTCCAGTCATAGATGCTGCTTTAAACACAATAGACGAAAGGTTTAAAGAAAATGAGCTGGATATTTTTCAATCTCTAAAAGATGTAACATTGTCCAATTCATGAAATATCATAAAAATTGCATCAGTTCAAAAAGTCTCTGAAACATATGATCTTGATATGGAAAAAAATAAAGGGGGAGATACAAAATTTTCAGAAAATGTACAAAAAATACATCGACTCTTTGCCAGAAATATCCACGGAGATAACAGAACTGAGGAAAAGATGCAATTTTCTTGTTGAAAAGGAACTCTGTGATATACATATTTCCATACTTGACAAAACTAATCCAAATTCTCCTTGTGATACCTGTCTCAACTGCATCCTGTGCGAGAAGTTTTTCATGCTTAAGATCTTTAAAATCATGTATCAAGAGAGACTTTCTGCACTTGCTGTTTTGAAGATCGAAAATACTGTAGATATTGACTTTAATAAGGTAATAGAACAATTTGCAAAAAACAAAAATCGCAGGCCGTCTTTCTTCTAATTTATAATACGGATGTATATTGTATAACATAATATCAAATAAATAAATTTATAACTGACCTGCTTTTCTGTGTTTGGGAGTACGCCGTTTTGTGACGACATCATTGATCGATTCACGAGTTTAAAGAAAGAAGAATTGACTTAATAGGTAAGCGTTTTATATTTTTCTCATGTTATTATTTCATGAGAATTGAAATGGAACTTTGAATTGGAAGGAGGGACTCTACGGTGGCCATCCGTTCCGATTTTTGAGGTGGTGTCCCGAATTTTTTAGAGAAGGTCATTTAATCAATAATGACGTTAAAATCCAATAATATAGTCCATTTTTTTTTTTTAAAAAATCAGCTTTAGGGGCGCCCCACCCACACACTCGCATCTCTTATGACCCCCCACTTTTTTGGTGCACCAGCCGCCTATGCCTTCCACTTTCACTTCACGGCCTACTTCCCCCAAATAATCGAAGGAATTTGTTTTTCGACCCTAAAAGAAGACGACCGTGGAACAATTAAGTTAGAGGAGAAAGTCTTGGCCGTTAGTTTGGGGTTCCCATAGGGGTGATATTCGGTTTCTCAGAGCCCCTTGGCTTGCTTTGTTGCGGAATGAGATTTCAGGCGATTTTGATTTGATTTGTAGGTAGTGGAGGTTGCCCAGTTCGGCGAGGATTCTGAGAAAATAGGGAGAATGATAATATAAGCCTAGGTTTTATTTCATAATGTAAATAATAAAAAGAAAAAAGTTTCTATGAACATGCTCTTATCAGTATACTGAAAAGTAGAAAATAATTTTTTATCAAAATATGGAGGTCAAAACAAAATCGGAAAAGCGCGAGGTGAGAAATACTTTAAGTAAATTGGAATTTAATCATATTTATGATACATTTTTAATTTTAAATGAATGCTTAGGAATTTTTCTTATGTTATTCATTGTGACATAATTCCCTTATACAGTAAAAGCTGTACTAAACGGAATTTAAGGGACTAGAAAAATTTTCCGTTTTAGATAGGATTCCGTTTCAAACAGGGCTCATTGGTATATGAGAATTTAAAATGTATCTAATCATTATTTCAAATAAATCGATTGTAATAAAAAAGATATTCAAAGATCAACAAAATACCCTAAATATTACGATAATTACGTTTTAATAAGTGTCACATTTAAAAATTAAGATTTAGTTAAATTTTAAAATTACACAATAACAATAAAAGTTATGAAACACATAAAAGTTAGATGTTTACATGTATTTTATTTTAATAATATTGCTTTTGGACACTAAATAGAAATAAATATCATAGTCATTACTTACTCTAAACAATTGATTATCCTTACTCAAAAGCTACAAATTTACGGAAAATAAGTTTATTTGCTAAATCTACATTTTAAAATAATCCAGCATTGTTTTCTGTACATATCTTTTTATGAATAATTCTTCGCTCCGTTAATATTCTTGTATTCTTCAAAAGTTCAAGCATTTCAGCATCTCCCTGACTTATGACAAACTTTTCAAGTTCAGGTACTGAAAAGGATCCATATGGTTTAATGGAAAGTTGTTCTTTATCGGAAATGTTTTTCATTTATATTACATTCACCATCATCACTGCCATCTTTGTTCGTATGCCTTTGAATTATATCATTCACATTTTCAATAGGAAACTCTGTTAAGATATCATCGTCGATTGATATGAATTCTTTCGCACTCATATCGGAAACTTTACCCTTGTTCAACAAAATCTGCAGATTACTTGCAACTTTATCTTCGGCTGATGAATAATTTTCGATGCCAACATTTTCAGGTAAATTCGCCTCAACAACGTCGAGTTTTGAAGAAACACGAGTATTATTTTGTGACGGACCTTATAGTTTTGAATCGTGTTTAGAAGACGAGGACGTCAGCAAAGCCAGTTCAACTCTTTCCAAACATCCACACCGCATCAGTGAGGCTCGCGAAGTGAGATTTGGCGTGGACAAGGACAACAAACACGACTGACATCTTTAGTGGAATCGATTTCAATCCGGGAACCTTCCGGTCCAGCAGCAAAGACCTTATTAACAGGCCACCATAAATTTGTCAGCGTCTGGTCAGGGCAAAACCTACCAAGTGATGCAGACGCTCAGGCAATCCGCTTATTACAGATAAACAAAAAGTTATGACATCAATTAGTTTATCACTAATAGAAAGAGAAGAGAAAATAAGAATAAAAGAAAATAAGAATTCTTATTGCGATTTAGCCGAATTTACGCAGCGCGATTAGTTAGTCGACATTACATTTTATATTAGAATAATTTATAATATTTTTCTTTACTTTTTGTAAACTGAAAATTCAAATCTTTTGATTATTTTATATTTGCTAGTTTTGTTAACGTCAAAGGTTTTAACGCCTTTTGTATTATGGTAAGGCTATTAAGAGCAATTCGATTCATTCAATGGCAAAAGGCCAGATACATTTTAGAATAGCAGCAGTTTTACATTAAACATTATATCTATCAGCTATTATAACAGAGCTATCAATTAATAACAAGGATCACTCTGGAAAAATTTCAGTTTCACATTATTTCCAAACTACACTTGTACTTTCACAAGTAAATGCTAGATTTTTCAGAAGTACGGATCGAATATCGCTTTCTTTTCGTTCCCGAAAATTTTTGAAATAATAAAGCTTCAGCTTTTAGACGCCAGCATGCTAAGTCATCCATCACATTACTAGCCAAGCTCTAAATCCCATTCAACAAAGCTTTTTCTAGGAAAGAATTCCATTTTGGCAATGAATCAAAAGCACAGTGCTTCACAACAAAATCAAATCAGCGATAATTATTTGTATACAAAAAAATATTTAATCATTTGTATAGAAAGCTGATTCACAAGGTATCTGACTCGAATATAATGACCTATTTACAGAAAGAATCCATTCTTCATTTTATTGATTATTTTACCATAGGCAAATACACTTTTCTTTGTTTTGCCATGTTGTTTTACATTATCAAATTGTTTTAACATCGTCATATAGATATTCAAAGCATTGCATCTCGTGGAGGGAACTAAGATTTGACGATTTGAACACAGTTCAATCATTTTCATTTCATTTTTAAGAAAGGAAGTAACACGCAGTGTGAACTCCAAATTTAGAAAAAGTTATAGAGGATTCGGATTTCAAAAATCCATTTGACAACGCATATCTTCATTCACTTAAAATTCTTTTTCTTGGCCAACCTGATGTTTTCAAACGGTATAATTATTGCATGTTATGCCACACATAAATTCATTGACATATCAGAATTGTGTTTATTTGCAAGACTGAATTGTGATTAATTGGTAAACATCGATAGTACATACAGAATGGATGTCTTCATCTCGCTCTTCAACAAGGAGAAAAATGAACCAATTAAGGCAAAAGAATGAAACTGACAAGCTTGTTACATTATATTAACCCTGAAAGGCGCGATTTTTAAAAAATTGATTTAAAAATGTTTCTTGACCTTCATTTTTGAAATAAAACATGGGAAAAATACTTTAAAAAATCCTATTTTGTTTTCAGTATGGTTCATGGCTAAAAACACTGGGCTTTATTTCAGAAAAAAATTTCCTTTATAAAATTCTATAACACAGATGATCAAACACAGATGAATTTTAATAAATAATACTACGGATAAGGAATTTCTTTCAACATTTTAGAATAAAATATGGTATTCGCAAGCGTACAAACAAAGCTAAAAGGATACAGGCTCACGTGAAGAACATCAATTTATTTTTATTTTTTATCAGCACTCAGGATGATATCTATATGTTGTAAATTGATTTAATAAAATTTTTAGTATGTATCTTAATAGCAACAACAAGCATTAGAGCTTCAGTCTTATTCTCATGATTTTAGAAGACAAAATAATGTATGTTGCTTAAAAGCAACGCTGGGCCTTTAAGGGTTAATGACAGTCTGCACAAGAAATATAACTCATGTTCAGCGAAATCCAGTCTTCTCAACTCTAAAGAGAGAGAGAATTTTAATAATTTTTTGTGAGAATTTTAATGCTATTTTGTGTTCAAAAGCACTTTTCACTAGCCTTGGAGAGAAAATAAACATTTTCATAAAAGATGTCTATCTATCTTAAGCATATCAAGAAAGAAATAGGCAAGTGATTATCAAGAAAAACAAATGTACCTCATGATCTTCCTGGATTCAAACTTTACTTTCAGATTGTTTTTTAAATGGGTCAAGACTTTTATGGATTACCCTATATATCCAGACAAACATAAATGAGGAAAAAGTGTATTATGAAAAGACAATAGATATGAATTTCAAAATATATGTAATCGAAAAAATGCTGAATTTCTCAATGTCGAATGTAAAAAGTTCTAAAAAGAAGAAATAACAAATAAATAGATGCTCAATCAAAGAAACTTGCATGGTTCAACTTCAGAAATAAAATATTACAAGATTACAGGCAACACTTTGAAGAATAAATTAAATAATATAATTCTTCGACAGTAAGCTGAAGGCCTCACGAATACAATTTGCGAACAAAGATTAGTAAACTGATTCGTTCCGATGACTTGTTCCGACAGATGCAATCGTGTCTTGATGTTCGCACTGCAACAGAAGCACGAATGAACAGTATAAATTACGAATTTAATTAGCGTTGTGTTAAATGATGCGAGTAGAAATAGGATGCAGTGTCGAAATTCTTTACGTCCTTTGCTTAAATTGCTAATAACAGTTTAAAGAGAATAATGTCAAAGTTATGCAGACGAGCCAGGCTCCTTCTCGTGCTCAATTAAGCACAAGCATTGCATCTTGGCAAACGGAATTGCGAAGTAGCAAACCATCCGACATTATCTCGTACCTTTAGCCGTTGAGAAATTCGAGGGCAATCAACTAGATTTATATCTCGTCATTGCATAGTTTATTACCATGTCGTTAAAAAGGTATTTGAGGCACCTTTCGCGCATTTGGTAAATTTGTGCTGTTTATTCCAACTCTAATTCTAGAAAAGTTTAATTTAACG
>BGPR01000092.1:654750-673147 GCA_013235015.1 Araneus ventricosus | reverse complement strand
TTCTTGATTCCGCAATTTTGATGTTTGCGAACGATTAACATCTGAACAAATTATCCCCCCCCCCCTCCCCTTAAGAAAACCCCAATAACCTAAAATTAGAAAATATATCATTCAATGATACCAGTTTGATAAACCGTGATCTTTTTTCTCTTGTTTTCTCATTTTTTAAAAAATATTATTAATTATAACTTAATGATAACTAGCTTACAAATAAATATGTTTAATATTTACGCTACACACAGTGACAACAACCGTATGTATAAAAGCAATAAATAAAATTCAAGCAATATTTTTCTTTGGCTGCGAGAGGCAATGCACAGGTAAAATAAGCGCATGAATTAAAATTGAATATGACATTTTCATTCAAGGTGAATGGAATCTTTGTAAATTCGGTTCAATTTTAGCAGCTTAAGCCTTGTTCCCAAGGCGTATGGCTTGGCAAACCTCGAAGTTCGTACATGTGGATTGTGGAATTCCGGACAGTCGCGCCGTTCCGACGGCGCGTGGCTTGGGAAATCTCTCGGCAGCCCTCGAGTGAATGGATGCACTGACGCCCACAACCCACTGACTCACCCATAGGGTTTAGAGTCCACAGGGATGAGACGCACTGATGCCGTCTGGCCACTCCCCCTCCTTTGACGTGCGAGCTATTTGCAGCCATAACGCGGGAAACAACAGATGCACTTACAAGCCGACGAGCCACATCGATTCTTCCTGTTCTGACGATGGGAAATAACGCGAACCGCGGACGAAACTCGTGGAAAGACAGGCCGAAGGAACGCTGCTTTACCTTAATGAATTGAGGAAGATCAATTATGCATTTATTATTGCCAATGAAGCATTGAATGCAATATTTGATACAGATGCACAATTCTAATGCCAGGGCCACGTGCCGAATTTAATCCATCCATCCATGCGATATTTTATCCATGCATTTTTAAACTATCGTGGTCACATACGCGCGAAAGGACAGACAGACACTATTCCAAACATTGATTTTTTTGGTTTCAGAGGGTCTAAAACATCGAAGTTCATTAAATTCCACCAGAACAATATTTTTGTCGATTAGAATGCATTCACTATGTCTACTTCGTAAACGAGAAAGAAAATAGACTATGAATTTACATTATAGAGGATCATCCACAGAAATTTTAAACCACAATCTCATTAATAGAGGGTGAGTTTCGGCAACGGAATGCAATAAAAAGGAATAGATATCCAATAACATATAAAACAGCCCATCATATTTGCTGTTATAGTTTACCAAATGGCTGTTACTAAATCAAAAGAAAACACCAGCAGTCAAATTAAATAGTAAAGTAAACGTAATATGTAGTTTTTCCAGAACATACGAGTCATGCCATTAAAAGCCATGAAATTTCAAAAGTTTCAGTTAATGGCATGAAAGTTTAGAAATAAAGGTACCTATAAAATAGTTTCCGGTAATCAGGGGTGTAGTGGAGGCGGAACGCACTGGAAAGGCTTTCAGGCACTGCTTTTTTTCTTTTATACGAAAAATAAATAAAAGAAAATCGTTCTATAAAAGATGACAATCATAGAAAACTGATACTAACTGAAACTAAAACTAGCCAAAACTGTTCGATGCCAGATTTGAACGTAACGTGGGAACGTAAAAAAACACAATATGGAGGTTTTAATTGATGGTTTCTGTCCGCCACGAGGACTCTGCTCGCTTATTTGTCTCATTGATGGCGGTCGCTATAGAAAAAGGTTATCGTAGGAAGAATCCATTTCGAGGAGGTAGAAGTTTACGAATGATGTGCTCTATTTACCGCTGCAAACTGGCGCCGAGAATAAGATAAAACCCCGATTTCCGTCGGATTTCCCCATTCGAAATGAATCTTCCCTAGCATAACCAGTTGCTATAGCGACCGCTGTCAACGAGACAGCTTGGCGGGCAGACAGCACCTAGTTCAAATTCGTGCTCTTTAGAAAGGGATTCCCAGACACAATGGCTTTCTGAGTGGAATAAAAAAAAATCGGCTTTTACTTGGATGTAGAGTAAAAATGGCAAACTTGGTTGTAAAATATGTAGTAATGTTTCCCACTAGGTTCTTTTAAAAGACAGCGAACTGCTATTTCAAAAGAGTGACTTTCATACAGTGTTACCTTTAATGGATTTTCAAGACCTACTTCTCTTCAAAAAAAATTTCAGAACAGAAAAATTTTTTACGTCAAAAGCAATGAATACTGGTCACCAGTTAACTGATAAATTTAAGTATAATTTTAAAGTTTTTGTATTTGGTAAATTTTGTCAGGAAACATGAAAGTGAAGAAAAAACGTTTCTTACGTCAAAAGCAGTGAATACTGGTCACCAGTTAACTTATAAATTTAAGCATAATTTTAAAGTTTTTGTATTTGGTAAATTTTGTCAAGAAACATGAAAGGAAAGAAAAAACGTTTCTTACGTCAAAGGCAGTGAATACTGGTCACCAGTTAACTTATAAATTTAAGTATAATTTTAAAGTTTTTGTATTTGGTAAATTTTGTCAAGAAACATGAAAGTGAAGAAAAAACGGTTCTTACGTCAAAGGCAGTGAATACTGGTCACCAGTTAACTCATAAATTTAAGTATAATTTTAAAGTTTTTGTATTTGGTAAATTCTGTAAAAATAAAATGTCTCTTTTATTATTTACTGGTGTACCCAACCAAAATTTGTAAGAAGTGGGAGTGGGAAAATAAGATCAGTTTAGGTTCAACACATCAAAAAACATAAAAATCAACCCCCCCCCCCAAAAAAAAAATCCTATGCAACTGAAAAACAATTTTCTGACCTGTGTTATCAGTTAATTGATTAATTTAATTAAATGTTGATTCCATACGAGTTGCGCCAACAGGAAGTTAAACTGAGAAAGAGTTATTACAAGATTCCAAAATATTTGTCATAATGAATCATAAATTAAAGACTAAAAAGTAGAAAATAATTAAAATAAAAATAGTTTCTACCTCTTAGTAAACTAATAAAAATGTGTTTTTATAAGCTGTTTTCATTAAATTTATCATTGGTAATCTGATCCTTCGACATCATGCAATAAATATCCGTAACATATTCTTCTCAGGAAAAGGATGATGATATCAGTAGCTTGCCTTCAGAAGGTATCATTTGGTGCGAGACTCACTGTGTCACTTCTTGAACAATTTTTTGTCAACGAATAACAAAGGTAGACAATTCAAGAATCTGATTTAAATACCTTTCAGATCGAAACTAATGTTGATGTAAGAATTTTTAAAATGTAGAGGAAAATAATGAAATTCATAAGAACTAGCAACAATTTATTTATACCAGATAGTAATTCAAGAACAAAAATTACAGTTTTCAGAAGAAAATAAACCGATTCCATATCCCCCACACCCCATCTTAAATACTGTTGAGGAGTGTTCTGATCAATTTCCAAACAGACTTTCAGTTTTACAAATTCACCATTTACGAAAATCCTTTCCAATGTCCTTACATAGAAATAAAGACAGTGCTTTCTTTACAAATGCCCGGTGCTTTATAGAACATCCCTTTTTTTTTTAATAAAATATTTATTAATAGAAATGCGTCAGATAAAAAAAACAATAAATCGTCGCTTAACAAGCAACACCACCTACCTCAATTTTTTGAGATTTCAAAGAGGAAAAAGAACTGAATATTTCTCAACCAAAAACCATACTAATAAAAGCAATGTTTCAGTGTGTGTGCCTGCGTGCGATGCCCATACGAATCTGTCGCACTTACAGCCATGAAATTTGGCACACAGGTAGACGTAATGGTGACTCAATGCACCTCGACGCCGGAATTTTAAAATTTATCTAGAAATTTTTTTATTTAATGTTTTGTGTTGTTTTGGGTGATTTTTCGCACTAATTTCTCAATAGCATGGTTTCGGATAACTGTACGAAAATAGATACACCATCGGAAAGAACAATCTCCGTTATATTGAAGTTTGTTTTGTACGTCTAGCGTAATTTACTGAATTTTGAAAAAATTTTGAAAAATAGAAACTTTTATGGTTTGATTCCGATTTTCTTGAAATTCTCGCATCCGCCTTTCTAATAACGCTATCATTTTCAATTTTTTTCAACTTATAACTGGAACTTTTCTGTCGAAATTAAAACAAGAACCGTTAAAATACCTTTTCCCTTTTTTTAAATTAATTTTTCCCTGAACAGGTCAAACAGTGTTTTTGCTAGCGACCTTTCCCAACGAAACATACTCCGGAGATCCCCCGACTGCATTGTTGCAATTTCATTGGCTGGTTACGTGACCTTCCTTGCGGCAGGTGACGTCATTACTTTCGCGTTCTGCGGGGAAATGATTTATTGACTCGATTATTATTTTTAAGCGTGTCTTAACTTATTCCTTTGCCTTTCATACTTTGCTTGCGGTGTAATAAATATCACATTGCAATTTTTTAACATTGTTTTGGATTAACGGTACTCGGTCGAGAGGAAAAAGAAGCGGACAAACTCAATAATATATATATTTCTGTTTTGGTTTCGTTTTTAAAACTTTCATTTATGTAATTGTATGTGGGTTTTTTTTTATTTTGTTGAAGTCCTGATTCCACGGGCAACGCCGTGCGCGTACTGCTAGTAATGAATATTTCTGAAATTTTTTTCACATCTGGTAGGAACTTTCGGTCTTATGTTCCAGTCAGATGCTAAAAAATTCAGAAATATTCGTTATTGGTCACGAAAACAGAATATTATCTTCCTCTTCGAAATTTCAAACCAGCGGGAGTGGTCTCCCCTAAACTTTCTCGTATACTTCCCCAGAAAGGTGCCGTTTCCCCTTCCCCCCGCGTGGATAAAAAAATTCGAACCTACTGTTACCCAGAATCCGATGACTATCAGAAGGTTTTTCATTATAGTGATTGTAAAATATCTAGATAAAGAATCAAATTCAAAGAGATGCGTATCGATTTTCCGCTCTTGCCGTCTCAAGACAAACTTACGTCGCTCCATAGTCTTCGCGTGCACAAAAATTGCTTCCAGTACGCATGCACGTGGAGATGACGGATTCTTTTCAAAAGTAAATTATACAGACCGACAGACAGTCAACCCTTTGACGGATTTGGCCCAAAATATTCATGACGATAAAACCGTGTGCCAAATTTTATCCAGTTAGATATTCAAGTTTTTGAGTTATAGTGTTCACATCACCGCGGACATACCAACAGACAGATTTCCCGTTGCCAAATTTTGTCCAAAATTTGATAGAAACCTACAAATTATGTTTAAAGACCACATACCAAATTTGATCCCCGTAGCTCTAATAGTTTTCGAGTTATCGTGTTCACAGACACACAGACATAATTCCAAAATTGTGTTTTTCGGACTCAGGGAGGTCTAAAACGTGGAGATTCGTCAAAATCTCGAGTTCGAATTTTTTGACGATTACAATACTTTCTCTTTGTATACTTCGTATACGAGAAAGTGAAAATTGAGATATGTGGTTTTGCTTGTTAGGCAACGAAATATAATATTAGAAAGATTTTGGAAAAGCTGAGAACAAAATTCCAGTGCAACATAAAAATTCCCCAGTTTATTGTTTATTATATAAGGCGTTTCCAAAATAAAGGGAAAATTGGGAAATCTTTGTTTTCAAGTCACCTGCTATGATTCGATACCTCGTTGCGTAAATGAATGACGTTAACGGTAACCGGAGGTCTTTCATGGAGTTCCGCTCCATACGACGTAACCTTGCACTTAATCATATAATTGTGAAAATTCCTTTTTATTATATAATTTATCAAGAATTCGTATAAATATTTAATTTCGAGTTAAGTTGGGGAGCGCTCATTTTGAAAAGTATTTTGATTTATTATTGATTTAAAATAGGGGATTAGAAAATTAATTTAAAAAATTTTTTTAAGTGGAGGATAATTTAAAATGATAAATACTTTCGATCACCATCTTCAGTCTTTTAAAACTGATTTAATTTTGAAGACAGTAAAATTCAATTTAAAAAAAATTGAATTTTAAAATAAGAATTATTAATAATAATTGAATTTTAAAACAAAAGAGTTGAATTTCTTGGTAGAACGTGGGTTTGCTCATCCAAGCTTTTCAAGTCAGTCTAAACGGGAATAGTTTGGAGTAATTACAGAGTCCAAATTCGCAACTATTTTAATTAAATCCTGGCGTCTTTTGACTTTTGAGGAATTTTAAAACACTTTTAGTTCAGTTTCAGTTCATAATTTTGAAACTTTTTTTTGGAGCTCAGAGCTGCTGGATCATATGACATAAATTGTAACAATTCGTTGCGAATCTGGGGTATTTTTTGGAAAAATTTCAGGCATGATTTTCATACAATTTAAAACAGATTAAATTTTGAGGTCGTTGCGTACGACTTCATGCCGCACGTACCACGGAGTGACAACTATTTTCATTAATTCCCTATTTTGAAACACCTGTAATAAGTGCGTAGCGACCCTGGGGCAAGGGCGGTATACATGCCCCGGTCGAAAATCTTAGGGGGCACCATGGAACATTGTTACGTTTATGTTATTTTCTAAAGCAAAATATGATGAAGATATATAAAAATAATACAGTTCTCCAGGCGCTCTCCTAAACCATTGTTGACGACTGGGTACAAAAAAATTGATATTATTCCGATGACATCATTTCCCCTCTCTACCCTCGGAATAGGCCTTGGTGAATACTGTCTGGTATTTCTTTTTAGATTCTTTTGATGACATCATATCTGGACTGATGGAAAAAGAAATGCACGACAAAAAAAATTTTAAAAATATTTCGGCGATACCCCTAACACGACAAGATAGGCAGAAGAGATATACAAATTCTCACTAGCACCGAAAACCCGTGGCGATAATCACTAGTCAACAAGCTTGGACACGGTACAGCGGCAAAGAGCTAATGAAGAATCCGTAGAGGAATGACGTCACGTATTAGAAATTTGAGGAGAATGTGGTCGCGGGAAGCGCTGGATTTTTTCTTTCGCCTTTCTTTTACTGCTTTTTTTTATTATTACTATTTATTTGTTCCGATTTCTTGAAAATACTAAAAAGCGGGAGGACATCGGTGAGAATCGGGAGGCGGGAGAAATTGTTAAAAAGCTGGAGACTCCCGCCAAAAGCGGGAGAGTTGGCAGGTCTGCACTGGCTATGGTGACAAAACGCTAGAGCGCTTATGTCACATTTTAAAGCCAAATACGATCAAGGGGCAAGCAAGTATTATGCCCGGGAGCAGTTTATACGTCCTTCAGGGGACTGACGTTAAACGACGTATAAATGAAAAGACTTATAATCGAATTTTAAGAAAAAACCTTGATTATTACAAATTTAATGCTACTGATGCAAATTCATTTACAAGTATTAATTTTAAAGTTTTATAAGATCGCACTAGCATAATACTTAGTATGGAAACAATAATTAATTTTTAAAATTAAATATTTACCATAAAAGTGAGAAAAATCATACCTTTATTGTATATCTTGAGTACTAATTATGCATATCTTACACGATTTATGTGCATGCAGGTAACCATTTAATTAAGAAAATCTTTATTCGTCGTCTGACGTGCTGATTGTCAGCGAGAATTAAGTTCATTGAATGTTTTTTCAGTACTCTCTTGACAAAAGAAATAAGTTCAAAATCTTTCAAGGGAGTCCATTGTGTCTTTAATGGAAGGTGGAATAACTTCATCATCACTTAAATTAATTCATCAATTGTGAATAACTAGAGTCATGATATCTTTATAACACTTCAGATATTAGAAAGAAGGAAATTTTGACGTTAGAACGGGGGAAAACGACGCATAACTGAAGCTTTTCGTCGTATAAATGAAGTACTGTATCATTACAATGAATACAAAAGGACCGGGACTGTCATGAAACGACGTATTAATGAGAAACGTATAAATGATGCTTCACTGTATTAAATGAGATTTTAACAAAAATTAAAACCATAATAATATTCCGGCATATAACCGAAATTTTGCGTCGTATAAACGAAGTATACTTTATCATTACAATGAATTCGGACTGTGATGAAACGACGTATAAACGTAAACGACGTATAAATGAGAAACGTACAGAACAGAACGCCGTCCCTTACCCCCATACCCGTGACCAGACCGGTCACTGAACGATTTGATGGGCAAGACACGGGAATTTTATATAAGAAAAAGAAAAACAAAATAAACAAAAAGAAGGAAATATATACACTATGTACAGCACAGGCATTTTCACTTTTACACTATTAGTTCGTAATAGTCTTCTTTTCTTTAGATGTTGAAATACCTTTCTTTTATTTGAAGGGGAAATGTTCGGCAATTGACGTAAAATCGGTGGTTTACTGTATTATGACCCAGGCGCCATTTACCCTCGCTACGCCACTGGCTGTTATTTTGGAAGAGTATTCAGTGACGTAGTTCCCCAGATGGTCGATCCATCCCAGATGGTTATAGGTGTATACTGATTCATAGAACAGAAGCTTATGCTTGATCGACAACTCTTACCCTTTTGAGAAACCGCTCTCGAGCTTAAGATTCGTAAAGTTAACTCTGCCAAGGACTTTCTTAGTTATCAAACGATAATTTTGAATCTAGTACAACAAATGGGGTGGGCTGACCAAAAATTTGGAAAAGGTTTGAAGGAGGCGTTATATATTTTCAAACAAAAATAGATACGCACATTTATTTACGATAGTTGAGGAGAAATTATAAAAAAATTTCAAATTAATAAATTGGTAAAAAATTGGATTTCCAGTTCAACGGAAGAACTCCAGTAGGCTAGAACTACAGTCCTTCTTTTTATAATTCCACATCCAATTTCTGTGCATGCATATTTAAACTGTGACATAGATTTAATGCATACTATTGGCTTATAAAAGACGACATATAAAATATAGACGGCATATAAAATAAACTAATAATTAAATAATATTTGAAATCATTGTTTATTCAGTTCAAAAAATGATAAATAATATATAAAAAGAAAATAAATTATGTTATCTAATTTATTTCATTAGTTATTTTATAATGCTTTTTTTCATAACTATCAGTTGTAAAAATATTTGATTCAGTGACGTACCTAAAGGGGGGCGGAAAGGGCGCAAAATCAGACATCCATGAATACAATTTTATAACTAAGAAGAGCACTAGCTCAATCATTATGCACATAAAAAATAGCGTAATTAATTCGCCCTTTGTGGGAAACTGCGCATATGTGAAAGAAAGACAAGTGGTGGAAGCTCGATTTCGCAACCTACCTGCAGAGATTGAATGCGTCAAACGACAAATTTGCGTTACCAATAAAATGTTTTTTTCTGGAATTAAATGTTTTTTATTCTCATTTTTTTTATTTTGAGGTTTATGAGCCCTAAGTATCTTGTAAATGAAAGTCGGCATGTTGCAAATTCACAATGGGCGTCAAAAATTGGAGCTACGCCACTGATTTGATTCCAGTTTGTAAATTCTTTATAGTAATAAATCAAAAGAAATTTTAATATATTAATACTTCTGTAAGGAATGGTTTCCAGTTTGAAGCAACAATCGTTTAAGTGAATTTAATTTCCAGAAAGACTACTTTCAGCTATCACGAATAAAGAATTATGCAACATTCCGAAAGAAACATTACAAAATAATACAAGTTACAATTATTTAGACTTTGTTTCTAATATTTTAAACATTTTGGGTAGATAAAAAAAGAAAAACATTTTTAAAAAACGTGGAACTCTTTGCTTTTGCTCGTCATTTATTTTTTTGTCTAAAAAGTAGCACTCTCTTTATTAAAAAAAAAACTAAAAATAAGAAAGAATGATACGGAGATAGAAAACCATTTCTCTACATACGAGTACAGTTGCAGTTCGCTGTAATCCGACGACCTTCTGAAAACGATAAACATTTACCACGATTTCCTGGAGGCCTTTTCGGGGGTAATACCAAGGCCTTCCACTGCAGCGTGGTTGGAAATACAGTGGTCGAAAACTCCTACAGTCGACACCCGTAACAAATTTATAAATTCTTATTTAAGAAGTTAAGATATGCAATCTAAAAATTAGCATATTTAGTTTTTAGAGATCCAAAGAAAAAGAAAACCATTGTAAGAAAATATATTAGACTTTTCATATGTGTGTGGGGGGGGGAAGAGAAGATTGGAGGTTAAACGATAATCAAGTTTCTACAAATTGTTATAACTCTAATCGATGTATGATTATCAAATACAAAAACATATGTTGCACTTTTTTTCCTAATTTAATCTGTAAATACAACAATTAATAAACTTTGCACAGCAAAATTATTAAAACTTTCGTGCAGTTTAATGTTCACATATACACGAAAAAATACATATAAATTGAATTTTCATAACAATACACGTTTTATTTCTTCAATAGAAATGAGGAACTTAAATTGTTCGAGTTGCAGTTGTTGCGAGACACGAAGCAGCTGTTCCGTATTATTGGGCCAGCTGGCTGAAGGCAGCAGCAAAATGGTCAGCTTACACAGATATAATACTATAAACAAGCTAGCATTATTTAGGTGCAACTCCATTGTAAAAAAAATTGAAGAAAACAAATATTTTCTTTCATTTTTAAGAAGAAAATGCCTCATATTTATAAACCAACTTTTCAGTTTAACGATGATAATGATTAAGCTAATTCAGATCTCCACAAATTTAATTTTACGTGTGCCTTTTTCAGTGACAGAGCAATCACAGAACTGCGACGAAAACAATAGTTTTTAAAATGTATATATAAATTTAATATTAATATTCAGATATTCGATAATATTCATAAGTATCCTATATTCTTTTAAGCCATATTTATTTACTTTTTCAATCAATAAACTAACGTATTTTTTTAGTTAAGCGTCAATCTATTGACAGAAATATAATATGACGCGTAAATTTTAATTTCAAATCATTTTAAATATTTCATATCGAAAATTCTTCACGTTGCCACATATATTCATAAATTAAAAGTACAAAAGAATTACAGAAAAATACTTTTTGTACAAATAAATAAAAAAAAATCACATTATTTTTTACTTTTTCTATAATATAAAATTACAACATGTTTGAATGACAAAACTTTAATCAGACGTTTAATCAGACCGCAATTTTCATTTTTAAAAACAATCAGTGCTTTCCAGAAAATGTTATGTCATAACATATTGATCATCGTTTCAATATGGTAAGAATTCGTGTAAAATATTACAACCTTTAAAATTTCATTGCAGATATAAATATCAAATGTCCGCTTAACTTTAATAAATGATACAATTTTAAAATATAATTATCTGTTCATTAAAAACAGAGGTGAATACAGGTGATCAAGTTCACCACACTACTTATGTCTTTCCGTATGTATAAATTTTTCACCCCCTAACACATACTATACCCCTTAAAAGTGGTTATGAACGACGCAGTTCTGTATTTCAGACACAAAGAAAACAAAATTTTAGAAGGGGAAGATGTCGTTCATAGAAATCGAGGAAATATCTATACTATACCAGCACGTATATAAAATGTTTTGGAAGGGGAAAACGTTGCTATGCGATAAAATATTTACCTTTCGAACAGCATCTTCGTGTTTACGATACCATGACAGACGTCTATTGCTGCATTTGCCAGATTAAATGACAGAAACTTAGCGCCATCTAGTGGTTACATATTAAAACATTCTTTTTTTCCCTATCGATTATTACCTTTTAAGCTCAAAATACTCGATTTTTGGGGATATTTTCTGGTGTTTGATTTTTCGGTAAGAAAATATAAGAAATTTCTACTAAGGCTGTCCCAAACTGTGTCCTATTTTTGCTTTTAACGTTTTTTAAGTCAACTACGATTTAAAAAAAAAAAAATCTGCTAGGAATTTACGAAATTACAATTAAAGATCCTTATTATTCTGACAACTCGCGCAATGTATATAATTAATCAAATTATTATTTTTGGTGGGTCTTTTTTTTCAGATATTAATATGGTGTCCTGTAGGAAGGACATTCCTTCTTTCGTAAGTTCTGACCTCCTACAAAAAGTACTATTCTGCATGTTTTTATTATGCATTTATCGTATTATAATATATTCTATATTACTGTTGCAATGAATAAAATATTTCTTTCATTTTACAATGGTTTCTTTTTTCTTTCAATTTAATTGTGTTCTCTTTTTCATTGCAAAAAAGTTGGCATCTTTATTATCGATTAGGGCCGGATTATCAAATAAAAAAAGTGGGCAACTGCCGGGGGGGGGGCGCAGAGTGCTGCTAGTCCCCTGCTAGGCGCTTTTGGGGGCATCGAGAGTTTTTTTTTTTTTTTTTTTTTGCGGCATTTTCAGGATAATTTCATTTGACTTACAATGACCATGTAATCGAATTTATGTTGTGGGGGGTTTTGATCTGGTATTCAATTTTAGATCTAAAACACTAGGAATTAAAATTTATTTATACCATATTAGTAACTGCACATGAATCACAAGGCAAAAAGTTAGATAAGAGTAACAGTTCATCACATCAGATTAATTTCATCAATTTATCTTTTAGTTTCCGTTGCGTATTTATTTATTTTGACAATAAATTCATGTTCTAGAATATAAATTTGTCAGATCAGAACAGAAGTGTGGATTTGATAACCGGGTTCAAAACACAGAAACACGCGCAGGAAAAGGGAAAGAAAAACAGCTGTGAATTTGTTTTCGCTCTCGCACTACGAGTTGCAAAATATCAAACAATGTTTCTACACGCATGGAATGGAAGTTTTTAAATTAAACACATAAAACTATTGACATTTAGGATTTTAAAAAATGTGGATTAAATATTTTAAATTAAACACAGAAAATTATTAATAATTGGATTAAAATAAATGTGGATTTTTAAATATAAAAAGTAGAAATTGTTGAAATTTGAATCTGTTTATAAAATTTGTATCTTAGTGAGCAAGTACAAAAAGAATTTTGTCCTTTCAACATGACACTTATTCAAATTAACATCAAGCATCGTTTCAATTTCAGTTTAGTTATTTAAGTTATATTAACGTCCCGTTTTAAAGCAAGGACGAGGACGACACCTGAGCTGCCACCCACCTCTCCAAGCTTCCGCACCACACCAGCGGGACAGCGATTGGCCCACGACATCAAATTTAGCGTGCAACAGGCCCACATACACGATGGATCTTCGGTGAAATCGGGGTTCACACTTGGAACCCTCCGCCTCCGAAGTCGAGATCTTAGGCCATCGGGACCTAAAGATAAGTTGTAATCATCATGAAATTCCATATCAAAATTTTAGACAAACTTTGCATGTTAAATCTCCCCGAGTCTGAAAAGACCATTTTTAGAATTACAGACTCTATTATCCGTGCGCTGATTATCCGGTTTGCGGATTATCCGTGCTCATTCCGGACTCACAAAAAAAAAAAAAAATGTAAAGAGAAACATTTTCACGCTTATCACGCATGATGCAAATCGATGTTGATGTTCGATCGAGAGATTCATTCCGTGAAACTAATGAGCCGTGACCAATGGCGGACTGGGTCTGAAAAGAGTGGTTGCCATGAGACAATAAGGGCCCATATCACATCTACGTCACCATCTCAAATATATTTTTTTGATATTATTTATTACAAATATAATAAATTAAAATCAATAAGTTAATATAATCTATTCCTAATCTAATACTCTATTTTATATATTACTAAATACAGTATACACGTATTATTGAAAGCAATAAATAGCAAATATAAATGTAATTTTATGATTAAATATTAAATAATTTTGGTGGTTGTATAGCATACTGTAATTTTGGAACTATACTGTTATATTGAGAATATTTTAACCAAACTGAAAATAAAGTGCAAACTATTTACCAATTTAAAATTTTTTAAAAGAATAATTCTAACTGTCAAAGATTAACAATTCAAATGTACAGAAGTGTATTGCATTTGGTCCACTTCATTAATGGCAAATCAGGAACCATTTGAATTCTCTAGATGACTGTGCAAATCTTTTAATAAGTTCTCTATATCCAAATCATCTAGAAATTCCTTTTCATAGCAACGTACAGGAATTCCAAGTTCTCCTCAGACAATGAATTTCTTAATATGGTCTTTAAGATCTTTAGTCGACACATATCCTGGGGGCCCGAATTGTCTTATGTTAAGGGGGCTCACTTGCCATCGGGCAAGCTGGCAACCTGGCCAGTCCGCCACTGGCCGTGTCGACGGAGGCTAAATAATAGATTTTTTTTCTTTCTCCACGTGCAATCTCTACCGGTTCAACACCTAATTTTCCGAGAAATGAATCATCTAGCTCATTCTCGTACGAACACGCTTATCTCTGACACGTCATTCTTTAACTTCTTCGTCTTCTTTCACTTTCGCACGTGTTCCTTTAGTTTTTGCGTCTTGTTTATCGTCAGTTAGTAGCGTGAAATTTTTTACTAGTAAAATGAGTGATGTGAAACGCGAGAACGAAACGTTTTAAATGTTAAACAAAAATTAGAAATCCTTCAACAACTTGATAAGAGAGAATCAGCTAGTACTGATGCAGAAGATGTACTAAATGAGGGAAATACAATTTCTCATTCTGCTGCTCTACAATCTGTGGAAACTTTGTTAGATTATATGGGACAAAGAGGATTTGATTACGGTGACATTACTGCGGTTCGTAAAATATGTGTCGATATACGACAAGAGATGAACAAACAGCAGAAGCAAAGACGCATAACAGATTTTTTTAAAGCAGTAAATGTTAAAAGGAAAATTCCTAGTTTGATCTTATACAGCATGTAAATATAAGTAATTTTTATACTGATGTTGATTTTTTCTTTAATAAAAAGGAGTTTTCGGATTATCCGTGTTTTTCTTTTCGTCCGTGCGATCCCTCCCGGTGATTAACCCGGATAATCGGGAATGCACTGTATGTCTGTCTCGGCGGTCAGTCTGTAATCACAATAACAGAAAAACGCTATTAGCTAGGCTGTTGTAATTTTGTATGTTGACATAGCACCAAAATGTCAGGTTTCTATCAAATGTGACGAAATCTTGTGACTGAAAAATCTGCGCAACCTTGCGCATATGGACACAATAACACAGAAATGCAAACAGCTGAAAGGATTAAAATTAGCATCTAGTTTTATCAGCAGAATTGTATATTTGAATCAAATTTAGGTCTCAGTCGGAAGAAAGGAAAATGTTCAAGATGCATTCTCCGTTTCTACTTTCTCGTATGCGAAGTATACAAAGAGAAAGTATTGTAATCGTCAAAAAATTCGAACTCGAGATTTTGACGGATCTCCACGTTTTAGACCTCCCTGAGTCCGAAAAACACAATTTTGGAATTACGTCTGTCTGTGAATACGATAACTCGAAAACTATTAGAGATACAGGGATGAAATTGGTATGGGATCTTGACAAATAATTTGCAGATTTCTATCAAATTTTGTACAAAATCCGTCTACGGGAAGTCTGTCTGTCCGCGTTCATGTGAACATTATAACTCAAAAACTTAAATAGCTAGATGGATAAAATTTAGTACACAGTTTTATCATCATGAATGCAGGTCCGTATCAAAGTTTGGAGCAAATCCGTCGAAGGGTTGATTGTCTGTCGGTCTGTATAATCGGATATTTTTAATCGCAACAACTTCTTAACAAAATTACTTAGATAAATGGAATTTGGTATGTGGCCTTCTTACCTTAATTGTAGATTTGTGTCCAATTTTTGTGTCAATCGGTTTGAAAAAAAGTTCTTCAAATTGCATAATTAATTTTTCTAATCTCATTCTCCATGCGCATGCGTACTGGTAGCAATATCTGTGCAAGCGGAAACAATCGAGCTAATTACGTCACTTTGTCCTTGAGCCGGCAAGAGTATAACCTAGCAGTGTGTGATAGATGCGTTTTAATCGGTACGCATCTCTTTGAATTTGATTCTTTACCTAAATATTTTACAATCGCTATAATCTACAATGAAAAACCTTCTTATAGTCGTTGGATTCTGGGTTACAGTAGGTTCGATTTTTTTTATCCACGCGGGGAGAAGGAAGCGCCACCTTTTTGGGGAAGTATACGAGAACGTTTAGGGGAGACCACTCCCGCTGGTTTTCACGATATTACGAAGCACAAACAGCGCCATATTTTATTCTTAAATGAGACAGCCTAGGCGATAACATTTCAGACAGTCTTTTCTTAGTTATAAATACCTAGATTGTAAAAAAAAAAAAAAATAGATCTGAAAGTGAGAAAAAAAATGTTGATGATTTTTTTTTTTCCAATCGTGCCCTGCACCTCTTAATGCCTGTCTTGCGTGGGGTGATCAAAAAGTTTCGGGAATGGCGCCCTGCCCTCAAATCTAACATACGCAGAGTGGAGACGCTTAGCAGATGTTTGCCTTTGAGCCCTTCACGATTCAGTCAAAAGTTACAAGCCCCACTTGAACTCCCGCCACTTTGAAAAAATGTATGCACTGTGTTGTCGTCGCATTTTTTTATGACATAGAAAATTGAGTTGAAAATGAGCTCGATCTCTCTGAATGTTCGATTTCCTCGAATCATAGCTGTAAACCTACGATTCATCCCCTGTTACAATCATTTTCAAAACTTTTTTTCTCATTTCCAGTACATTCGAGGAGATCGAATGCAGCTGAATCCAATCTTCTTTTTGGTATGCAAAGAGCAGTTTCGGTACAAACTTGGTAAACACACGTCTCATACCCAAAACTAAAATCAAAATGGGCTGAATTGAACCACAGTTAATGCAGCACTCTTCAGATAACTCACGAATAGTGAGTGATTCGATGATTTTCCTGCTCAGTTTAACTCACATCTTCGATGTTTGGATACGTTTCAGTGTTTTATAAGTCACCTTTTCCGATATTTTCACGGTCATACTTGAAACGTTTGAACAGCTCATAAACTTTTGTGCGGCTCATACAATCTACTCAACTTTCTCTGACATAAAAATTGCGAAAACAGCACAACACATATATTTTTCGAAGCTCTACTGTGCAGAAGTCGTGGGAGCTGCGACCTAGTAACTTTTGCCTCATGAATGCGAGAGTTCAAAGTCAATATCTACCAAACGTCTTCACTCTGCGTATTTTAACCTTAAGGGTAGGTCCCATAATTTGATCACACATTGTAGATTGGTCTCCCTGTGTATTCGTTTATCTGATAAACGCGATTTTGCTTTAAAATATGATAGAATTGCAATTACTAATATAATAGCCCAGTTCAGTCACTCGGTAACGCTCTGACGTCACCAACAATAAAACTCGCGTTATAGCACTGCGAGACGTTAAAAAATATTATTTCATTGTTAGAGAACCTAAATTTCAGTAATTTTAAGTTTAAAAGAGTAATTTTCGTTCTCATTTCAAATTTAATAGCTCTAAAATAGTGAAATAAAATTTTCTGTCGATTGATATAAAATTTATCTCGCTATGATCAATAGTTCCCGAGAAATTTTAAATTATATTAAACATGTATTTCAAATTAATTTCCGTTTTTTAATAGAAAGTAGTAAATCACGTCACTGGTATATTATGCGCGTGATATAGTTTAGACGCCACAACGCTCTGATTATTTATTGCAATTGTGATGATATAATTTGATAATATTTTTGGCAACGTTTGACAAGCAGAGAAGTGCTTTGTTTTGATTAGAATTTCGAAAAAGAATTCCTTTGAAATTTTAACTTTTGACTTAGTTTGACAAGCTGAGAATTTCATGGTTATTGAATTATAATAAAATAATTAAACAACGAAAAATACTTCACACGAAATGTTGTTTACCAAGAGGTTTTTTGAATACAGAAATATGTAAATAAAAAAAAATATTTCCTGTCATAAAATATATGTTTATTTTATTTGTTTTCAATCAATGTTAAACATTTCTCTCGCTTACATATCTATTTAAACACGTCAAATCTGACGGGAAATCTCTCGAATGAAGAGGCAATTTGCACCCGTCATACCATGACGGGTGATTTTCTAGTGTTATACATCTAAATAATTTAACTCGTCCTTTAGAAATAATTTCGTTGTTTCAACTCCATAATTTGATATTATTAGTGTAGGAATTGTACTTTTCCAGTGTAGCTTTTTACCTAAATTTAATAGCGTAATTCTAATTCATTTTAATAATATTTTTTTCGAACATGCTTAATTTCAGATCAGGAAATAACAGAGTCCTTGAGCGATCACGCGCGCGTTATAATATGATTTTTTTGCAAAGCGCCTGGTATTACTTTCCAACCAAAAACGGCAGTGGCGCCCGCATTATAATATGATTTTTTGCAAAGCGCCTGGAATTACTTTCCAACCAAAAACGGCAGTGGCCTAGGCAGGGTGTTTCCGTCCAAAAACTCATGGAGAGCAGTGGAGTGGAATATGTATTTGAATGTCCGTCGAATGAGAAAGTTCAAGCATGACCC
>BGPR01000092.1:640033-654740 GCA_013235015.1 Araneus ventricosus | reverse complement strand
AACCATTGATCGCCAAGATGCCAATTTACAGTTCAAAGGCGCCAACACAGGGTAAGTGGCGCCCGCGTTATAATATGATTTTTTTCGCCCTTTCCCCCTCCCGTCATCATCAATCACTTAGTTTGCGTAAAAGGCTTCCGTCAAAACCTTAGGATGCCCACTAGAGTCTCGATACCAACTCCCTTCCCTTACAACGGGATGGCCGAATCGGCGCAAGTAGTACATTTCGCAGGTAGGTACGTTAGGATGCCCTGCATGAACTTAACATTGACCTTTGGATTAAGCCCTCGTGGCCCAATGGGATAAGGCATCGGTCTCCTAAACCGGGGATTGCGGGTTCGAGTCCCGCCGAGGATAGGCGTTTTCCTTTTCCTTATAATTTGAGGTGGACCAAATATAAAGCAAGGTAAACATTTTTACGTTTTCTTGACACAATTATCAAATAAAACGAAGACTTTTTTTCAAGCGTTACGCATTTCTTAAACATAGCAACCATTATTAAAAGGTTTTTCTATTACGTCTTAATAAATGGTTAATTTTTAAACTTCATTTCAGTCACTTCAAACCAACTGCACTCCGAAGTACAACTTTTGCTTGAACAGCAACTAAAATGTGTAACGAATTGGAACATACTTAAAGCAACAACCATAAGATGGCTTTAAAATTGGTAGCAATTGCCTTTATAGCGATGCATTACTTCATGACTTAACTGAGTAAATAACGGCTTGCTTGTTGTGCATGAAACACATGCCACTTAAGATAATATCGGGTATCACGAATCTCAATATGGATTCATTACGGACGAAAGTCACGGAGTATGTGATGAATCCTGCTACAGATTGATTTCTAGAAAAGAGTGGTACAATTTATTAAATTGGCTAAGCTCAGATATTTAGTTCTATAATCATTAATTAAGAGTTTGATAAAGCGATAACTAAGACCAAGGCGATGAAACGAATACCAAGAATTGAGATTCCCCACATACAAAAGTTTTACATAGCAAAACTTAAAAGAAAATTCAAAATTTTGTTGACAAAAATATTTGAAAATGTTGTGACATTTTATTTGAATTGTGCATTAAATGTTGAGGAGACGAGGGCAAGTTGACGCTTTTAATAAATTCAGTTTTTGAGGTAAATCTTTTTCTTTGCATGCATTTTGTCCACGGCGACCTAATGTTAAGGTCTCTGCTTCGGGGCCGGAGGGCTCTAGGCTCGAAACCCAATTCCACTGAAGATCCACCGTGCATGCTGGCCTGTATCACACACAGGGGTCAAGCGTCTTCCTAACCTCCTCCTAAAACTGGCGTCCGGGGGATCTAAGGTCCGGTCTTTACTCATTGAAAAACGGGACTTGAAAAACTGGAAAACGGGAATTGGAGAAAAGAGAAGTCGGCTCCAGTTCGTGGTACTCTAATAACGATTATATCTGCAACACTGCCACAGGCTGTTTATTAACACCCGTGATTCGACTTCTTTGGATGAAAATATTAAATTCATTTATTTGAATTAACGTTTTCGTGACTACAATTAAAAAGGAATTTTTGAAAAGATTGGGTAAGAAAGAACTCGAATAACTTCCAACAGTGAATAACGAATCGTTTTCTTATGACAGAAACTTCCAAAGTTATCGCCGGAATACATCTAAATCACAAAATGGAAAGAAAAAAAAGCTTCAGTAGACAATCCGTCAACCTAAAAAAGCAATTTTAGATATTTTTATAATATTTTTTTTGTAAAACATATAAATCGGAAACATTTGGTTTCATTTTACTCAAACAAAATTATCTTTATCCGCAGGTTATCCATTCATTCTTTTGTGGAAGTACACAAAAAAGTATATGGCAGAATATATCAGATTTTTTCCTCGCGAATCATGAATGAAAAAAACAAAAAAAATGACGGGCGACTGTCTTTTTCAAACAGCCGCTGATGTTAAAGGCGTAGGACTACTTTACTCCCGTGACTCTTTTCCGATTTTCATTTTTTTTGTAACTTCTGTTACCCTCTATCTCTAAAATAAGACATTAGTTATGTTTTTAACATATGTAGTTACCGATATATAGAGAATCTCCCATACAACAAATTTTTTTGTGGCGTTTTCGCGTGTAAATCAAATTCCTTCCTGAGACCCCAATGGGAGGAACATAGTCCTACTTTAAAAGTTTGACCAAATCCTAAACTTTGAATACAACGAACAAATTCTGAAATGATCTTTCATTACTTTTGAAGATTTATCAGAAAAATAAATCTTCAAAATCTTCTTCTTCCTACATCAAACCATTTACACAATACATCAGTTCAAACTCGATGATAATAAAATATAAAATATACAAAAAATATTTTCAAAACATTAAGATTTCAGGAACTTCAGGATTTTTCAGATCACATAAGTGTTTTAATTTTTAGACTGATGTCCAGCCCTTAGCAGAAAAAAAATCCTGTTTGAATCTTTGCTTTGTGCGACTCTTGATAAAGTGCAAAATCAGATTCCTCCAACTTGTTTTAGTCTTTCATTTTGTTCTATTTTAAAATATTAGAACATACTTCAGTTTTATTCAGTGAAATTTTAATTAAAGATTCCACCTGTTGTTTGGCAGGTGTTGGAATTTATTTATTTAAAAAAAAAGCGAGTGACAAAACGAAACATTTTATAAATCTCGTATTGTATTTTTCTTCATCATTTCATGGTACTTATGATGTGGGTCTTTCAAAAACAATGCAAGAAAACAAACAGCTTTGTTCCACTTTTTTCCGATTAATCAATTACATCAGGGCTTCTTAAAATTGTAAATTGCCACACCACTTGGAATATTAAAAGTAAATAATCTTGATTTAAAACAATTAATTAAAATTTTGGTGAAAAACATTTTAAATCGAATTTATTTTATTTATTTTTAAGTAAGACTTACCATTTTTTAGTCAGTTTAGTTTTAGTCAGGCCGCTAGTTTATTTAATGTGTATGGACATGCTTAAAAAACATTATTTGGTATGGTCTTTCCATAATAATATTGAAATTTTTAAATATTTATTGTAATTTATTTTATATTTGCACCTTCCGATTGTTGCGCCTTAGGCCATGGACTAGGTTGGACCTATGAGAAATCTGGCCCTTAGGGGCCCGAAATTTTTATTCTTTCCGAAAATGGGTCAAGAGGGGGAAAAAATTAATAAGATGCACTAGATTTCAACTTCGATGCCATTCCAGATCATTTAACAGTTGTCGAATTTTGAATATGTATTTCAAAAGCAATGTAAGAAAATATACAGCTTTATTTCACTTAAATTTCCTTCTTTTTTTTATTTTATTAAGTTACATGAGACGTAACTTAAAATTTATTCTGTTATAAATAATGCCTATGACTTTGAGGATAAATAATTTCAGTTCGCTTACAAACAAAGAGCAATGCTCATATAATTATGAGTAATTAATTTACTATTGAACACGATATATCATTTATCGTTCAGATGGACATTATTTCCCCTAAATTTGATAATAGACAGCTATTATTTTGAAGAAGAAAATTCATTTAGTAATTACTTCGAAATACGGTAAAAAATACAATTATCCCCAAATAGTTCTAGAACAGCATGCAGAAATTGATCACATACACTTACACCTTTATATCCAAAGAGATAAATGATACGTACTTTTAAATTTAAAAAATTGCAGAAATTGCTGTTCTAACGCTTTTTATATGATTCTATTTAATCCTAAAACTTTGTGTACATAAGTTATGGATAAGCCTTAAATTGTTGGTCTCATTCCTAAAGTCACCGACAGATGGCGGCATGATATCTCTCATTGATTATTTTGCGTAAGTATTTCAGTCAATAGGAAGATTTGAAAATCCGTAAAGAATATTAGGGGGAAACACGGATTTTCATTCTTTGTACTGTAATGTGCAAATTATGAGAATATTCGTAACATTTTGAACTAAAATAAAAACATATTAAACAAGCTCTAAAAATAAACAGCCTTAAACTTTTGTATACACATACCATTAAAGAGTTCAAGCACTTTCTGTAATTAAATTTTATGTTTACTGCTAATTCTTACAAATGTAATTTTTTTTTCTCTAAGGGTGTACAAAATTCTGTAGCGTTGCGAAGTATAAAATTTTCAGAATATATATTTTAAAAAAATTATTTGTTGGATTAGAAGCTTTCCCAGTTTTATGCTCAGTTATGCGTTTCTGTAAACATATTTGATTTTAATGTGTTTAAGGAATTCTTAATTTCTTCTCTTATGCGCATAAATAAAGTAAAAAAATGCCGTTTTTCACTTTTTCTCATACGAGGTAAAGACAAAGAATTATATTACATATCATAGACAGGGGTGCCCTTCTCTATATAAGAGCCCGGGTACAAAAACTTTTTGGGGCCCTAAAATATTTTTTCCAGGACAAAAATAAAAATATTCAAAATAAACTTCAAACCTATTTGATATATCGACTTTCGAAAAGAGATAACTGCTTCTGATATCTGACGGCGTTGCCTCCTTCTTTGGAATGTGCCCCCTTATCGAACTGGAATTTGTGTTATAGGCTCGCTAGAAAATTTTCGTAAGCGCTGCTATGCCAACCCATGTTATATAATTTTTCGTTTAAAAAATGTAAAAAAAATTGACGGGAGGCGGTCTTCTTCAAACAGCCGCTGATGTTAAGACGTAGGACTACTTTACTCGCGTGATTCTTTTTCGATTTTCATTTTTTTTTTTTTGTAACTTCTGTTATTTCCCTTTATCTCTAAAATAAGGCATTAGTTATGTTTTTAACAAGTGTAGTACCGAGATATGGAGGATCTCCCATACAACGCTTTTTGTGGCGTTTTAGCGTGTGAGTCAAATTCCTTCCTGAGACCCCAATGGAAGGAACGTTGAAAAAAGAAAGAAAAGTGAACGGCTTTTGATGGTTCTCCGGGTGCCTTCAGGCCGTGGGATCCGGGTGCACTCCTCATAATGCCGGCCCTGATCCGGAAAATGGAACGAGTTAGACGAATGATATTTGAGCGCTTCACATCAAAATTGTAGATCTTTATCAAATTTTGGGTGCAATCAGTCAAAGGGAAGAGGCCCAAAATACCTATTCGATTTTCTTTACTGTACTACGAAGCATCGAACGCGCCATAATGCGTCAAGCAGTTGAGGGGAGGAAACATCCTTCAGATTTCATTATTTTTAATTTTCTACGTAAAGAAAAGCTTTTGCTGATATCAACACAAAATGCTCTACAATATTGCTACGATATCGTTACGATATTGAGCGGCATTCAGAATACCAAATAACATCGTGGAGATATCGTAAAATATTTTGTGCTAACAAGTAGGTGTTAAAATGAGAAGCTGGAGCTCGACCGGCAAGTTTTAGAACAACGAGTGATCGGTCATTCATCAGTTCAAAGACGATATTCGATATCAAAATTGCATTTTAACCCGTCATGTGTTTGTCAAAGATTTTTATGGTAATTCGTTCTGAAAACTCAAAAGACAATTTTTTTTTAAAAAAAGATTCTAATTAGTAGGATTTCTCGAAAATGATGATGCCGCATGCAAAATTAATCGCTAAAGATGAAACGTTAAGATGAAAAAATTGCTTATTAATGCAGAGGCGCCTACTAAGCACCATAACCTTTAGTACATATCGGAATGAAGTTAATTCAGGCTCGCGCGATAAACGTCAAATGAGTTACACCTCTTTAAGTTTGGAATACTCTGCACATCTTGCTGGAAGAAAAAAGTCGTAACGTCTCAGCATACCGTTAATATGTTTAAAAAAAAATTAAATCTCCTAGGAAGAGAAAAATTCATTTTCATTCATAGCTTTGATGTTTTATAGTGAGAATTTTAGTAATGTTCCACTTCACTACGCTTACTTCATTCATAAAATGTAAATAAATCATTAATGTTAGAAACGTTTTTAAGTCTCCTAGGAAGAGAAAAATCCATTTTCATTCATAGTGTTTCATTCACTACGTCCTTCATCCTTTCATGCATTCAAATGACAGCAGTTTAAAAGAAGCTCAGAATATTAGGCTAGTTAAATCAATGAATAGTAACAAAATATTCTATATCATATATAAAAGTAATAATAAATATTTTATTAATTAATGTAAATGGAACTATTATTTTTTTACAAATTTTTGTAGTTTATTTTATTTTCTATTAAACAGAAGTTAAATGCTTTTTTGGTTTAAAAGTTTCCAAAAGCTCCCCAACCCTTTCCAAACAGTCATTTTTATAGTATTTTAAAATTTTCATTTGAATCTGCATGCTCACATGACTGATTTAATAAGAAATTTCAGAATCAAAAAGAGTCTAGCAGTAAATAAATATAACCTAGCTTCATTTTTAAGCTCCTTTTTCAATGAATTATTTACCACGGGAACTTTTGATTTTCGCATAAAGAATATTGTAAAAATTATTCACTAGATGGCGTTAGTACTGCAGCGGAATGCAATGTTGTGTCCTGAGTTCTATGAAGTTGCATTAATCGTTAATTCATACACTGTCTTGTAAAACAAATGTAATGAATTAACGTTAAATCTGTTGAAACGCTCCATACACTATGGGTGAGTGGGTATTAAATAAATAATGAGTTAACGAGTAAACGTACAAAAAAGCGCAATTTATTAATTTTTTGATAATAAACAGATTTCAAATAAATTCTTGCTATGTTCATGCAAATTTTATATTAGTTATTAAAAATTAACTTATCATATGAGAACCTGTCTGCGACAATTATAAACATATGAAGTTTTAATCGTGCGCCACCGGAGTACAACAAATTTGTAGTTTTTATAACTATGCTAGATTAAAGTTTTTTTATAACATAAAAACTTTTATATGTTATAAAAAACTTTAACATATAAAAGTTTCAGTATTTTTAAAATTTCAATCTTATAATGATTTTTTCGATTTCTTTCCTGATTGATTATTTTTTGTTAATTGGACACTGCCTTACTTTTTCATATACGAAGTATTCATAAGATAATTATTGTATTCGTGAGAAATTCGATTTCGAGTTGATGAATCTCCACGTTTTAGACTTCACTGGGTCCGAAAAACTATCTTTGAACTCAAGACCATATAAAAAATCATCACTGAATAGATATTTTTCCGAAAAAAACTATAAGGTGATATAAAAAAAAATATATGCTTCGGATAATAGTTTCTAAAATTTGCACCGAAAACATCAAAATTACAAAATCAAAAAATAGTTGTGTCAAGCCAGAAACAGAAAGAAATTTAGATACTCTTAGATTATTTTTATTGATTCTCTATTAGAGAACGTTTAATATCTACCACAAAAAGGTTTACTATCATTTTGGATCATACCTTATGAGTGAACAAGTATGCAAGATTGATTTTATGGCGCAAAAGTCTTATTTGGACATGCTGCGCCAAACAGATGGTATTGTATAAATCTGCAGTTAAAATTCTAAAACGCTTTTCAATTGCTCATAGTAGTATAAAAGACAATGTATAATAACGGATGCCAGGTGATTTTACGAAGATAGAAATCTAAGAGTACATGGTAATGAATAACTTAAATAGATGCAAAAGGTTAAAATTCCAGAAACGCGTAAGTAGAAATAAACTATCGCAAAGAGAGCATCAAGAATAGAATCAAACAAAATGCGGATGAAATCTATAAAAGGATTGCAAAAAATGCGCTTAATATTTATATTTGGAAAGTATGTGAGAAACTGGAGGGGAAAATTCATACACTCACTTCTTTTTGGTTAAAGAGCTGAAAAAAACATACTCACATAAAAGAGAACTAGAAAAGACAGTCAACAATAAAACTACTTAGCATTTCACTCTAAGGAAAATTATAAATATCTTCTTAAATTAATTAGACAAACTGAATTAATTAACAAAATGAAAGCCTTTCCACAAACTTTATTAACAAATTTCTGTAAAATTATCTAAATTAAATTACTAATTTTCTCAAAATCAGCATAAAACAGAATATAATTATTTTTTTTTTTATATTTCAGATAAAATCCTGAAAACAGTCCGAAATTTTTCCACGTAAATTACATTATCGAAGTGAATAAAAGGCGTGACTTTCCCACGGGATTTTGCAACATGATTATGCGTTTTCTTACGAAAAGGGTAGATATTTTCGACAAGCACCAACAGAGCTATAGCATATCTGCGTTATGTGTCAGCTGTCAAAATAGTATTTATCTCATTAGTTTATACTTGTCACACACACCCTTCGAAGATAACAGTTCCAAGTGCCTCCTTCTATTCAGTACAAGACATACAACCCTTACCCCTTACTTACCTGAAGACACGTTACCATTCCTGATAAAGGGTCTAGCGTAAGGGCACAGTTGACTCAAATTTGTCACTGAAGAACACATCATTAAGCCACCATCGTTTTTCACCTCTTTCTCTACCAGAACAGCGTGACAGAATTCGTTTTATTCAAAAGTATTCTCTCCTCCCCAGTCTTTGTCAAGCTAAACTGCGTGGAATTGCCATTAAAGCTCTGTCACCACCTACGGAGGTACAGAAAAGATAGCAGGTATTCAAAGGGATGGGAATTTTGAAGCAATAAATATCTTGTGTAGCGTCTTATGTCAGGTGTTTGCATTGACATACGCGGGAAGAATCTCAAAATGGTGGTCGTTCTCAGGACCAGGGTCTCCTGGGTCGTTCTTGGTAATAGGGGTTTTGAAGTCTTCAGGAAGAGTCACTTGAATGGGGTCGCAGTCATGTGGCTCCAACCAGTCTCGAGCGGTGGCTTTTCATTAAAAGGTACATTCGAAGACCTATTTAAAATAAACAGGCGTAGCTAATGACGAGATATTTCTAATGGAATTATTCTAAACTATTGAATCTACCTTCTTTTGTCCTGGGCAACAGCTGCTTCGAATGTCAGTTTTGCTGATTGTTGGTGTATAGGCAGCGGACAACGCGGGAAATCCTTTTAAGTCTTTCTTCAGAATGGATATCCTGGCGTTCGCATCGCTGTTACTTTTAAAAACATCGATCACTCAACTAAAGATAAAGCCTGTATTTTATTTTTCTTCCCTTTCCCATCAATCAGCAGGTTGTGTCAATAGTACTTATAGTGGAACCAGTAATCAGACAAACTCGTTGTCCCTTTGTGTTGAAATTCTGAGCGTTTCTTCTGAATGCAACAGAAATAAACGCAAATATCTAGTTTCTTATAAATAATTATATTTTATACGAATCAATTTACTTTTGCTTATTTTTAATAACCAACACTTCGTCAAGAGAGAGTGAATATTTCCCCTTTTTTGTTACTTAATTTTCATAATTCGTCGAAGAATTCGAGTTGCCACTTGAGAAAACATTTAACATACTGATTGAGGATGGTATATTTGCACTTGTTGATTTAACGCTAAATAATTTGTCTATTGAGAGGTCAGACATTTTTTATCTCATTGTGAAATTCTATCAAATTCCTTTGCCGTCAACTAAGTGTTAGAGCGTAATTTAACCATTGTGCTATTCCGAGTGAATTTCGTTGGTTAGCTTCCATTCATATCTAAAATGGGACTTGCTTAATTCGAATGTTTTTTATTTTTCTTCTGATACCTTGAATTTACTGCTACATAATCAGGGATGTAGTGGAGCCGGAACGCACCGGAACGTCGTTCCCGTACTGCTTTCTTTTTTCACGAGAAAAAGCCCCTAAAACAGTGGTGTGCAAACTATTTTCATTTCCGACCCCCTCACTTCGTGTAAAATTTTGTCGCGACCCCTCTGGAGGTCTGATAATCTTAGTCGCGACCCCTCTGGAGGTCTGAAAATCTTGGTGGAGACCCCTCTGCCGGTCGCAACCACAATTTTTGAAGAAAAGCCTTATATTTTTTATTGTCAAATAAATGTCTTTGAATTTAGCGACCTACAAAAATTTTCCACGACCCCTTTGGGGGTCGCGACCCTTGGTTTGCGTACCACTGCCCTAAAACAGCGCGATTTTTGACACGAGCGTTCCGGTACTGCTTATTTTACGACTGCACCACTGTACATAATGATAAAATATCGCTTATAATTCGAATTTATTGAGATTAATTCCATATAAAAAACTAAAACTTATTTTTATTTCAGAATTATTTTCATTAGTTAAATATATCTATTTCGTGTGCTCAGTGATCGTAAGAAAATAATTTATTAAGCTCCTTATTCACTCTAAGATTTTACTGCTGCACGATGTGTTCAATCGAAAATGAAATGAAAGCTGTTCAAGGTTTGAAAAATCTTTGAACATGTGAGGTGTTAATTATACTGTTCATTTTGAAATATACTGTACAACTCTTGTATTCAAACTACTGCAAACCGTTGGTTTATTATAACAATTTATTTATTTATTGAAATTATAACTTTCAAAATTATTCAAAAAAATTTAATTCTAATCACCTTATGTATTGAAATTACTAAATGTTATTTAATTAGTTAATAATTACAATTTATAAAAATTAAAAATAAATCTTTGCCCTTGTAATTATACTTACTTTCTTCAAAATGCATTTTAAGTTTAAAAATTGTACGTTTCTCTTTGCTGTATTGATTTTTATACCCAATTTTTCTTAATACGAATTTATGGATAAATCGAATTTTTATTGTAGTCTTATCAGCTTCATATTAGCCACGTTCAACTGTATTTAAATTTATGTAAGTTTGTACATGTGCCATAGAAATAACTTTAGCTTCATAGTAAGAAAAAAACAGTTTCTTAAAACAAAACTTAAACAACTTTGAAGTTTATACTGACAAAATAACAGGAATTTGCTAAGTTATAATTTTAGATTTTTCTGTAAACATCACATGCTAAGATCCATGCATGTAATGTGTAGGGTTTTTGAGTAATGCAGTTTCATACACGAGTATTGACCTACCGACAAACAATCAACCCGATGATGGATTTAGTCCAAATTTTGGCACACATCTGCAATTGTAGTGATAAAACCATGCGCCAAATTTTATTAATTTGGCTTGTTTCGCTTTTGCGTTTTCGTGTTCACATACACATGTACGAACTTCCCATTCACTGATTTCGTTTAAAATTTGGGAGAGACATTCAATTTTAATGTCTCTCCGAAATCTTGTCTTTTTAAATAGTTGTGTTTTTGGGTTATTGTCTTCACATTCACATGTACGAACTTCCCATTCACTGGTTTCGTTTAAAATTTGGGAGAGACATTCAATTTTAATGTCTCTCCGAAATCTTGTCTTTTTAAATAGTTGTGTTTTTGAGTTATTGTCTTCACATTCACATGTACGAACTTCCCATTCACTGGTTTCGTTTAAAATTTGGGAGAGACATTCAATTTTAATGTCTCCCCTAAATACCACAAATGAAATCTTATCATTTTAGATAGCTGTGTTTTTAAGTTATTGTGTTCACATACAGACAGACAAAGATAATCAGAGGTGCATCTGCTCGTGGCGCGAAAGCTGGAGTGTAAAAGAAAAAAAAAAAAATGTCTAATAGACATGAAAGATCCGGAAAACGGCATGTAATTTCCCTTTCGTACTGGTTCTCTCTCCCCCTATCCTGAATAATATCAGTGGTGTAATTGCAAAATAAGCAGTGCCGGGACGCATATTTACAAACCCTACCCTGATAGAACTGAAGCAGGAAATCAGTCAATATCACTGGCTACGAGGAGCAGTGACGTCGTTTTCAGCTCTCGCACGAAGCGTACGGCAATCATAACAAAACAAGAGTCGTCCTACTTTTCTTCTCCGTTTTCCCACAGTTGAGCACAGAAAACATTATTCCGTGGGTTGTAATATTTTTTTTAAATGATATTATTTTTTAAAATATCATAAAAAATAAAACATCCCACACTGTAAGAAATTATACTAACGAAAAGTACACGCACGAGAGCAAGGAACGACGTCATCGGCTGTCGGCGAAGCGAGCCAATCATATTGTCCGATTTCCTGCCTCAGTTCTATCAGGGTAGGGTTTGTAAATATGCTGCCGGGACTCTCTAAAAGCAGCACTGGAACGCTCTAACCTGGGTGACAGAAATCACGCTGTTTTAAGAAGACTTACACAATTTTGTCTTAATTATTTTTCATAAAAAAAAAGCAGTGCCGGAACGCCTCCGTTCCGATGCGTGCCAGCTCCACTGCACCCCTGAATAAATACCATTAACACCAGTGGCACTACGTATTTTTTCAGATTTTGTCAGTAAATGTTGCTGATAGCGAGAAACGTATTTCAGGAGGGAAACTTACCAAAGCGAATCTACGATGCACCATGTCCCAAAAGCGACAAGTTAGCTTAGCAACATTGCCGATTAAACGGAGCTTTTTACAGAACATTGAGTATTGAAAAGATAATAAAAAGGCAACAAAAGTGAATTTGTAGAAAGAAGTTATAATATTGCATTAAAATAAAGTCGCATATTTTTTTAAAAAAATTGTTGAATATATTATCTTATGTTAATCTTTAATACATCTGAAGTTTAAAAATTCTCACCATAACATTATTAAGTCATATTTGCAGGTAAAACATGCATATTTCTAAGTAAAAGTTTCTTTGACATTTATAATTCAGACAATTATAAAATTTTAAAAAATGCGTTGGTTGTGGGAGGGAGGCGCCATATTGTTGCCTTGCCTGGTTGGTAATGTTACCTCGGGCCGCCTCTGGAAATAATTCCAAAAACGGTTTTATTCGGGCTCAGGGAGGTCTAAAATGTGGAGATTATTAGGATTAGATCATCAATGTTTGACGACTTCTTCTTCTTGATTACGGGACACCTTGCCCCTGGTCCCGGAGACGATGTTTGACGACTATAGTACCTTCTCTCTATATACTTCATTTACAAAAAAGTGACAATAGATACTATTTGTGTATTCAGTGCATTCGAGTTATATTATAAACATTAAAACAATTTTTTTTTTCCATTTTAAGATCGTTTTGTTTCACTAAAACGCTGAATTATTTGAACGAAATGTAAATAATTAGTAATACGACCTGTACTTACGGACCTACAAATTTCCAGGCACTGGAAATTCGGAAGAATGCCAGAAAAGTCTATATTCGAATACAACAATTTGATACAATATACGCGGGTTCATAAGATAAGGGCTAAAGCAAAGCAATGCTGATTGAGAAAGCTCTGAAGTTGACAATCAGTATTCACTTACTTATACACAATTTCTTTATTAATAACTAAATAATATTAAAATAAAATAATAATAATAATAAGATATAATAATAATAATATAATATAATAATATAATATAATAATATATAATAATAATAATATATTATAATATAAATATAATAATAATAATATATAATAATATAATAATAATAAGGAGGAAAAATGAATACAAGAGACCACAAATTAACACGGTATAATACAACAAATCGTAAAACAAACAACACAGTCGCGGCTAGCTTACAGGGACGAGTATTTACAATAAATAGTTGAAACGTAAAGTATAAAAAAATTATTTTTCGATTTGTATTAAATTTTTTAGCACTCGTAAGTATTTCCAAGCAGTAACAAGTACTAAGTCAGTCTACAACTGAAATTGATAACTCCACGAGATAGAACGAAATAGAAAGTTCCATGAAATTAAACTTATTTTCGGATACAGTTATTTTACGTGGCATATAGACAGATGGTATTTAAAGCTAGATTCTGTTCAGAAATAACAGTTACTTTTAAATCGATTTGAATCATATTAAGAACTGTTTAGTTGGACACAATTAATCAACCCTTAGCTTTATACATGCTATCAACTTGAATTGTCACTGATTATACGGCAGAGGACTTGAAAGGGAACTTCGAACAGAGAGCAGATACTTACATGCGTACTTAGCATGCTTTAGTTTAGTTAGCGGAACATGCTTTAGTTTTCGTTAAAATATATATTAACTCTCTGAACCCGGCTGGAGTGAGAATTCCATTGCTTCAAAACCTGGATTGAATTTTCGCTCACAGAAACAGAATGGAATCGTCACGTTCTTTACAGAAATTCCAGGCCGACACCTATGGTTGTCCGATCAATTGTCAACAAAGAAAGGAATTACATTTTTCCTAAAAAAATCACCCAGGCGCCCGAAACCGCCTAAGTCCGGCTTCTGACGAACGGGCGGTTTGAGACGGATAGGGCTCATAGGGTTAAGTGTGGCGCGAATTTAAAAAAGAATTGGGAATAGGGGACGATAAGTTTTCCCAGACTACCAGGTGAGTACAAGTTTAAAATGTTCGCTTACTGTGTGTTCAGATATTTAGACTTCAATAGTTGTCAAAAATGCAAAATGAGACTTTAACTATCAAAGAATTTTCTTTTGTACTTTGTCAAATCCCGATAAACGCCCAGTGGCGTAGTGAAGGTATGTGGCGCCCGGGTTATAATATGATTTTTTCTTTCCCTCCCCTGCCGGCATAAGTGATTTAGCTCCTGTAAACGGCGTCGGGAAAAGGTATCTTTTCGCCCCTCATCGTGGTTGACTTTAAAAAGGGACAAAATGCATTAACGTCTCTTTACACCATAACCAATGGTGTAACGAGAATAAGTAACACCCGGAAAATACTGTTTTTTTTTTTTTTTTTCCTTATCCCAGTCATCATCAGTGACTTAACAAGCGGAATTGGTGCCAGGGGTATGGTATTATTATTTTTTTATCCCAATCGTCGTCAGTGACTTAACAAGCGGAATTGGTGCCAGGGGTATGGTATTATTTTTTTTT
>BGPR01000092.1:623536-639933 GCA_013235015.1 Araneus ventricosus | reverse complement strand
TTTTTTTATCCCAGTCGTCGTCAGTGATTTAACAAGCGGAATTGGTGCCAGGGGTATGGTATTATTATTTTTTTATCCCAGTCGTCGTCAGTGATTTAACAAGCGGAATTGGTGCCAGGGGTATGGTATTATTTTTTTTTTATTCCAGTCGTCATCAGTTACTTAACAAGCGGAATTGGTGCCAGGGGTATGGTATTATTTTTTTTTATCCCAGTCGTCATCAGTTACTTAACAAGCGGAATTGGTACCAGGGGTATGGTATTATTTGTATGCTCCCTCATCATATTTTGCTTCAAAAATGGCGCAGATGTAGTGATGTTTTGACTCCATGGAGTGGAGGCGATTGGGTGAAAAAAGTGAGGGAGCAAAAAAATCTGCAGACATCTAAAAGACCCGGGAGTGTAAGGGGGTAGACAACAAAATTTTAAAATTTAGTTAAAAAATCAGTAAGTTTGCCCGAAAATGTATTACTTTTTTTTGTAATTCCTCGTTTTAGGCAACTAAAATTAAATAAAAATTTAATTTTCCTCTAAAAAAGAATGGGGGGACTGCACCCGCGACTAGCCGCCACTAACTCGCTGGCGCACCCATTTATACCTACCTCCAGGTCTCTACGCCACTGTAAATGTCTTACATACATTTCGAGAGTCCCGTCCTGCTCGGGCCATTAAAGGAGAAATCAGGACAAAAGGAATTTCATTTATGAGACACTACCGTTTCTTTTTGTTAACGTGAGAAGGACGAGAAAGACTGCGGGTCCCCACTGAAGTATCAATACACGTAAGAAGAAGACCAATTGACGATTGTTCGTGGTCTTTCAAGATATGGTAGCATTCTCAAACAAAACATTTTATAGGAGTAACAAAATAAAAAGGATGTTCAAGTCAAAACAAGCTGAATTCTATTAGTCATCTCTTTTTATCCTTCTGCATTGTCTGGATGAAATCCATGGCTATAAAAGTCTAATGATTTTTTTACCTTCCTGAATTTCTGGTTGAAATCTATGACTATAATAATCTCAGTGGCGTAGCGAGGGTACGTGGCGTCACCTGGGTCATAGTATGAGTTTTTCGCACCCCCTGGCCATCATCATCAATGATTTTATTTAGTTTGTGTAAACAGCGTTCGGCGCATGGTGTTTTTTGGCTCCTCGTCGTATTTGACTTAAAAGAGTGACATTAACGCATTGGCGTTTTGTCCCCATGGCAAATGGTGTAGCAAGAGTAAGGGGCACCTGAGAAATAATAATATTTTTTTATCCCAGTCTTCATCAGTGGCTTTACAAACGTAAATGGCACCAGCGGTATGGCATTATTTTTTGGCTGATGATCATATTTTGCTTTAAAAATGGCATAAACGAAGTGATGTTTTGACTCCATGGCAAATGGTGAAGCGAGAGTAAGTGGCGCCCGAGAAATAATATTATTTTTTTTATCCCAGCCGTCATCAGTGGCTTAACAAATGTGAATGGCACCAGAGGTATGGCATTATTTTTCGGCTACGCATCATATTTTGCTTCAAAAATGGCATAAACGAAGTGATGTTTTGACTCCATGGCGCCCCTAAAACTGGCGCCCGGGACTTCTATACCCTCTTTCCCCCGGTCGCTACGCCACTGAATAATCTTAACGGCTTTTAAGTTTCTGGATGGCCTAGATACCTTCCATGCATTAAATACATTGAAGATTTCATGGAGCGCATGACTTTTAGGGGCTTAATCTCGGATATCGATGGTAGGGAACTGGATATTATTAGACTTGCCCATGAGTTACGACAAAATTTGTTCGAAAATTTAAAATGTGTTTGTTTGAGAACTAATCATTTAAGCAATTCAAGCAGGTAAAATATGAATAGATTCTTAAGTGTTGAAAACTAATTAGACCTCTAATCAGTATTATAATCTTGGGGAAAAATAAATTTATTGAAGTAGAAATGAGGAAAAAAGGTTTGTCGTTGTAGGTGTGTGGGGGGGGAGGGGGGATTATCTGTTCGGGTTTTAAATTTCTTCTCTTAATAATAGAGTAAATGAGAAATTACCAAATCTTCGTACTGGCCACTATAAAAAAAGTTTTTGATTTATTTTTAACATTACAGGTAGGAAAAAAGCAAACAAACAAAAAAATAGGCGGTTAATTGATAAAAACAACCGCTTCTCTGGAGAAAGAAAGCCTTAGGACAGTTCTTTAGACAAACACTTATCTCTGTCTTCCATTTCAAAATGAAATGTGTTTTTTTTAACAGAAAATTAACCCGCTAATGATGTGCCGAACTAAAATTTCTGCTCCAGTGTTTCTAACAGGGCCATTTAAACTAAATTGCTTTACAAGATTGTTTGCCAGGAGTTCTGCTTTGTTTGGGGTCTCTGTGCGGTGCTGGGTGGCTGTTAAGGGGGGGGGGGAGGCTAGAATTAGCCATCTGTTGGGGGACCTCGATTGTTAATTATCTGCTCAATGGAGATGTTATCTCTCCTCATCGCATTAATTAGTAATGAAGGTTCTTTGTAATTTGTGTTCTAGAATGATTTGACCCTCAGCGGCGATAAGCTTAGAGCACTTAGAGCAGGCTTTTCTGCAAGTCGCATGCCCCATTTTCCCTTAGTTAATACATTTCAATTAAACACGTTAATATAAGACCTCCCAGACTCTTTAGGAAAATTTTTATTGGATCAGTATATTATTAAAAATGAATCTAAAGGCTTAAATATAATCTAAAAAGAAATTTTTTACAATTTTTTCAACTTTTGCTGAGATAAAAAAAAAGGGCGTTCTGAATTGTTTTCATTACGATTTTTCATCGTTAAATTTATTTTATTATTAGTTAATTCTAGTTTATGACATATAAATAATATATTTTTGTTATTAAAACTAACTGTAATCTTAGTGTGATTCAAATAAGATTTATTTGTAATAAACGAGAACCATACCAATTTATGTGATGCAATTCAGCAGCAAAATGTATATATGTTACCGTGAAAGACCGAAATTTGGAGAATGTCGACTTTCACCGGTGAATGTCAACATTCACATAGTAATGTCACCGGTGAATGTCAACATTCACATAGTAATGTCACCGGTGAATGTCAACATTCATATTTGGAGAATGTCGACTTTCACCGGTGAAAGTCGACATTCTCCAGTTTCGGTCTTTCACAGTAACATATATAACACTGGAATATTATCTTGCTGTTTGAAACTGCTTCATTATATTATTATTATAGGCCATTTATGACAACTGTGAAATCCCTTTCGGGTCGACAGAATTCGCATGTGGTGTAATAGGTTGACTATTCTTCACAATTCGCATGCTTTGTTGGCCAGTGATTTAAGCCTTATTCCGATAAATCAGTGGTTGGGTTGCATCGGAAGAGATATCCTCAGTGATGTAGTGATAGGAAGAAGTTAGGGGTGTACAGGTGCCCAGAGCGCCGATTTTTATGGCCACCTCAAAGGCAATGCATATCTGTGTTTACTCTTAAAACCAAATATATATTATGAGAGATCCGGAAAATAAAGCTATGTTCTAGGAGCCATTTTCCGATGATTCGCCACTGCGTAATATCTTTTTGAAAATAGACAAGCGGTTGTTTGTAAGTTACGAGTATAGGGAAGGCTTGCCTTATTTAGACCGTCGTCTAGATTGGACCGTTATCGTAACCTCAATTCTATTAAATATTTAGGCCGCAAAATTGGCAACTTATTTGCAAAGATGCAAATGTAGTTTGTGTAATCATTCGTATGTGGCTGCAGTTAGTGAGCAAGTGTTTGCATTTAGATATCAATAGGCAATTAGGATTAGATAGGCAATATCATTAAATACCTCAATTCTATTAAATATTTAGGCCTTAAAATAGACAACTTATTTCAAAGATGCAAATGTGGTTTGTGGAATCATTCTTAAGAGAAAGCAGTACGTGTCTGCAGCTAGTGAGCAAGTGTTTACATTTAGATATCAATAGGCAATATCATTAAATACCTCAATTCTATTAAATATTTAGGCCGTAAAGTAGACAGCTTATTTGCAGATGAGTGTTAGCTGAAAATGAATTTTAGAAAAACTGAATTGTATCACTATTTAAAAAATCATTTTGGAGCTCCCAGCGCGTACGCAGTGCGTTTGAAAAGATAGCGAGCGAATCCAAAAATAAAGAATCGAAAGAGATTAAAAATCGCATGTATGCGCACCCGTCGCAACTAAACAGTTTAGTCGCCGTGAAATCGCGCGGTGCAGGCAACCCGACTAAACTGTTTAGTTGCCGAAGGAATTGCCTGTATGCGCCTAGCCTAATAGAAAGCAGTACGTGACTGCAGTTAGTGAGCAAGTGTTTACATTTAGATATCATCAATTCAATTTCCAATCAAAAGATTAGTTTTTACGCTGTTTTGAAGTAGCAAAATATATTAAATATACAGAGAGGATAATTGTTTGGCAATAATTTATTCAAATAGTTTAAAGGTAAGGTAGGATTTGTGTGTGCATGTGTGCAGTTATAAAAGTTGCTCACACAGATTGGACCACAAAATTGCTGCCTGAAATGGGATAACCCTGAAAGCAGTTATAATAACTAATATTCATCATAAATTGGAATTGGAAGGTGCAAAAAGAAAAAAAATTAAATAATAAATATATTAATTAATTAAAAAGTAAAAAATAATATGTAAAAGTAAAAATTCGAACCTCTCCGAAACATCGTATCATGATAATATTTTAGGCTTGATTCGTCTGCCTTTATATATTGTTTTTAAAAATTAACTCTTACTTATACGGCAACGAGAGCGCTCAAAAATTGTATTTAATATCATTGCATTGCCATGTGTTTAAATGTAATTTAAAGTAAAAAGTATTTAAAACAATTAAAAGTGATATCGCAAAGTATACTTAAAATATTTTTTTAAAAATTATTTAAATTGGAAAAAAATAGATCGGAAATAAAATTTATATCACTGAAAAACTAAGCTTTTGCATTTTAAAGTGGTGTAAATATGTTTTTTATGCAATAATATGGTGCGAGGGAAATCGATAAAAATTTGATTAATTTTTAATTAAAAATCTAAGAAAAATTTTGAAAAACCCTTTCTTATGAAACACCTACTACCCAAGAAGTAACTATCTGCCACATTTGGCCGTTCTAAGTCCAACGGTCTGCCTTGTAGAGCATTTTGAACAATTTTTGCACCACGCGCAGCCTTTTTGCGCAGCCTTGTCGCATGACCGTATTTACAGATGATATGCCAGATTATAAACATTATCCTGATATAAAAAAAACCATAATAATGATTAAAATCGTTTCGTATCACATATCAATATCAGAAAACAAATGCAAAGGAAATGATTAAGGGCATAATATGTCATACTTAGGTTCATACATTCTGTGCTGGTGTGAATTAGAGAATCATAAAATATTTTTTGCTTTAATTTTAATTTTTTTTTTTTAGCTTAAAAAAATTGGCGGTCCAATTTCGAAGCCAGTATCTGTAATTGGACCGATGACATAATATTAATCTGCTTTAAAAAATTATTTTTTTTTACTATTTTAAAGTGTATTCCTTAAAGTTAATTGCGTAATTTTAAAATAAATATATTACAAAAAAAATTATACTACTTTCTTTATAAAAAAATCATTTCTCTATCATTTTAGAACGCGAATAGTTGGTCCAAATTCGGTAACCTTATCCTATTCATCAGATGCACTTGGTTGCGTGTAAATCTCTATCTTTATCTTTACTAATAATAAAAGAGAAAGTCTGTGTGTGTGTTTGTGTGTCTGTTGGCGCTCTTCAGAACAGACCGTTGAATTTAGAGCTATCAAATTTGGTAGAGGTATACTTTGGAGGGTGGGAATGTGCACCTCGGTGCCATATTTTTCAATTTTTTATTCAATTTTTAATGATTTAAAAATTAAGCGAATTTTGGCCGTTTGCGGCCATTTTTTCGTGAATAACTTCCGAAGTAATAAACGCACGAAAACTATTTGTATACCATTTTAAAGTGAGAATTTTCACCTTTCTAATGAATATTATTTCAGTGAATTTTAAAATCTTTTTGAAAGCATTGTCTATTGCTTTGAAATCGGTGAAGGTCACTGAATGGATAACACCCCTCGCGGACAAAGTCACGAAACGTTTTTTCCTCTAGGAGGGGAGATAGGTTGCACCCCTTTTTTCCCCCTTTTTCGAGATGACGTGGAAGCAATTCGCCTATACCTGTGGTAGGAGGCGGGGTGTACCTCGGTTGGCTTTAGCAAAAAAGATTCACAGTTCACGACCACGAAAAATTTTCCCCCTCTAAATTTAAAATTATTTTTTAATTGACTATGTTAAAATAAATGCTGTTTTTTTTACAATTTTCAAACATTTTAAACTCATTTTATGCGTAAACCACTTCTATTCCCTTTTAAAATGTGAAAATTGACTTTTCCTTTGATATTAAACTTAATGCTATGCGACTTTTCTTGCGGAATTTTATCAAACTTTTGTTCCTGTTTCAAATTATACATGTTTACCAATCCTTCAACAAACTGAACTAGAATACCACAATCAGAGAGAAAGAGATAATAAAACATCAAATTAAAAAAGATTTGAAATAGCTTTTCGCTGTTATAAATGCTTTTATACATAAATTTACAATGTTTTCTGATTGCATATGATTGATAATGTTTTAAAGACTTATCTCATTCTTATACCATTTTATCAAAATTAAAGGGCATTTCAAATTGTAACAACAATTTCGAATTAATATTTAAGCATAAGCAGCTAAAAACTGCATTCATTTACAGTTCTCTAAAATTTCATTTACGAACTGGAAACTTAGAACTTTGAATGTATGCATCTAAAGATGATCTTTTTCTTCTATTTCATATTGGATGCATCTCTGTTTCATTTTTGATTATGGAACTAATTGTTTTATCTAAAACAACAACAACAACGAAAAATTCATTTTTTCATGACATTTTACTTAATTCATAATAGTTATTTGTTTGAGTTTTTAGATGTTTTTTTTCTTTCAAAAATGATAGTTTATTAAGTTAAAAAAATTCAAAGTCAAAATAACTTCGTCGGATAAATAATTTATTTACAAATTATTAACAATAAATAAACAATAACAACTATTTCGAACATCATGCATATGTTGCATTTTTTGATATAACTGAATCATTTTAAGTTATAAGCTCTAATATGGGTGAACCAGCTGATTCTCCGAAGACGGCTAGTTACAAATAAAATTATTAGATACACTTATCAGAAGAAATTGAATTTTCTTTTACAATACATTTCAGCTTCTCCTGCCAAAAAATATTGATATATATCCCTTTTACTTATCTTATATATTAAAATCCGAAAGTAAACAAACGTATGTCCGGCTATCTTCTCACAAACGGCTGAACGGAGAAGCGCGCGGAAAGTACCAAAAGATGGGGAATAATCCAAGGAATTCATTTTGACCATTTAAATTCAGAAATTTTAATTAGTAAAAAAGATATTAATTAAAAACTAATTTACAACAATACTTTTCATTGTTGCAGCGCAATTCCCACCGATTTAATTGTTTAAACAAATATTTAACTGCATGTTTCTCTTTCATTGTTGAAAACTCCAACAATGCAATATGGAACCCTCAACAATGCAATGCGGATGGTGTTTTGTGCGGGTTTTGGTAATTGATATAAAGAAACAGGGTAAATTAAATCGCTCAAATAGGGTTTTTACTAAAAATGTTTTTTCCGTGAGATTTAACTTTGAGATTTCATGTATGTAGTGCATCCTGCTTCATGTGTTTATAAACTAGGGCTGGCAAATGAAAAATATGGATAGCTGATCACGTGACCTCACTTCTTCTCTCCGCCATGGAATGACGCATTATTCGAGATAGCCCGTACAACGCCGGGCCATGCAGCTAGTGTATATTTATGAAATGTCGGTCGTATACGTCTTTCGATGTCGTCGACTGTTAGGAAAGATTTAACAAAATTAATGATAAATAAATAGTTTGGAGGTGCGGGGGATCGAACCCCGGGCCTTTCACATGCAAAGCGAACGCTCTACCACTGAGCTACACCCCCAGACATTGGAAGAGGAGATTTTGTTGTTGTGTTGCCCTTCAAGGTGAAAGTGGAGCCTGCGCAAATAAAGATAGGTGTTGACTTCGAAGAAATCTTGTGATGTACTATAGAGCGTAACTTAACTCTTGATATTATTTCTATTTATTCCGTTACGTCATACAGCGTAACATAGACGTCAAATACCATTATATACATATGGGAAGTTAAATGTTTAATTTCATTTTTCAATACTATATATAAAAATATAAATATTTATAATATCCATTTACGTTCTCAAGGTTCGGTTGAAGAAATTTTTTTTAATCTCATTCACTAGATGGCGTGAGGATCTGAAATGTTCGAAACGATGGATTTATCAGTCAATTATTTCCATTTTGTCATCCAGAAGATTTTGTGTTAAATAATTACAGTATTGCAAGACAAGGAAATATAAGAAAGAAAAGTACAAATCAGAAATCTTTTTAGCGGGTTGAAATTCGCTAAATTTTTTAGTTCTTTAACCGTGCAGTGGTGGATTTTTTTGTTATATGAACTAAATTAGTAAAAAGCAGTGGCGTAGCGACAGTTGGGCAAGGAGGGGATAGATACCCCGGAGACAAACCATTATTGCGTTCAGGGCTGGATTTACAAATTTCTACGCCCTGGGTCAAAGTATATCCTGCGCCCTATCTTAAAAAAGTTAATATATAATTTTCAGTTTAGTATACAATAGTTTATTTTTCATACACTTAATACCATCTTTATAATCTCCGAAATACGTTAAATTTTTATTCAAATTTACACTACTCGTGAAATAACATAACATTAAAACCTTTTAGGGAACGGCCCTAGACACCAGACTTGCCTATGGCGGGCGTTATGGAAACGGGATATTCCACTGCATTTTGGGGGTGAAGGAAGGGGCTTTATTTCATTTGCTGCAGATAGAACCGACGGAAATCTCGTTTCGCTTTGTACTACGGTCGAAAACGATTTGTCGCCTTACTAAGTGTGCTTAGTTCGCCAAATGTTGCGGTTGATTTTATACCCTTTTACACCCTTTCTTCAACTCGTCTACTTGCAGCAATCCTGTCCAGGGGTTTTCTCCTGGCGGTAGGACAGTACTCCATCAAATTTCTTGAATCGTCGACTAGAGCTTCTTCATTCGCGCTTTGTCCGTGAATAGGCTTGAAGGGTCACTGAAGTGGACAGATCTTATTAAATCTATTTCTATGCAAAGAAGCCAAGGGTCCACAATAGATAAAAATTGCATCGCTCAATATATTTAATGTAACGAATGAAAATTTTAAAAGCATCATTTTATATGGTCTTTTCAAGATATTACTGAAAAGTTTGTGAATAGAGTCGACGCTCGTTATAACGACCCTCTGCGTCCCACAGCAATAGGTCTTTATAACGAGTGGTCGCTATAGTGGATATAATTTAAAAAATGTACACATGCACGCTCAGGAGTTCCGAAAAAATAGGCGATTTTTAGAGATTCCAACTAAATACTGAAATTATTTTTATCATTGGCATTAAAAATAAAATGTTATCAATTAAAAATATATTTCTAAAACAGATTTTAATGTAGAAAATAAAGGGTTTTATATACTTTTAAAATAATTATTTTCTAAAGAAAAAATCAGAAATGGTTGTTTTTCTTTTCTTCATATGTGATTTTTGCAAAACATAATTTTCCATTTCAGTTAAAGATGATAAATAATGTTCTGTATTTTCTTACCCCAATACAACGTCAGAAAACATTTACCTTTCCTTAACCTTACCTTTCGAAAAACATTTTAAAGTCTCAATAGCACTTGAAACATTTTTTATGCTAGGCTGTTCTAATTTCCGCGCTGAGGTGAGTGGTAATATAAAGACTCTACATCTACGAAGCTGGACAATACAATAATCAAGGTCATTGACGTTTAGAAACATTTTCTTTTTAGAAAAGTACCGGGAAGAGTGTCCGCTGAATTCAGACGTTGTATTGAGATTAGACGACACTGGATGGGCGTTATACCGGAAGTAAAATAACATAGAGTTCATAGGGAAACACAGTTGGGGATATTATCAATGGTCGTTATAATGGAATGGTCTTTATAATGTGTGGTCGTTATAACGAGCGTTGACTGTATTTGGTTATTATTTCTTCTGTGTATGCGCCCTCTTACAGCTGCGCCCTAGGCTATGGCCTAGGTTGGCCCTATGGAGAAATCTGGCCCTGAGTGCATTTATTTCACTTTTTAAACAAGAATTATATGAGGAGACGAAAAAATGAAACCAAGCACCGGGCGTCACTTACGCTTGCTAAGACACTGATGACGATTGTGGGCGAAAAAATTATACTGTGCCCCGGGCGTCACTTACATTCGCTACGCCACTGGTAAAAAGTTATTCATTTCGTAATTAGCCTTGTCGGTAGGACCATGCAAACATCGTTGCATAATTGTTCTGAAGAATCTAACTCAACAAACTTTCAATTACAACTTTGAATAAAGGAATTAAAAAAAGAAAAACACTTCCGATAATAAGCCCTAACAAACTGCAAATCTGGTGCCTGTTTTCTAAATAATTCATTGGAAGATGTGGATAGGCAAAGGGTTTAGGTTCTCGGGAGCCGTCTGAAGATATATGATACATGCATACTTGGATGAATTAATTAATCAGGTATTGAGTTTTGAAAGTATAATATAAAATGGAATATATTGGATTAAAATCAAATTATCTTTAATTATAATTCTTATTTTATTAATTAAAATTGCGCTTTACAGAATTAAATAATTTAATTTTATATTCCACAATTTGTATTAATTTAATTAAATTTAAAATAATTAATATTACGTTATTGATCAGCATTAACATTACACTCTACGGTATTTTATTATTATTATTTTTCAAACTCAATTATTATTTTCCAAATCTTTGTATATGTCTGTAAAAATTAATTTTGAACTTAACTAATTCATTGAAATTCATTCATTTCAAGGAACTGCAATTGTGCAATGAAAATTTATTAATTGGAAAATATTACTTACTTCTTTAGCCAAAAATGTAACAAATAAATGATTTCACTAATTAATTGATAAATAATACTTATTATTTTATTAAAAATTCGGGAGTCTCAAATATTTCTACATAATTATTCCATTTATAACATCTGATTGAAAACTGATTTTGAACATGTGTTATGCCTCCTGTTTTAAATTTACAATCAGTCAAATTTTTAGTTGACAATCACTAACAGCTCATGTAACAGGTAACACATTTTTTTCACGCTTCGCGAAATTCAACCTTTTGTGGCCTTAACTTTCGAATGGCGCCAGTATTGTTTGCCCAAATCGCAAACCAGGTGCGTTTTTTTTTAAAAAAGATTAGTTCCGACTGTTATCTTTGAATTTTTAACGACGAATGTATTGTGTGCAACACAGTGACCTTCAAAGGGTGTCCAAAGCCCGCTCAAACATTTGGATTGCTTGTATTGAATTGCAACTCTTTGATGAGTATCTTTCTTTATTGCCATTCTTTGGATGTCTGAAGACGAAGAGCCAGTTTCCCACGTCATTTGTAAGGAGAAATTACACTTTTTTGTATAGCTTTCACAGGGATGGAAAGTTTCCGATGGACAGGAAACCAGCGGCAATGACTCGGGGGGCGGATGTCGCCCCCACTTTTTGCGGAAAAAATTCAATTTTTATTTCATTTTAGCTGCCTAAAACTAGGAATTATATATGAAATAAATAAAAGATTTTTTTTTAAGGTATAAGCTTTTATTCGTGCGAAAAAATGAACGCAAAAGTTGAAAATAATTTTTATGATTACAATGAAATGCATGGTCCGAATAAAAGCGTGGGCGCCTTATATAGAACCTTTTATTTTGTGTATATTTCCTTAAACAAATGGAATATTCCTAGAAGGTAAGGGCGCCCACGCTTTTATTCGAGCCATGTATTTTATTGTAATCAGAAAAATTATTTTCAACTTTTGCGTTCATTTTGACGAAATTATAATGTGTAAACGTATTTTCTCATTTAAAGTGCATTTTAAACAAAAGCTTATACCTTAAATTTTTTATTTATTTTATTTTCTATTTTTTAGTGTCACGAATACACACGACATGTTAGCTATAGTAAACTAAATTGAATTATTGAATTCTCCAATATAAAACACATATTATAATTATTATATACATATATACAATTACATCTTTAAATTGATTTAATGACATTAACTTTCTGAAATATAAATCCGCAATTTATTACGTGATAACTTACAATTATTATCAACAATGTAATAGAAAAAAAAAGAATCGATCTACACAACTTTCTCTTTTTGCTTTGAGTGCGAAACATTCGGCGCACACGAAGTAAAAAAAAAAGAAAATGGTTGTTGGCTAATTCTAATAGAAAGTAAACCCAAGACGCGTAGAAACACGAGCTACGTCATTCATCGGTGCAGCGCTGGGTGTTGTTACACCCCTACGTAACGTGAGGTTACCACCTTCCAAACTTTATCACCCAAATATAGGGCTACAATTTTAATATCATTTTGTTCGGTTTAAAATAGGTATAGATTGCAATTTTTTTTGCATAATATTGTATTGTCACCGGAAACGCACCACTGTGCTAAATTTCAAGGCTGTAGCTCGGTTAGAAGTGGGTAAGAAATCGATCTCAAGACTTGAGCACACGACAGTTAAGTTGAATAAAAGCTTATAGAAACAGTGTCCGGGAAAGCTAGCTAATTTTGTAACTAAATTTTTAAATTTTGTTGTCTAGGCCCCCCCCCCCCCATAATCCGGGGTATTCTTAGGTGTCTATAAATTTTTTACCCCCCTCCCCCTCCTTTTGTCGCCCAATCGCCGCCACTGCTGGAAACCGAACACAACAAATGTAAAAAAAGTGAGGACTGTCAATATTGGGTAATCTCTTAAAACCTCACAGAAGGAACACATTAGTTTTTATGATTTTTATGCGTTCTCCTATTGTGTTTTTCAGCTTGTGCTTGTATATATTTAACTTTTTAATCCTTGGTTTTTTTAATGGTTTTATGATTTAATGTTCTAAATAAAAAAAGTTTTTTTTTATTTATTATTTTTTTTATGGTTTAATGTGACGGTATGCAACATTGACTTCTGGAATCTTAATGTGTCTTTTAACGCTTTTGTGATTGCGTGTTTTCGTTTCAAATCATTTATGCGTGTACATTTTTATAATTATGATTTTGTGCTTTGAACTTTTATATTCTATGTATTCAACTTTTTTTTTCTTATATCTTTTTTAGTGCCTTTAAGATTCACTCTTTGTGGCTTGTGTTCTTTGTATGCTTGTTGTTCATTGCATTCTGTAAATGGTTTTTATCTCTTGAGTGTGCTTTTTTAAATAAATAATAAATATTCGAATGGATAACCAGAATAAGGTCAACAATTAAAATGATTTGCAAAGTTTCCATAACATTTCCCCAATTTTAGGAGCAGCTCTATTCATATATTCGCATCTTATTTAAAAAACCTTCACCGAGAATTTTTTATATGCTTTCACATAAGGGTGTCACTTATATGATTAAAAAATATCGTGCCTATTTATTATGTAGCCAAATGAGATCAATTGGCTAAAAATCCTCTCTTTACCCAAAATCATCGTTGTCAATGATGGTTAATTGCTTAATTTTACTTCGCAATTTTTATGTTTTCTGGCAATACCCATATTCCATTATTTGGAGAAAATAAATTTCAAATTATTTTGAAATTCAAAGAAAAAAAATGTTTACTCAGTGACTTCAGTTTGGCTACATGCTATTTCTCCTCGATTTCTATATCCGTTTTAAAAATTGACTTTTCATTATAGCCATGATAACGTGCACACAATAGCATATTTGATATTTTCATTGAACGGAATGACAACGCCGACGCAGATAAAAGTATTGACTGAAAATACATGTAACATATCTTTCGGATGTTAGTGGCAACACGTATATTATAAACGTCCTTGCACATAAGACGGTTTCTTCTGTAAATTAGCAGCACAGTGAAGAAAATAGAGTATGTATTTTAGAAAACTGCACCTTCACTTCTACCAAGTTGATCCAAACTTGGTACTTTTGAAAATACAGATATAAATTTTTGTGTCAGAACCACGTGCAAAATTTCCTCCAACAAGCTTTTCGTACTTTTGAGTTATGGCATTCACTTACTGGAGGATAGACAGCCCGCAAGCATAATCTCAAATATAATTTTTTCGGACTACGTTCCTCCCATTGGGGTCTTAGGAAGCAATGTGATTCGCACGCCAAACGCCACCAAAAGCGTTGCATGGGAGATCCTCTATATCTCTGTAATTACATATGTTAAAAACATAACTAATGTCTTATTTTAGAGATAAAGGGTAACAACAGAAGTTACAATTTTTTTTTTTTTTTAAATCGGAAAAAAGTCACGCGAGTCAAGTAGTCCTACGCCTTTAACATCAGCGGTTGTTTGAAAAAGACAGCCTCCCGTCATTTTTTTTTTTCTATACTTTTCATACGAAAAAAGCCGAAAGGGGAAAACGCGAATTTCTCAAATCTACGTCAATGTGCAGTGAAGGGTTAAATGACAAAAAAATTCTATTCCGCTTCGAGCCATTTTTTCAAATTTCTGCCTTAGAATAATTAATATCACAGTTATTTTTCAGTTTCGTTTGATTAGCATCTGTCGATGATGCATGTGGGTGATCTTGAAGTGTTTTATTTAAACAGAAATTTCAAGTCTCATCCGCTGAAGTACAGTGAGGTAGCTGTTACTTTTGCCGCTCCGATCGAACTTACAACATGCCGCCCCTTCCCTTTGTAAATTACATAGAGCACATAAACTTCAAAATTAATTCCTGGAAAAAAACATTTTATTAATGATGTAATTCATCGTTTGACGCCCTTGATCTCAGCAGGTAGTTCGCCAAATCGCGCGTCCACCACCGATCTCTCTTTCGAAGGACTGCCCTCTCCGCCTCCTTTAGCTACGTCACTCCTGAAGTAACCAGTCAATTTTAAAATTTAGATAGACAAGAAGAAAGCAAGTTGTTTATATGTAAAACATTGAAATAGCTATACTTCTTTACACCGGATGAAGAATTAATTTATTCTAAATCGTGTCTTCTTAAACTATGGGTCTTGATTCCTCTTGTGGTATAAGGATTTTTGGTATACGGAAAATATTCACAAAGTATGCTTCTGTCAGTGTCTTCAACATCAGGAAACAAAAATTATACAGAAAACAATTCGATTCGAAGTACAGGGTGTACACAAATGAAGTGACACATTTCAAAAATTAATTTAAAAAATAACTAAAAATGTTGGAACTGCGTTTTTTTTTTTTTTTTTTTTTGAATAAAAGCGCATCTCAAAACTTTTTTTTCAGATAGGTAACGCTACGTTACGCCGTTCTAAATTTGTTACAGCGAGAAAATTCTGTACGCAATGACTACCGATCAGCAGAAGCCGATGCGTGTTTTCTGGTTTCTTGAATATCACCGTAAACTTTTCAGTTTTCACACTACATATGAATTAACAAATTAAAGAGCATAAAATTCCCTACAAATACACGCTTTTTTTATTTTTCTTCCAGTTTTAATATTTTCTCAGATAATGGCTCTAAACAAATTTTTGATTTCCAGTAATTTACGACCCCGTAGACCACCAAAATGGCATGTTACCTACCTAACAAAACTTTTTAAGACTCGCTCTCATTTAAAAAAAATTCGTAGTTCCAAAATTTTTATTTTTTTATTATTATCTATGTGTCACTTCATTTGTGTACACCCTGTATTTTATTCACATGTTCCAAAGAGACAAATTTCTTTCTGTTTGTCATTAATTGGTCGATTTCGAGTGTCATTAATTGATTTTATTGGTCTGTTTGGTTTACATTAGTCTGTTTTTATAGGTCTCTTGTATTTTGTTTTTCTACTCATATCTTGGGGATGAGATTTTTTTTTGAACAGAAATGGATAATGGAACCATATTGTAGACGAAAAGGAAAAGGTCAATTCTTGTTCTCATAGAAAATAAATAAAATAAATTTACAAACATTTTCATATTATTTACAATATTTTAATTCAAATATCAAAACATAAAATCACATTTATAATTATAGAAACCACATAAGTCAATAACTTCAAAATGCTGGGAGCTTTAAAAAGAGCTGATTAATTTCTTTAAATCGATTATTATTATTATTCAGCTGGTAGATTTTATATATCTATAATGTGATTTTACTTCATTCTTCTCATTTCTTCACTCATTATGTAAATACCCCTTTAATGTGAAAATAATATTTTTTTAAAAAAAATGACCCATGTAGTTTCTGAAATCAATGATTTAATTA
>BGPR01000092.1:599495-623526 GCA_013235015.1 Araneus ventricosus | reverse complement strand
CCCATGTAGTTTCTGAAATCAATGATTTAATTACAATTTGTTTAAAAGAATATAGTCATGTGTGTGTAGTATTATTTTATCGTTTCTCCCTCAATGCTGTTTCATAATTAAGTGGTTATGTTTTCTTCAAAATATTACTTACAAGAGAAATGTTCCCTACCTATGACTGAACAAATATAAATAAATAAAATTATTGCAGTTTTGTTTTAGGTATATATGAAAGTTTGTATCAACTTGATTCGTACTTTTTCAACTTTCTTAAATCCAAGTATTCTTTCTTGTATACTTTCACTTGAGCCCGGGTTTCCCTATCTTTACCTCCCCGACCTCTTTTCTGGTCAAACAAATTTTAAAACCCATTTCCATCTGAAAAATTTTGTTGCGTCGCCAAAAAGTTGAAAAATAAAGAGGTAAATTAAATATTAATTGATTATAAGTGAAAAAATTCTCGATTTAAAATAGTTATTCAGCGAGTTTCAATGAAATGCTTTTTAACTGTGCTAATTTTTTAAAGTTATTTTTGATTTATATATGTAGTAGAATCTGAAACCAGAAGGCGCTGTGAACTTTTTTGTATCTCCGTCTGGATTCTATACGACCCTAAATGGGGTCACTTCCGAAAGCTTAGATAAAGTATTTTTTAAAAACTTTGTATGTCCTGAAAAATATTATCCGAGTGAAATCCTCTTAAATACTAGAATTTCCGATTTATTTAATTAAAATTCTTTGAATCCTGTAACGTGATTTTTTATTCTTAATTCTTTATTTTTAACTGCTATTAAATATTATCAAAGTATATTGAAGTTCGTCTGTCGAAAAGAATTTAAAAATTTTAAAGCGTATTGTGGTTTTGTTCCTTCAGTTAATATTGCAATAAAACGCTGATGGCTTGTTTTCTCTGTTACAGAATTTCAAATTTTGTTTCCAGTAGGATAAAAGGAAAGGAGAATGTTTAGGGAAAATTATCCACCGAGTGTGGCTCGGTGGTCTAGGGGTATGATTCTCGCTTTGGGTGCGAGAGGTCCCGGGTTCAAATCCCGGCCGAGCCCTGGATTCCTATTTTGGAGCCTGGATATTCTGAAAATAGAAGGTAAATTTCTGTTTTTGCAAATCAGTTGTTTATGATAATTTTCATCTTATAATATATTAAATTGAAATTTTAAAACTTAAACATGCCATGTATCGGTAAAATAATTTTAGTTTATCAGTTGCCATAACAATTTTATGAACATGTATATATCGATTAATTTACATTTTTTTTATCACCTGACACAGCAACAAATCGCGTGTTGCAGATGGGAAAACAAAATTTAAAACTTTTCTTTACATTAAAAATTGAATAATTGAGCGTCTGCAATTAACGTTTTAATGGCAATCTAAATTACACAATTATTTGCTTCTGAAAACAGAAGCAGCCCGCTCAGAATCTAAAGTCATATTCGCTCGTTGTCTCTTAAGTTTGTCGCATGATTATAAATCCACCTAAACTTACATCGAAAAAAAATCGATGTTTCCGTTTCGAAAGCTTAAAGCAATGTTTGGCAAAACTATTCTTGTCTTTTCCCCTTTTTCTTAACTTTCCCAACAAGATGGAAAAAAAAAAAGACGGGAGGCTGTTTCTGCGAAACGGCCGCTGGGATTGAGGGGCGTAGACTTACTTACCTTACTCAACTGTGACTTTCTGTGACTATAGTTGTTCTATGTGACAAAAGTAGCTCTATATGACATTGACTCATAACCTATGCTCTATGACCTTTCTCTGTTAAATGAAACTAAAACCAACTCAACTCAATTAAATCGATGGAAAGGACAGCTCAATTAAATCAATAATGGCTAATAATAATTAATTAAGGACAGTTAATTAATCGATTACTCAACTGTGACTTTCTGTGAGTAAAGTAAAGTGTCACTATGTGACTTTGACCTTTGCTCTATGATCTTTCTCTGTTAAATGAATTAATCTGAATGAATGAATTAATCTGAAATGAATTAATTATTAATCTGTTAAAATCCAGTTAATATACCTCCCGCAACCGATGCGTGCCCTCGCATCGGTCGCTGTGACGTCATCAAAATTCTTCGTGATTTTCACCAACTTTGCAACTCGACTGTGACTAAACCATAATTGCAAATTCTAAAATTCTTTTTTGCAATCTTCAATGTCTACCTTTATCTGTTAAATGAAACTAAAACCAACTCTCTGTGTTATTTGGTTGCGTATCTTTACCACGAAATTCGACGCAATTCAACAATTTTTGAGTAATATTTCGTTTAAATGTAAGATCGATGAATGAATTGACAAATGTACTTGGCTAGTCTGCGTGCGCGAGCATCGGTCGCTCTGACGTCATCAAAATTTTTAGTGATTTTCACCAACTTTGAAGCTCGACTGTGACTAAACCTTAATTCCGAATTCTAAAATTCTTTTTGCAATCTTCAATGGCAACCTTTCTCTAGGTATATGACTACCTTAGGAGCACTTTTTTTTTAATTTTTAAAATTTTGATGAAACATTCATGTTTTTAATTAAAGTGAGTTATAAAACTAAGAATTCCAAGGCAATTTCATTAACTTTCAAAATATAGGCAACTTTTAGCAAAATTTTAGTGAAAATTTGAACTTACGCCAAACCTCCTATAACAAGTTCTATTGAATATATTTCAACAATTTTTGCACAGTATATAGCTAACATGCTTATCTGTGTTATGAACTAGAAGATTTTTAAAGCCTCTAAAAGTTTTGGAGATATTCCAAACTTTGTGAACAAACTAGAATTAAAAAAAAAAAAAATCATCGATTTTTTTCACTAAAAAGTCACTAAAATAAATAAATATAGGAGGAGAGCTTAGATTTTAGTTCAGAACATAGCTAGAAATAAATAAAACATTTTGGCCAAATTTCATTTTAATATCTTGAAAACATTTTCCAAAATGATGTTTGCCACGAAGAAAAATATCGAAAAACACAACTTCTCAAAAAACGCTTTTAAAGATTTTCATACAGTACAAAAAAAATTTGTACTCACCTTAGAATCTTAAAACTCGCCATATTTACAAGTCAAGTCAAACACTTTTTTTACTTGATTTCAAACGACCTTAGGTTTTTATATTTTTTTTTCTGAATAATTTTGTGTGGAAGGTAGTGAGTGACGTCTGAATTAACTTTTTGTCAATTTCCATGTAATTTTTCAGCATCAATGGATAAATTTATATTTCAAAAGACTTGAGAACAGGTAACAGTTCAAAATAAATGGAATTAAAATATAAAACTGCAATATGAGAGCAAAAAAATTTATTGTTGTAATTACTATTGTGTTGAATTTTTTTAAAAAAAATTGTCGCCAAAAACCAATAAAACAATAAAAATAAGAGATGGAAGCTTAAATATATATTTTTTAGACAAAATATTGCTTGAGAATTAAAAAATAGTTGTTGAAACTAATTGTTTGTATGAAAATAAAGCATTTTTAGATACCTAGATGTATGACCTATAAAATGAACAAATAAAACAAATTTCGAAAATTTTCAGCAAACCGAGGAATTTAGGGTAGTCACATACCCTAACAGAAACTAAAACCAACTATCTATTTTATTTGGTTTCGGAGCTATAAGCGTTTAAAAATACCATGAAAAGCGTCATAATTTTTTCCTTTCCCGACACCCCATTAGACCACTATGGTGAGACGCAAGTCTACGTCAAAAGGGTGCGACCCACATGACAAGGGGGTTTGCTTTTGTGTCTGAAGCTCTAGTTCTCAAAGTCAACTCTAGTTGACAGTTCTTAGAAAAAATTACGAGGGGGCACATGACCGTTAATGATGTATTGTCCTACCACCAGGAGAAAACACTGGACAGGGTTGCAGTAAGTAGACGAGTCGAAGAAAGGAGGTAAATGGGTATAAAATCAACCGCAACATTTGGCGAACAAAGCACACTTCGTCAGGCGAGGAACTCGTTTTCGACAGTAGTACAAAGAGAAACGAGACTTCCGTCGGTTCCTGCGCCAAATGAAATAAAGCCCTTTCGTTCATCCCCAAAATGCAGTGGAATATCCCGTTTCCATGACGCCCGCCACAGGCAAGTCTAGGGTTTTTCTCGTGGCGGTAATACAGTACGCGTTTTAGTTGTATAGAAAGAGCCCCGATATAAAGTAATTTTTGTATTAGATGCAGATTTTTACTACATAAAATACCGATTACTAGCTCATAAGGCTTAATACCATTCAAATAGATAAGCTACTTGCAAGTGCTGTAACGAAATTGTTTTCAGTCTAATATTTCAAATACTGAGCTAAGACGGCTTTATTAATTATTGCGAGATGTTTTAATCCCCGAGGCGCAGACTGTACGCAATGTGAATGAGTGTGATTGATTTTATATTTCAAGCTAAAAAGTTCAGTTTCAAATTATTTTGTACGACTTCATTTTGTTTCTAGCCAAATAAATATATTTTTGATAGTACAGCGGGTAATTATTTAGGGTTGTTTAACTGTGCATTATGATACATTGCGTAACTTTCCCCGTAATGTCAACTTGAATTGTCACTGGCTATAAGTTATATTATTTATATATAGAAAATTTAATTATTTGTGTTACTTTTTTATTTCATACTTTGGTGTGATCTTTAAATCGCTGATGCCTTGATTTACACGGGAAAGAGAGAAAACATCATGCACGTTCTTTCTTTGCATATAGGATAACATTTATTTTTAAACATTATTTTATCAATCTCTTAGCCCTATTCGTAAACTGATCTATTTTTAACTGTAGAAAACATTATAACTTAAAATACAACATTCAGTGATATAAATCATAGTGATCTGATTTTATAGATTAAATTATCGTTTTAACCCCTTAAAAGTTTTATTTTCTTATCTAATAAGATTCTGTTTTGGAAAGGGGCTGTCGTTTTCATTCACCTAAGAAGACATAGAATACTTGAGATGTTTATGGATCCTATGTAATTTTTGTGCCAAATTATAAAGCTAATTAATGATTAAATTTTAGTTTATAAGCATAAAAATGAGATAATTCGATGCACGTACGACGGTTAAGGGATTAAAACACAATGCAATGAAAAAAAATATCTTCAATCAGCAGTTAATCGTTATTATATACTCTTTACTGTACGCACACCCCTGGCTCCAGAGATAGAGATAATCATCATATACTAGATAGTTAGAATTAGGGTATAGCTTTTCATTTTAGTTTAATTATATTAACGTCCCTTTTTGGAACAACACGAGGGTTATTTTGGGACGGATCTCGTAATTTTGAACCACCGTCAGATGACGAGGACGGAACCTGAACTGGAAACCCCTCTAACTAAGATTTCTTTCGCAAGTGGGAGGACGTTTCCCCTTGTATGATTTAACCCATTAACCGCTGGTGTTGCGTTGACGCAGGGCCGGTCCGAGGGGGGTGCGAACGGTGCAACCGCACAAGGCCCCGCGCCAGATTTTGCAAAATTCATTAAAAAAATTTTTATCCTTTTTTTAAAAAAAATTCAACCAACTTTTATGTAAAAAAAAGGCATAAAATATTAATAATTTTTCTAAAAATAAATATATTGCAATTTTTTTCTGGTTTTGAAAATTTCCTTCAAAGATCTGTTTAAAAAAAGTAATTGGTGGATCTAGTGGATAAGAATCCAACAATTCCCTTTGTTACCTGGAGGTCCACATGTTTCCTATTCCTGCGCAGAGTAAAAGGTAAAAAGTGATAGCATTGTTCAGTCCTAAACCAGGTTCGATTGCTCCAGGCATCATATTCACTCTCTTTTCGGTGCGGGGGTACCCCAAGTGGATGTCCGTCATTGGAAGATAAATTGCAGGTGATAATATTCAATACATTCCTTGTTCCCGAGACTGTTACTTTCAGGGTATACAGGGGGTAATTCTTGTGTGCGGGTCCACATCTGTTCCCCTAATGGCCAGCAGATAGTCTTTCCCAGGACAGCTTAAAGAAACACTTCTAGAGGAATGCTTTGTCTGTTTATCTAGTTCTAAATTGAACACATCTGTTCCCCTTGTATTCAGCAAGACTGCTAAGCGATAATGAAGCACTAGGGGTTTTTCGCTTTTCTTGTCAAAAGTGTGGTTTTTCAGCATCTATGAATTCATCGTAGGTACTGGTTAAAAGATAGTATGTTACATCCAGGTAACCCAAGGAGTTTTCTCAGAAGCTTAATTTTCCATTGAACAGTTCGTTCGCATTCGGAGTATCAGCCGTACAGAAAAATAAAATAATATGTATTTATTCTTGGAGACAAATTTCAAGTATGCTAATTTTTGTCTCTTTTTTTTATAGCTATTTATTAAACAAACTTTCCTTTTATATTTCCAAAAAGAAAATCTTAATATTTTAACAGTTTATCAATTTGTAAAACAATGTAGTTCCCGCCTTTTTTTTCTATTTCAACATTTTTGCTATTTGTTATTATTGTATACATTTCAGATAAAACTTTTTTGTTAACAAACAAAAATTTGTGTTTTCTACTCTTTTACATTGGGCATTTTTCATTATAAAATGTTACTTATATTTGGAACCTTTTATTGTTTTGGGAACTACATATCAAAGTTATTTGGATAAGTTTTAAAATATAAGAAGTATTTTGAAGATTGATTCAATTTGAATATCTAAAACCCAAACTATCAGTAGGTTGTGTATAATTGTAAATAAGTTTGTGATTGGTCGATTATCTTTCTTTAGTTTTACTTTTTTTTGTAATATGAAGAAATAATTGTTTGTTAATGTGTAGAAATAATGAGTTCAACTCTTTTTTACTGAAGAAATAATGAGTTCAACTTTTAAGAATTCACTTGATAATCCAAAATACAAGAAAATACCATTCATACAATATAATATTTTATTTCAATACTGAATGAATGTGCTGACATCGTAAATCGACAAACAAATTGAAAAGAGGGGGGAGGGTATTTTCTCTTTCAATTGACTGCAAAGTTAAAAGTTATTTTAAGTTTCTTCAGCTTTCATGTTTTGAAACTCTAATTGAAACTACTTTCGCATTTTATAATTTTAATTTTAGAACTGAAAGAGTTTTCAAACTGCACAATTTTTAATATATCCTCATAAAATCAAGAAGACAGGACACATTTCTACAACATGAGATTGCAAAAAATAATGCGTGGAATTTTATCTCTTATTTAAAAAAGAATGCTTGAATTCAGGGCAAGTCCTAGGGGGTTTCGAAAGGCGCTAGTGCACAAGGCCTTACGCCGCTGTCAGATTGCGCAAAACGAAAATGGATTGCATTAATTTATTTAACGAAATCAAAATTTGGCGGAAAGTTTTACCTTCCAGGTCACAATATTGCAAATATTTATAATATTCATTTAAATTATATCCAAATTTTACTTCTGTTCTAAAATTGTATTGACCTTACCACTAACGCTCGCGTCTGCGGAAAAAACTTCCTTAGAGTTAAAAATAATAAAAAATTACTTGAGATCTAGCATTAGAGGCGAACAATTAATTTGCTTAGTCATTTTATCTATCGAATCCGCATTAACCAAAAATCTAAATCTTAATAGTATTATCAACGTATTTGCTATAAAAAATGAAACAAAAATCACATATTGTAAACTTATTTTAGTAAGTTGAAAACCAAATTTTATATATGAAGCAATTATTTTTGTTGTTTGATTTATTAACGAATTTTTTGTGTTATTAAAATATTAACTTTATAAAAATAATTTTATTATTTATTATTTTCATGTATTTTTCTAGTCTTTACTTAACCAAATTGTGAAATGTAATAAATAGCAAAAAGCAATAAATTATTTTGTTGTGCGAAATTTTCTCAAGGCCCCGCAAGTCAACTTTGCACCGGGCCCCGCTTTTGTTCGGGCCGGCTCTGCGTTGACGCAACGGTCAAAATAAATGCTTATACAAAATTATCTACCGAACAAATTTTATGTTAATAGCAGTTTTTGAGTAGGGCATAATATGGATAATATTTCAGTACAAAACAATATTTGTCTTTAACGATGATTTTATTTCTAAAAAGGAGTTCCGTACTTGTTGTATTTTTTAACGAAAACTTTTGACCTGGTCAACATGAGTGTTAGAGGTGATCTATTGTTTGTCAAGGTCACTGCTTATCACAAAATTCCATCAATCAGTTGTTGGTTCGTTTTCTGCAGGGGGTTGAAAAAACAGGTGTTACGCTGACGTGTCGTCAGCGGGAAACGAGTACTTAAAACACTTGTGCAATTGACACTGGTAATTTTACTCCGAGAGGAATCGATTTTGTTGTTATTTATCCAGAAAATGCAAAATTTCATGGTTAAAAAAAAATGATAACATTTTGAATAATTATAATAACACTTTGCAATGTCCCAGGTCCATTATTTAAGAACGTTTTTGAAAATTTTTGTCTCACAATCTCATTTTATTGAGCATTATAACACAAAAGTGCGGGAGTTGATTTATGCGGCAATTTAGCAGCCAATTGCAGGATAGGTATCCATGAAAAATATAGAAATTCCAATATTTACTAATTACGTTGATGTAACCTTGAGAAATGCTTCTGAAATATTAAGATTGTCTATTACTGAAAGTGAAAAAAAAAAAAAATCTCTCTTGGATTTTTGTCGTGAATTTGCATTATTTCTTTTGCAAACTCCCTTTGAGAGGAAAGTGGAGATTTATCCAGATATATATCAGCAACAGGAAGACCTAGTATGTTGAATATTCACAAGCCATTATATGCAGAAATTGGGCTTTTTTTTTGTTACAAACTCCGAAGCCAACAGTGGACTGCATTATAAGCATAGTGTGACTGTTTATCGATGCGAAGTTTGTAATATAGTGTACTTCATGATTGTAATGAAACTTTTCGTGCTAGAAGTTATTTATCGCATATAAGCAGTTATTTTTTTTAAAAAATATCTTAAAATTTGATAATAAATTAATTACCTATTAAAAGATTTGTAGCTTTACGAAACACTATTATAACTAAAATAACCTTCAACTCTAAGATATTTCCTTCAATTCAATTCACTTAAAATCCGTACTCTTATTCCGCTGATGTTGCGTGAATGCGACACTCGATTTTTCCAAAGCTAAGACGATCTTTGCCTATTTTACTATAAATTAATGTTATATAGGTTCAAATAACAATTAATATTATTCGTATAGTGTAAAATTCATCCCTTATAGTTTTGGCGTTTAATGCAGTGGTGCGCTTACTATTTTCATTACCGATCCCCTCACATTGTGTAAATTTTTTCGCGACCCCTTTATTGAAGAAACGCCTTATATATTTTTATTGTAAAAGTACATTTCTTTGAATTTAGCGACCGACAAAAAGTTTCTCGCTACCCACGGTTTGCGCATCACCGGTTTAATGTGCATCAGGCCCACATTTACGGCGGATCTTCTGTGGAACCAGGTTTCGAACCTGGAGCCCTCCGGTCCCGAAGTCGACACCTTACCACTAGGCCACCGCGACCCTGTAAATCTTTTAAGAGCATTGGGTTAAAAAAAACAGTTGCAATAAAATCGACAAATCTCTGTGGTATTTTATAACATGAGGAAACCAATGACGCATGAAAGAAGAAAAACTAAGAGGTGGGAAGAAGAACATACCTACGAAAAAAGGATCCCATTTTTAGAGCTCTTTACCTATCATATATGTATTGATTAAACTGACATTTTTGTCTTTATGACAATCATTAATACCATTTACAATACATAATAATAATCACTACTATGATTTAATTATTATATGATCATGATTTATACTTCGGACTGTTCGCTTTTCTTCTTTATCATTCGAAATTTTTAAATATTTTGTGGCATTTGTTTCCCCATGATCTAAAATGCATACCATTGAAATGTGGTGATCACTAATTTTTTTTTCTCTGTATAAGAGCTCTGATTAGGAATAATTTAATCCCAACCACCCAGCACATTCTAAGAATAATCGCATGGCTAATTTGAAAGCAACTCTAATAAATAACCTACAAACTTAACACTAATCATTTGTCTATTTATTCTTCTCTATTTCTGTACTGATAAAATTTCGTTCGTGGTGGTTTCGCTGTGGTAAATAAGTTAGAAAGGATGATGGCAATAATTCTCAAATGGGTTCAACCAAGGGGTGCAGTTCGTTAAAAAAAAGTAAACTTATCCAATCAGGTAAGGTTTCAGCCTCGTTAACAATTATCTCTGGTCCCATCTAGCTATCAAGTACCAGTCAACGAATTTTCCACGTCTCATTACTGGATCATCTGTTACTCAGGTTGCGAAGATTATTTCCCTAACTCAATCAACGAATTTGACACGTCTGGTACCAGGATCATCTGTCACTCCATCTACGAAGATCATTGGCCAGACTCAGCAACGAATTTTCCACGTCTCGTATCTAGATCGTATGTCAATCAGTTTGCGAAGATCGTCGTTGAAAACAACTCATTCTAGGGACGAACCCAAACTGTACCATACGAGGGCCAGGGATTTACACAGACATTATTAGAATACACTATCTAACTGAGTGGCATCGGAAGATAATTTCGAACCATGGCGAATTCGGCATGTCTTCCCTTTTTTACAGGCTTCGGCTTCTAACAACCCCTACAGACCCCCCTAGGCGCTCCTCACCAGTGCCGGCCACACAAAAAGATGTCCTGAATGGACTCGCTGACCGAAAAGGACCTCCGACAAAGACATTCTAAATGCCACCACCGGGAGGCCATCCCCAGTTTTTAACAAGAAGTAGTGGCAATCCATTTGACTTTTGGCCGTTTTGCGGTAGCCACGACACTCTGGCACCTGCGGCGAGATCTTGGCTTTCTCCTTTGTGATCTTTTGTTGTGATCGGTACCTTATTACTTTTCCAATGGCCGGCGTCTTGTTGGTTTGCGGTGCATAATTATAAGGAAAGCCCTTTTCGTGTAAATTTCGCTGTTTTGATTTTTATTTTTTCGCTGCACGTGGTTGTATCATTTCATCAGCTCACAATGAAGATGTTGGGGTTTATCGGCGACCGCAATAATAGGGAGGGGTGGAGACAGCTTTGTTAAAATTGAGGGTGTGGATGATGAGTGATATCGCTGGGAGCGTGGGAATGCTGAAAAGTTAAAAAGAGTGGAAATAGAAAGTTATTGATGTTGTTTGTTGCCAGGTTTCACTGTTACACATATAGGGTAGTGTGTCAATGCCCATTCCGTCTTGTGAGGTAAAGACGCGGCGAAGTAATCACATGGTACTTTACTGCTTTACGAAGGTTTAGGGTCAATTTAGGTATATTTAAGAAGTCCATATAAAGTAAGGTTAGTGAGAAAAAGCGCATGAAAATATAAGCTTAGTATACTATGGCTGTAAAGCAATAAATGAAACATGTTGCAATTTGCGACGCAACACTAACTTTATTCAAGGAAACCAGGTGTTATTTAAAAGTCAATTGCGCAATAAAATCTTATACGAATAGAGTTCACTGATATTGTGCGCAGAGATATAGCATGCGGTGGTCACCATCGGAAAATTACCGGTATTCTAATTGGCCGTAAGGTATCTGCTACAATTTGACAATTCACAATGAGGGGCACACGACTCTTGAATGGTAATTTTTGGAACCGGATCGTAAATATTTATACAATGACTTCTCGGGTCTTTTGAGCGTGTTTATTCTATACACTTCTTCAGAAATTCATTCAGATTAGTATTTATTTATATTTAACTGCAGTTCACTCTAATCCAATGAAAGGGCCAAACAATTTAGGGAAAGTTGTAGTTCAAATGCAAATTAGATTAAAATTTAAATTTTTAAATTTCGGAAATTCTTTCGGTACGAAGTAGAAATATTTTTTTAAATGTTAAGTTTGTGTATTTGTTATTCTTTTGACTACAGATTATGGCTCTCAAAAATCGTTTAGGTACTCCTTAAGACGGGATTTATCAGGGGCGGCGCTAGAGGGGGACTTAAAAATCTTTACTGCTTTACGAAGACTTAAAAATCTTTAGCGTTTTGGGAGATGTGGTGAGCTGGGAACCAAGAAGTCTTATAATTTACATATCTCAAGGTTATTATGTGGTAAACGATCACAATAAGCTATCTGTGTCCGAATTTGACTACAACTACTTTTTATTAACGTTTAAGTCAACAGAATGACCGACATCCGCTTTATTTGTCGTCCAGTCGGCCTGTAGTTCGCACCACATTTGAATCGGTCGGTCGGTCGGCTAAGAGATCAACAAACCATTGATCCAAAGGCGTCTATAAACTTACTAAACCGATTTATTTTAATTTTGAACCAACATTTTTTTAAATTAAAATTTTACAGATATGGTTAGGGGGCTGTAAATAGACAGCCATCTACTTTGTAATGTCGCATAAACAAGTCTATCTTATGCTTTAAATAAATAATTATATTATTAAATAATTAATTATAATATTAAATAAATAATTATCAAAATCCTATTTTGAAAAGGCGCCTATCTGCAAAATTATAAGGCTATCGTCATGGAATAGGTGATATTTTTACTCAATTATATTATTAGTTAGGTTTACTCAATTATATTATTAGTCTTCATTGGACCATAGGCGCTGGAGTTCCTAGTTACTGTTCTGATGGGACGCTAAATTATTCCAGCCCAGGGCGCTTATATTAGTTAATACGGCCCTGGCCATTTCATGCAAAATCAGAAAAGTTCCACGCTTTTCATTTGACTTTTTCTCGTTACTATCTGATCCCGCGCAGAGCATCTACGCTTCGTTATACGCACACGCATTTTCGGCCGAATTGGTGCATTCTAGGTCCGTATTGATGAGAGGTTCTCGTTTCTAGCTAATCCCGCACAGAGCATTTACGCTTCGTTGTACTCACACCATGCATTTTCGGCCGAATTGGTGCATTCTAGGTCCGTAATTGATGAGATGGGGTTACGGTTCATTTGAACCACAGGCCTCATCACCCGTAAATCTGGCAGATATGGCTTGATGAAAATGGAAATTACACCTGTTAGTTAATGCATGTACCAAATGAATATATTTTATTAAAGAACAGTCTTAGAAGGAACAATGTTTAAAGATTTTTTTGAAAGATTTTAATTTTAAAGGATTAAAAATAAATCAATTAAACTCTTAAGATGATACTAAAATGATGAGAAATTATGAAAGGAAGAAAAATGTAATGATAGAGAGTGAAAATACTCAGAAAAAAATTTTGTTATTCAAGGATCGAACCAGAAACGCTGGGTTATGAGCGTGATGCATTGATGACTAAGCTAATCGGGACTTACGGGTTGAGGGGAAACTGTTTTTTTCTGATTTCGACTGTCACCTATATCGTAGTGTGTAAAACGGAAAAGTGCCGAAAATACCATGTTCACAATAGTAAGCTCCATGATGGTCATTGCAGTTTGTGAATTAACACGATTTCCTGTTCGGTGACTTAAGCCTCGGTCCCACGATCAGATTTGCCCCGAGTCACTCGCATCGTTGTGGGTTTATTGCCAGTCAGATTTCGATCGGATGGTCCCTCCCCATGACTTGGTCAATCTCGAATACCCTTCAGTGAACCACTTTTTGCCAAGTTCTTCCCTAAAATCATCCGTGGTTTTCGGGAGAGTTTCTATTCGCTCCTTTAGTTTCTATTTCTATTTTTTGTTTTGGAAATAATTTTCAATGAAAATGAAAGAAGTTTATGAGTCAGACAATGACGAGGAAGTAGCCTGTGCCGCCGCGACTTTTTTTTCTAAAAAAAACACAATTATACGATTATTATCATTACTCTGAAGTGCTATATTACTGCAAAGTTATAAATATCATTTTTTAAAAAGAAGTAAAACGATCATAAACATTGAGGAAAATTAAATTATTGTTATTCATATTTACAATACAATGATTTAAGTTCAATATTATGTCTGCACAAAACCCACAAACTTTTTTTTATATTATTTTTACTCCATATTGGATTGTATGTTTACTTATCTTTTAAAAACATTTTTGCTTTTGACTGTGCGTGAACTAGAAGAGGGCATTTAAATGGACAGAATCCTTTCAAAAAATTTTTTTAAACTGCATTTCTGAGGGAATTCGTGTCAAGGAAGTTGGTTTCAAATTTAATGATAAATTTCTTTAAATAATTCTACTAGCACTAGAGAATTAATAATACAAAAGCATTGTCATTAAACATAAATTTAAAAAACATTAACATGAATAAAGCATTACTATTACTAGAGAATGTATTACAATAATTTATATTGTTTGAATATATTTTAGATTATAACCTTTTATTTAAAAAATGGTATTAAAAATTTGCTCGAAATCTAGTCTTGCAATCCGTTGCTGAGCAGTAGCAGGCTATGTTTATGAAGTTATGCTTAGCCTGAAGGAGGCTACCGGTTTTGTTCTGTAAAGAAACTGATCGTTGCCATCAGCCAAAGAGAAATTAACTTTTTTTTTTTTTTTTGCTCCGCGTACCTTAGCGTTTTATATATATAGATTTGTCCCATATTTTTAGATAAAATCTCTATCTTCGGAGATTTGCTATCAGTGGCGCTGCGATTAATCTCAGATGATGCCGCGTAACCACTTGACTCTATGTAGATAATTCATAACCAGCTCTAACATTTTTTTTGTCACAGAATAATTTCGGTGTATAATTGTAAAATGATACACACTGTATATAACGCATAGGTATTTCTCGTAATATCATGGGAAAGAGTAAAATATTAAAATAAAATGAATATTTTATAATCATTCTAGGTGTTCTATAGTCTGCCTGATTTCCATGCACTGCTGACTTTTATTGCAGTTGTACTTCTTGGTTTTTCTTTCTTTTAGGAAACGCTTATATTTTAATTTTTTTCTTCGAAAAAATTATGTCAGTTTAGTTTGTCGCGACATTTTGAATTTGGATACCGATTAAATCATTGTGAATTCAATTTATAATTTTTTTTCTTCCGATGTTATATGACGCTAATGTCTAATAATTGCGACGATGTAAAGATTATACAATGTGTCCACTTCAATCATGTCCCATCAATTTTTTTTTAAACTGTTAGACATAGGCATATACTTTCAACTGGAATAATGTTTTAAATGACGTAACGTATTGTTTGTGTCAGTAAATGCACTGCTGAAGAAACAAGAAGTCTAACTTTTTATACAGCCTTCTATTCCTATTAGTCATATTTAGTAAAATATTTTTGACACACAAACATTTTAAACAAAAAGAGTTCAAATCTTCTGCGACTAAAACTGGCCGGATTATGAAGCTTTGGATATCACTATATTAGATGATTTCAGATAACTTCAATGGCCGCGGTGGCCTAGTGGTAAAGTCTCGGCTTTGGGGCCGGAGGGTTCCAGGTTCGAAATCCCATTCCACTGAAAATCCAAAGTGTATATGAGTCTGGTCCACATTAAATCTGACGTTGTGGATCAAACGTCCTCCCGCTGGTGTGGTGGGGAATTTTGGAGAGGGGGTGCCAGTGCATGTCGTCCTCGTCATCTGACCGCAATTCAAGATGAAGAGGCCTGTCCCAAACTAGCCCTCGTGTTGCTTCAAAACGGGATGTTAATGTAACTAAACTAGACCATTTCAATGTCCGCCTCACGGACGATCCATTTGCTCCAGGCGGCCGTCTGTTAATTAGTCTAGTCACAGAAGAGTGGAATCTTTGTTGCTTAAAATGTTAGTGTGCCAAGAATATTTTGCTAAATATGACTAATAAGACCGGGAGACTGCATAAAGATTTAGACTTCTTAATTTCTTCAGCAGTACATTTATTAACTCAAACAATATAAAATATAATTTTTTACATCACTTGAAACATTTTTCCACTTGAACTACATGTCTATTTCTATAGGTTTATAAATTAGCTATAGGACCAAGATTAGAGAGGATGCCTTGTATATTGAAATGAATTAGAATGAATTTGTACCACATTAATGAAAACGACGCACTAACGAACGACGTACTGAAGAGATGCCACTATACACCCGAGGAGACAAAATATGGAGGTGTCAAGGGTACAGACTGCCAAAGTTATTTTCTCTCCTTCAGCGGAAATGGGAGATATACAGGATGTACTATGTGTCAGATTCTTATTTTGGTCTGATTTGCAGAGGATATTTGTATATTAACGACAGAAGGGAAAAATAATAATAATCCCAAAACAAGAGAATACACCAAAAAAGAAATGACAAATATCGTTAATGACAGTTAACATTTGCAGATTCCCAACAACAGAGCTACAAGCACATTATTTTTATCGATAAATAAAAGAAACTACTGACAACAAAAAGTATGTTGAAACCTCATAGAATTGAAAGCTTAATAATGCTGAATTAATTACGCTGAAATGCGAAGGAACTGAAAATAAGGGCATAATTAGAAACTAATGACTGCACCTGCAATAACCAAAGATCGCAATAATTAAAATATTATCCTGCCGTCTGCCCATTAGCGACGATTCTCCCATTCCTCCAAATATTGCTTACTACAGACATCCATTATTTTTTTCTTCCGCCTCATTCACCATGAACGCCTTTAAAGACATTCTCTCCGCGGAAATAAAATAAATCGCAATAATCCGACTCATTTAAGCATCGAAAGGACAAAAATAGATTCTTCCCTTAACGAGCCTTAATTGCTTCTTTCTTAACGGCAGGCCGGGCGCGCGTAAATTAAGCTTAAAAACCATCCAACAGCAATTCCAGCGACAAAACCGTTTTACCATCATTTGCGAAGGGAACATTTTCATTCACTCAATCCAAAAACGTTTACCGGAAAGCGTCGGGTGGAGGTCCATTAACTGATCTTAATTAAAGCTCCGGTGGATAGAGATGGCAAGAGCAGTAGAGGAATGCTAAAAAGCTGTTAAATGCTCCCCTCCCCGCCATTGTGTTCTAAACACCTCGCATTTATTACAAGGGGCACAAAACGCCTAAATGAGCATTGGGGGATATCCAATTTATATAGATGTATATGGCCACACACACACATCACCCATTGCTGCAGAACTGTTGTAATGGTTTCAAACGAGGCATTTAGAAGGGGGAGGGACAGCCGATAAAAAAAATAAACGGCAGCAGCAATCCATGGGGGAGGGTATGAAAGGACTCGTCGGGGGGTGTATCGGAGACTGGCAGGAGCAAAACCAACATCCTAATGAAGGCAATCGTTCGGACAGGAAATTAGAATCATCGCTTTTCCAGCCTCCCCCCTTCCAACCAGTTATCGCATCTCCTATTCCTGTTGGCGCTTCGGATTCGGGAGCTTATCGAACCTTTTTCCGCTCCACCCTTCGTCACAAAAGCCCATTTAGACCCTCCCTCCCTTCCCCCCGCAGACGAGAAGGAGAGAAAAAATAATAGGAAAACTAAAAGGAAAGAAAAAAATACATAAAAGAATCAACCTTCCCTCCCCCTACGCTTGGCAAGCACGCGCAGTGGTGTGGTGGTATAATACGCGGACCCCTTACCAGGCAAGATTCATATCTACCAAAAAGCGTTCTTGTAGTTGCTGAGGCCACTGCATGATCTTAGGGGATTAGCTGATTATTCACTTAAAGCCACGGGGAAGGGGGGAGGATAAGCTATTAGATACAGCCCCCCTTGTTGGGGTGGTTTGGAGTGAAATATGATCGACGATGCGTTGATGGCCGAATTTGGACATAATCGTTTTGTCCAATTATGGCTCACTCCTGGTGTTTTTCTCCTGTGACGACCGGATTTTAATAACCTTTCTGCGGAAATTGTGGTCCGTTATGGAGGAATTTACGAGCAGGTTGTTTTTTACTTTGTGGTTGGGTATAATGACATCTGGCTTTGGTTTGCGTGTCAGCATCTTATGGTTGATTAAAGGCTCTTAATTTCTCCAAATGACTCTCCAAAACGTTCCGAAAACAAAAGAGATTAAGTGTTCTTAAATCAGATTTATGCCCAGATTTAGGAGTTAACTGCGCATAATTCATAGCTGTCAGCTAAATATCGGTAAAATGAAGATCATCGGAAAATCAGAAGATTTTAGTAAAAATCTTCATTGTTCTCAGAACAATTGTGATTCTTAAAGCAAAACTGTTGTAGTAAAACCAGAATTTAATGAAAACTTCCAGAATATTGCCGATATGGACTTTATCTTTTATAAATTTTTAATCGTTATGGCTCTCGATTTTAATGTTAAGGAAATGAGATGTAATTCCATTTTATTGAACAAATGCCAATCAGTATTTCAGAATGTTCTTGCATAAAAGAAAATAAAAAAGAACGTCCCAGAAGTCCGACCATATTTTTTCAAACTTTAATCTGAGTTGCGCAGAAATAAATTTAATTCATTTAATTCCTGATATGCACAGTAAATTTCATATAATAATAAATTTTCTACAGAAAATAGAAAAGTTCCCTACAGCTACCCTGGGACGGCGAAGAAAGGACAAAAATCATGAAACAAGTTTTCGAAAAAACTGATTAATGAAATGTGTATGGGTCTGGAACTCTTAGACGTCATACCCTTTATCTGAAATGCTTAAATTATATATTTTTAATTTATTAATATAATTATTATTTAAATTTAAAAATCATAATTCTCAATTATAACCACTGTTACGATGTTTGATTACATATTTTCAAGATTGACTGCGAAATATTTGTTGCCTTTTTAATTGGAATCGTACTCAATTTCCTCCATTTACATATGATTAGGTATCCAAAAGCTAATTATAACTAAACTTAGCTATCCCATATGTTACTTAAATTAAATTGTTAATATTATAAATATCAGATGACTAATTATGATTATTGAATGTGTGAAATTATTTAATGTAATATTAATCTTTTCCTTAAGGTTGGTACAGATAGTATTTGCATATATATGACCCTCCAACGGGCATACCGTTATAGGGAATGGAATAAAATTTTGAATGTGGGTATTATACGGTATGCGTTCAAGAATGATGTGAAAAACAACAGTCAAGTTCTCACAGTTCGGTTACGGTGACAAAATATCGAAATTTACCAATGGCAACACCTACTTTTTTCCACGCAAACGTGATCTTCACAGTAAAAAACTTACAATGGAGTTGAAACGGTATTTTTAGAGCGAAAAATGGCAGCGTTATGCAGAATCGAGAAAAAAAGCGAAAATAACCAATAGTAATTAATAGAAGAACTTGTTTCTTTGTCTCTGACTAGCACCACCGTCTTTTGTCCCGAAAATACCGTTCTAACTGCACTTTAAGTTTTGACTTTGAGGATCAAGTTTCCGTGAAAAAAGTGGGTGTTGCCATTTGAAAATTTCAAATTTTTTTCACTGTAACCGTAACTCTGAGATCTGGAATATTGCTTTTCACATCATTCTTGAACGCACACCTGCATTTAAAATTTTATTCCATTCCCTATAACGGTATGCTAGCTAGAGGGTCATACATCGGCAAAGTTCTTTTATAATCACCCTGTATTATGTTTGTGTTGTGAATATTTAAAGTCATCAAAACCTCAGATTTATTTGTAAAAGTTTCTATTCTGATGTAGTACTTCGTTATCGAGTTTTGAGATGATTATTCCCAACAATATTCAGACTCATGTTCAATGTAAAATTGCCTCGCATCTTGCTTTATCGTACAGAATTTTAAAAAAATTACTGACATTAATTTTTAATAATTTTTAGACAAAATTATTGACTGATAATTTTGTCTAAAAAATGAATAAATCAAATAAAGATATCATAAAACAAATTTGCGTAGTTTTTTATTCATGTCTGATATAACTTTAGAATTTTAATAATAGCTCTTGTTGCAGCTTCGTATACGTTCGAGGCAGAAAGCAGAATTTGATGGTCTGACTCAAGACCCAGCGTCTCATATTGTTTCCCTACTGATGACTTACACTATATGATCAAAAGTATCTGGGCACTTTCGGATTATCACATTTTATAGAATTTCTCCGGAAAGACTAGACCAACTGCCCTTGAACTTCGACCATGAAAAGAATAGACTCTAACTCACATTTTACAGTGAAGATTCGGTCTAGGGATGGGAAAAACCTACCGGTTTTAAGCGAACCCCCCCCCTTTTTTTTTGTTTCGGTTAACCGGTTTTTTCGATTATTTTTTGTCCCGGTTGTTTTTTTTTTAAATCAAATAACCGAGTAAACAAATCGAATCGGAAGATAGACTCGGCTTGAGGTTCGATAAGGCTAAAATTAACCAAGTTATGAAGCTTTGAATTTCTTCATCTTAGACCAATGAACGACAACCGCTTCCTCAAGGTATCTGTTGGTTGGCGGATTGCTGAAAGTGTCTTTATGAATAGATAAATATTGGCCAATAGATTGATTTCCTGTAAAAGCAATATTAATAAAAAAAAATTTTTTGTCTACAAACGGTGTTTGTTTTCTATTAAAAAAACCCCCCCAAAATCGGTTATTTCAAAAACCGGTTATTTTGAGCGGTTATAACAATGTTTTACAAATTTCATCAATGCTTATGCTTAATAAGCACATTGCTCATATGCATTTTCGTATAAATAACAAGTATATTCTGGAAGATATAAAGGTTTTCTTAAAAAATCCCAAAATTTTTTCGCATATTTTTTGTTTATCACGTGCAGAGTTTTCCACCAAATAATTCAACACTTTCAGAATACATGACAAAGTGCTAGAGAAGTATTCCATTAAAATTTGAAATTAATACTATAAATATTAGAGAAAATAAGAGTATTTGTAGTAAATAAATTTTTACTGCGCATGTACGAGACATAGCGTAATTTTCATTTCACAACTTCAAAGCCAGATATATAGGGCAACTTATATAAAAGTTCCAGTGGAATACCATTGAGATTTAGAAAGATATCGGCATTTCAGTGAACAGAATTTCGGCTTCCCTCAAAGAGAAACAAAATGATGAGAGTATTTTCACAAATTGATATTTTTTAACTTGATTTTTTGAATAATTTTATAGAGTTTAATAAAGATTTATTATGCTGAATACCCAGTCACATACTTATAAATAAAATTCATAATTTAAATTGCCGTTCGACGATTACTATCCAAAGATCAAAGTTTAAAAAATATCAATTTATGGAAAACCTTCATCATTTTGTTTCTCTTAGAGAAAAGCAGAAATTCTGCCTACTGAGTAGGGAGCCAGTATCTTTCTAAATCGTAACGGTATTCAACTGGAATTTTTTTATATAAGTGCCCTATATATCTGGCTTTGAATTTGTGAAAGAAAAATTACTCTATATGTCTTGCACATGCGCAGTAAAGATTTATTTAATATAAATACTCATATTTCCTTTAATATTCATAGTATTAGCTTCAAATTTTAATGAAACACTTCTCTAACACATTGTCAAGTATTCTGTAAGTTTTGTATTTTTTGGTGAGAAACTGCATGTCATAAGCAACAAACCTGCGAGAAAATTTGGGATTTTTTTTTATAGAAAACCTTTATATCTTCCAGAATATACTTGTTATTTTTACGAAAATGCATGTAATCAATGTGCTTATTAAGCATAACCATTGATGAAATTTGTAAATTATTATCAGCTTTTTGTGGAACGGAGCGAGCCCTGATTTTTTTTATTCTTCATCAACTTCCGGTCGGTCTCCTAAACGCCCTCGTGACCGAATCTTCATTGTAAAATGTGAGTTAGAGCCCTGGTCTTTACATGGTCGAAGTTCAACGGCAGTTGGTCTAACCTTCCCGGAGAAATTCTAAAAAATGTGAAAACCAGAAAGCGTCCGGATAGTTTTGATCATATATTATGTCACTGGTAAATTGGTTTTTAATTAGTGTAAAAGTGGTAGTTATCAAAAAGAAGGTCGGAATTTAAACCTGTGACCTTTCGCCCCAAAAATCTAGAACCATGCCCCCTAGACCACCGGACCCTGCGTTATTAATAGTTGTCAGAAAAGGCAATAACGCAATAATTAAAATGATAAAGAAATCTCATTAAAAAGTAGATCTGTATCATTAGCGTTAGTGTATCATTCAACAAGGTTGCTACTCAAGCAGGAGAATCAAATTCCCTGACTATTCCAGGAGTATTCTCAAAAAAATTCCAATCAAGCGAGTTAATACGTATTGGTTGTCATAAGAGAACAATCCTTTTTTATATTTAAGAATTTTCAAGGAGTACACAAAACCGAGTTCCGTTTTGCCTCCCTGGGGCAAAACAGACCATTTGACAATGTTTACTAAATTGTGAATAACAATTTATGTACTGATGATAGATTAGTTTTTAAATTCATTATGCGTGACCAAACAAATAAATTTTATAACTTTGCATTTTCAAACTTCTCTGAGTATTATTTACCATTTCACAGCCCTCCAAACCTTAAGTGTTCCGTTTTGTCCCGGGTTTCCCTCCATTTAAAATATATTAACTCATTACAATACAACCTCGTATTATCCTGGCCTCTGTCAACCGAAGTGTCTGTTAACAGGTGCCAGGAAATAGAACTGTGTTTTTCATTTTTTAATAACACATCGAATGTTTTCAGAAAGGATGTCAAAGCTTTCATTGGAGCCGGTTTTTGCGATGCGAAAACATGTAAAATGTCGCTATCAGGAGATAATCTTTTATAACTCAAGAAGTTATTTAGAGAAATAAGTAATAAAAAACAGTTCCATTCTTATACACTACAATAATGATGTGAGCAAATTTCATGCATTTTCACGACAAAAATGGCACTGTAAATGGGCTGTTCGTGTTGTTGAACGGAAGAAAATATTCTTTTGGGAACATAATTAAAGATTCATTGGGGAAATTGGAAAAAGAAAACAGCGAAAATGAGCAATGTTCGCAATTTTTTTCAAAAATGTACGTAAAAGTTTGATAATTAATAAAAGAGTTCGTTAATACGTGATTGTACTTGCCATCTTATTTTCATAATTTCGAAAAAGCATTTTTAGAAAATTTTGCCAAAGAAAAGAGTTCATGATTTAATTCAGTTTCTCTTAAAGTTTTCAATTATTACAGGTAGTTAAGGTTCCATTCTGCTCAAATAAGAGGTCCTAGAGGTTCTACTGTATTACCATCCCTCTTTTTTGTTTTTGTTTTATGGTAAGGGAAGAACATTCCTCCGAAAGGAACGGAAACGAAACTCTATTCAAACCCATTCTTTCCTCCCCCATCGTAATATATCACTTGAAGGTTAGGTAAAACAGGTATTTTCCCTTTCTGCCATTTGTAACCCCAACACAAAAAAGCAAACTCCTTAGTACCTTCCTCAAAGACCTCCTGCGAACACTCCTTACAGAACAAATCCTTCAGCAGTTTGACACCTCGAAACGGTTGAGGCAAATTGCAGCGACTCTATTGAAAGTACTGCATCTGCTTCCAGGAAAGGGCGGCAGGAATTTTGCTTCACTCAAGACGTTCTTGTGTTAATCAGAAAAATGAAAAGGTGGGCTAGGCTGGGTTCTAGAACGCCCACATATTTTGCCTCCGTAGTTACGTAACCAATTGTAGAGGCATTTAACTGTGAATGTATTTACCGATATATTAAATTTTATATCAGCATTCGCCTCCTTACATGCATCTATTTTTGATTACTTAGCAAATTTTATAAATGCTAATATACAGTAAAGAGACGTGTAAATGAAAAGACGTATAATCGAAACGAATTACAATACATAGGAATGAATCGAAACAGTGACGTATAAATCTAAACAAGGTATAAATGAGAAACATATAAACGGTGTTTTACTGCATTAAAATGTTTTGGAGTGGACCTTGAGCTGTAAGCAATGTCTTTATTATGCTCTATTTAAAAGGTCTAAAAAATGCGTAAATATTCAAATTTCCATATAAAACCTTATATTGTTATAAAGAGAAAAAAATTCTTCTTCCATTAGATATAAATTTTTCGTAAATTGGACAAGCACATTTTAAAGTATGGAAGTTTTTAATCCTTAGCAATAGACTACCTTTGGATCTCTATTGATCTCTATAGGATCTTTTAGAATATTTTTTGTAAATATTCTATGTTGTAATTTAAATTTTAGAATATTTTTTGTAAATATTCTATGTTGTAATTTAAATTTTAGAATATTT
>BGPR01000092.1:573956-593320 GCA_013235015.1 Araneus ventricosus | reverse complement strand
ATGCCCAGTTTGGTTCCAATTTTGAGCTTCCAGTTTTGATTCACTAAATGTCTATCATGCCAGCATAAATTGATTGATGTCTCAAATACAAGATGCCCAGTTTGGTTCCAATTTTGAGCTTTCAGTTTTGACTCACTTAATGTCCATCATGCCAGCATAAATTGATCGATGTGACTGAATTCAGCCTAAATGCTCTAACGGAATGAAAAAAAACTTTTTTTACGGGAAGGGTAACTTAAATGCAACCATTTAATTCTTTCATTAATAAAGGTACACATGTATTCTATCTAGGGTTACCATAATTTTTTTTGGTTGAAATCCGAACACGCCGGTGGGCGGAGGATTGAAAGGTCTTGGGGTGGGTTGGGGCGGGGTCAAAGTACAGTTTGAAATTCTAAAAGCTGCCTACCAACGACTCCCTTTCTTAACACTAGCAGAGAATTTGAGGAAGTAAAAAAAAAAAAATTAAGGCGTCAGAATGCAAAGAAGATATAAATTTTAGTATTGTTTGGTAATTAAAAATTATATTAATGAAAAATAGAATTAAAACAAAACTGTCAAAACTTTTAATTTTCAGTTTGAACTGGGGCCTGGATAAGGATTCCCATCCTCTTTCTCATCAACAATGGATGTAAACTGTGTAAACAATGAATTTTCTTTCATTAGCGGAATGTTTTGGCAGTTTTTACGAATACATTAGATTTTCCCTATTACAACCAAATTCCTCTCTCGCCGCATTCACTGGCGTTAATCCGGACATTTTGAAGGTCCGGACGGGAGCTTGAAATCCGGATGTATGGTAACCGTAATATTATCAGCGGTTTAAACGAGCTAAAAGCTAAATTGATTGGTGAAAGAAAGATTAAAACAGCTTATTTAGGATTTTAAAAAGATGCATTACATTTAAACTCTTCCATTAAAGGCCACACAGGTTAAAGGCATTCAGTAGACTTGGGTGGTCTTTAAATAACTTCATTTCTTTACATCTCAATTTGCTTGAAGTGGAGGTAAAATATATCTCCCCTTGCTTTCATTTAATGTGAAAACTGGGTTATTTTTAATCCTCGCAATGTCCGAGAGTTGACGAATGACTTTAAGACGGTCATTAAGAAACCATCCATCAATCCATTCGCATCAATTCCAAGGCGAATTCTACCTTTCGAATACAGAAATAAACTTAAGCCTTTTTCAATGTTCTCTTTCTCGATTCACCTCCCCCTTCCCTCTTTCTTTCTTTCTTTCTTCTCTTTCTGAATTGTTGTGTTCTGTCTAAAGCAAAATCATTTAGTTCCAGATAGAGTTCTGCTACTGGAAACTTAAATTTATTATGGTTTCAAAGCTATATTTTCCATTTTCCATGAATCGGAGAATAAACTTTTGCGAAGTCGATTTTCTGTAGACTATAGTCATTTATCTTTTTTTACGGCACTATATTGCCAAACAAAATCTATGTGAAAATATTTTAAAATTCAGTAAGGATATAAAAGGAATAAAAATCATCGTTATTAGAAGGAAAGTTTCATAATTTACAGACTCTTTTTTTTTTTTGGCTTCCGAAATTTTGTCAACATTATTAGGACAAATGAATATTTCTTAAGATTCAGTTCTAGCAATTGATGTTGCGTGACGAAAAAATTTCACTTTTTAACTCCATTTTTATACTTAAGTCAGTGGCATAGTGACAGGTGATAATGATTTATAGATGTCCCGGGGCACCATGGGAACAAAACATCAGCCCGCTTATGTCACTTATTGAAGTTAAATATTACGAGGGGGCGAGAAAAGAAAGCCATGTCCCTGGCGCCATCGATTTTCACCGAGCCGCCGATGACGACTGCGTCTTCCCGCTGGTGTGGTGCAGAAGTTTGGAGAGGGGATGCCGGCTCAAGTGTCGTCCTCTTCGTCTGACCACGGTTCAAAATTATGTTGTTAATTCGAAAATAGCCCTCACGTTGCTTCAAAATGGGACGTTAATGTAAATAAACTGAATCGCTTACCTCCAAAAATAGTCAGAAATTATAGAAGAAAACAGTCTAGATTGGATGAAGAAACCGCTATATTGAAGCACTGACTGCTCGTGATCTGTCTTTCTTGATTAACGGTGAATTGTTCAAAATCTTTCCCAAAATCTTAATATAAATAAAATAGAATATCTATTTAACATTTACTAAACAAGAATAAAATTCTGATTTTCTTCAAATGATCTATTTATAGTCAGTGCTATGATAGGCGTTTATATTTTCTTGATTTGTAGTGAAAGCTAAAACTTTCGTATCCTTCATTGCCGAATTCGAAAAACATTTTCAGAATTATTTCGCAATATTGCTTTGAATAAATTATTTTACTTTTATACTCTATGATAAATGAATTTATTTTTAGCAGTCTGCTGTTAGAAGCAACTTATATTTTTGGAAATTTCTACATATGTCTTTTTTAGTTTTGCACACATCTACAGCTTTTTATTTTGAGATCCGACAACAATTACATATTTCTTAGAATTTCAGTATATTATTTAGGTTTGAGAGGTATATGTTTATTGTCCCTTTTCTTAAGACAAACGGCCACATTTTGTCACTTTCCCATGACCATGAGTTCTGTTTGGACGAAAACTGTCATTATTACTATGCTTGAACAAATGTAAATTATACTTTTTATACAGATGCAACAAAATAAAACTCGGTGTATAAAACCATCATTCACTATCATACATATTCGAACAAATGGAGCCTTTTTGGCGCCAAAGCAGCGCTCATGCGTGAAATCGCAATAATTTGGGTGAAATTCAACAATTATTTTGCAATAAAGGGTGGGAAAACAAAGTTTAATACCATGAAGAATCAGTGATACAATTCATCAATGAAGAAAAAGAGAATAGAAACATATAATTCACTTTATGCGCATAACACATTTATTTTTTGATTACATTTCTTGGTACTGGACGAGTTATTTTTAAAAGAACCCTAACAGAGAAATAGATTTTATTTTTGCGGCTGAAAGTTTCCATCGCGATCCCTGGACATGGTAAAGTAATTCCTTTTTCAGTGATAGCAAAACTTTATGAACGTCATATCTGTCTCTAATACTTATTTTGGAAGGCCATTTTAATATTGAAATTTACAAAATCTAATAAATACTACGCATATGTTGGGCTGAATTCCATCTTATCTTTCAAATGCTATGTATTTTACTGAGGAGTTACTTATTTTTGTACGTCCGTTGTTATATTTCAAGGTTGAAAGTTTTCTGTCTTAAAGTATCATGAAAACGGCTGTCTTATTGCAGCTGCTTTTTCTAACTTAGATTTATCTCTCTTTAAGAATAAGAAAATACAGTATATGCTTGCTGATAACAATCTATGAAAAAATAATATAAAAAGTCAGTAAAACTCTTTTTTTTTATTTTTTTAATACTTGGTAATCTTATTAATATTAATTTTTTTATACTTGGAATCTTATTAATTTTAATTTTTTTATTTCTTTAATACTTCGTAATCTTATTTTTTTATTTCTTTAATACTTGGTAATCTTATTATTTTATTTCTTTAATACTTGGTAATCCTATTAATCTTAATTTTTTATTTCTTTAATACTTGGTAATCCTATTAATCTTAATTTTTTATTTCTTTAATACTTGGTAATCTTATTAATCTTATTTTTTTATTTCTTTAATACTTGGTAATAATCAGAATAGCTGATTTGGTTCGCTGTGCTTCAGACATTAATGACCATCTTTTAGAGACTGTATTTGAACAAATTATTTCGCAAGTAGCACAATGTTGTTCTGTGTATAGATGCCGTGATAATTAGTGTCTAGATATAAAAAAGATTCAATAGATAAAAGTTAGATACAGAAAAAAAAAGAGAAAAGCGCTTAGATAAGAGTAATATGAAGAGTAGATAAACCTTATATAATGCCTGAAGTAATAGAGCTGTACTTTAGACATACTGTGAACAAATTCCTCCGCAACAGGCACAGTATCGTTCTGTGTTTAGATGTTGTGTTATTTAGCATTTAGCATTTTACAGACGTGTAGCGAGGGGTGAGAAAAAGGATAAGACTGTCCCGGGCACAGTGGCCTAGCAAGTGTAGATGGCGCCAGGGGCATAATGTCATTTTTTCGCCCCCAGTCGTCATCAATGGCTTAGTGATGCCCTTTCATCGTATTTGACTTTAAAAAAAGGAATAAACACATTAATGTTTTGTCACAGTGGCGCCCGGCCCACTTCTCGCTACGCCACTGCTGGTCCCGACTGCATATAACCGACCTTTACTTCAATTCGGGCCAGAGAAAATAACCGAGCTCGCTGATTGGCTGCTTCTCTTAGCGTTCTTCATGACGTCATGTTTATTTCGCCGAACTCGAAGCCTTGTAGGAAATAAGCAATACGTGAGCTTATAAATTTTAATTACTTTCTTTAGTTTGCATATTAAGAAACATTTCTTAGTCTCAAAAGTGCACATTTTTTTATTCATTATGCTGTACCCTTTTTAAAATACTTAACATAAAACATAACAATATTAATTTCTGAGATTTACATAATTTTGAACCTTTTTTAAGAAATTCTAATAAACAAAAATAAGACATGTACACGTATATTTCTAATACATTTCGAGAATAAATCAAATATTGGAATTATTGAAATAAATATTGCTGCTCTTATGATTTTCCTTCTTTCTTATTATACATTTTAAGTCATAAGTGTTTTGCCTTCTGGAGAGCGTATGACTTGTAAGTTTTACAATTGGGTGGGAAGGCGTGACGTCAGTGAGCTAACCAATCAGCGAGCTCCGTTATTTTCTCTGGTCCGAATTGAAGTAAAGGTCAGTTATATGCGTCCCGACTTCTGGCAGTAAAATTTTTGTGCACTGAAGAGAATTAAAAAAACTGAACGAGCCGTTATAAGAGTAATCTATTTATACGCGTATAAAAATTTCCGTCAGAAAATTTTTCCCTCGTTCCTAAAGTTGGAAAAAAATGAAGCATCAAACCGGAATAAATAAAAATTAAATGAAATTAAAAATATTTATTTACCTATTTTCAACTAAATCATTTTAAGTGAAGATAATTTATTATTATTATTATTTTACAGATGTTCAAGAATATGAAAGAAGGCAAGAATGTGATACTTCAAAGTTTTTATCTATGCAGCCACCGGGGGGATAGTGGAGCCGGAACTCCGTTCCGGCATTGTTTTTTCCACAAGAAATAAGTAATAAAAAATTGTGAAAACGACCTTAAAAGAGAAGACCTGCTTTTAGAGCGTCCCGGCACTGCTTATTTGGCGACTGCACCACTGGCAGCCACACTTGAAACTGTGACCCACGATTAAAGAAACCATGACTATTAAACCCAATCTACATCTTGCCTTATTAATATCAGCTACAGATAATTTCAAAAGAGTTCCAGATTTAAACTCGGGCATTTTGCTATTCCAGGCACTCTTGATCGTAGTTATTAAAAAATCTTCTCTATATAAACTTTTTACAATACATTATGAGGTTAAGATGGTTATTAGATAAGATATTTGTAAGACGCAGTATAATGGCTTTTTTCAGATAGCTTTTTATCAGCAAAAGATTACATTCCATGGCACTGGGAAATTTTAGTACTTGTATTTCATGTTTATCAAAGAATCTTAATAACAAAACTCTCTTTCATCTTTCGGATAGCTTATTTAATTCATTTTAACTACTTAAAACTGAAAGAAGAGAAATTACCATGTTAATTAAGAGTAGAGACTTATTCTGTAGTTAAAAATTATGCAATACAAAATTTGATTTAAAACTATACGCAACCAAAATATAGAATTTATTTTACAGAAACGATTATTAAACTAACGAAATAACTTTTTTGGGGGCTTATTCAAACGATGAAGTGGATAGGTGAAAACTTTCAGAATCTAAAAATGTTTCGGATACTTTAATGCTCTTTGACCTCCAGTAGAGAACAAAACATAAAGAAAGAAAACATGAACATATAAAAACAAACAAAAAAAGACTTTTAAAGCAACACAATTCTAGTGCTTTTGAATGTTGTAATGATTGAACAGTTGTTAAGTAAGTAAGAACAGTTGTTATTTATTACAAAATTACTGAATATTTTTATTTGATTTAAAAATACTTCACCAACATATCGTATTTTTGCTCTCTCTTCCAGAAAACGCCTACACGCTTTTGCACCATACAAAGACAGCATATCCCATTTTGCTTTTAACATCTTAGCATAAAACACCAGTTTTGCGTTTTATAAATTTTTTTAGTTGAACTATTAATCAACTTAATTATTTAATTAACATAAATTTTTGAGGCTACATGAACGTTACTGAAGATGGTCGTTCGATGTCTAGTCCCACCCATTCAACCGGTTAGGCCACCCTTCGAGTGGCCAGGTGCGGGGGTGAGAGGCTGGCGTTTCCGTTACTGGAGATAGACCTTTGAAATTGCATCAGATGGGACTGTGTCAAACTTGGATAGGCATCGCATTCTCTAACAACTCACACCACATCAACATTAGAGCGTTAGACTTATAATGATAAATTTAACTTATATTACATTGAGTATCTTTAGAGGAATCAGTCTCGAAACGCTCCGAAACTGAGATTCTGGCCACCGTGCGTCCAGCTGAATTAGGAGACTGTATGAAGAGTGCTATAGCGCTTGCAATTTTTTTCAACATAATGGTAAAAATACTTCCACGAATAAGAGCAAAATGCCTTTAAGCAAATAAATGTTTCTTTAATCACGTAAATAAATTGAAAACTAATGAAATGCAGCATTGGTAATAAAAACTGACCACCTTAGATTTCGTTATATTTTATACAGTAGGGTAACACAACCACTTAAAGGACTAACTTCGGGGCACTTTTTTTGAAATCCTTAACATTTTGATCAAACATACATTTTTTTAATTAAAATGAGTTATAAAACTAAGAATTTCATAAACTTCGCTGACTTTCAAAATATAGGCAATTTTTCGCAAAATTTTTGTGAAAATTTGCACTTACGCCAAACCTCCTATAACAAGTTCTATTGAATATATTTCATCACTTTTTGCGCAGTAAATGGCTAGCATGCTTATCTGTGTTATGAACTAACACATTTTTAGTATCTCTAGAAGTTTTAGAAATATTACAAATTTTGTGAACAAACACGAATTTATTTTTAAAAATCATCGAATTTTTTCACTATGAAATCATTAAAATAAATAAATATATACAGAGAGGTTAGATTTTAGTTCAAAACATAGCTGCAGACAAACAAAATGCTTTGGCCAAATTTTATTTGAATACCTTAAAAACATTTTCCGAAATGATGTTTGCCGCGAAAAAAATTATCGAAAAACGCAATTTCTCAGAAAACACGTTTAAAGATTTTCAAACAGTATAAAAAAAATTTTGTACTCACTTTAGAATCTTAAAACTCGCCATATTTGTAAATAAAACCCACTTTTGCGTGATTTTAAACTTACTTTGTATTATTTTAGCTTTTTAGACTTTTCCTGATTGATTTTGCATAGTAGATAGTGACTGACGTCTCGATATCTGAATTAGCTTTTTGTCAATTTCCGTGTAATTTTTAAGCATTAATGGATAAATTTATATTTCAAAATACTTTAAAACAGGCAACAGTTCAAAATAAGTGGAATTAAATTATAACACTGCAACAAAAGCGTTTAAATATAATATTTACTGTTGCATTTTTTTGAAAAAAGACCCCCCGCCCCCCCACAAAACCAATAAAACAATAAAAATAAGTAAAGGACGCCGAAATCCTATATTTTTAAACAATACATTGCTTGAGAATTAGAAAATAGTTGTTCAAACCAATTGTTTGTATTTTTAAGGCTCTTTAAATTATCACTTCCGGTATCAGAATTGTCATTTCCGGTTTATTATTTAAACTGTAACTTTACTTGTAATTATCGTGGAAACAAAAATAAGCATTTTTAGATGCCTAAATGTATTTTTGCCTATAAATTGGGGAAAAAAAAAACAAATTTCAAAAAATTTCACGAAAACGAGGAATTTAGGGTAGTCACATACCTTAAAGGATGATGCAATCATTCGTTCCTATTGCAAACCTATCATAATTTTCTTATTTACAACAGTATTATTCCCCCAATTTATGATACCGTTTTCATAAAAAATGTAAATGGTGCGTTTTCATTCACCATTAATATAAAATTTTTTTTGTTCATTCTAAAAACGGATAGGTGATAACATTAAAATTTTAAAGATATTTTGAATATTTTAAATGTTTTATGTTCTCTTGAAAGGGGGAGGTGTGACGAAACATAAAGGTCACACCGAATAATAGTCGATGATAAGGAAAAACAAATCTTAAAATAACATAATACTAGCGTGTTTGAATGCCGCAATTTACAGAGCACAAATGTAAGAAGTTTGAATATTGTCTTTAAAAAGTAAATGAACATTTTCAGATTATGAATGGCATTCCTTTTTAAAATTCTTTTTCATTTTCTATTTTATAAATGAATGTCTCAGTCCAAGAATAACTTAATTCTATTTTACATTAATTCATGGCCTATTTTCAGGAATATCCTTTATTGAATATATTCATACATACTATCGAAATATTACATAGAAATAAAAAAGAGAGATCTACTTCCGCTTAAAAAATGAAAAATTAAGAAATTTTAATTGAAAATTTTGTGTGGACAGGATAAAAAAAAACACACCTTATAAGTTAAATTACCCGGAAAACTGTCCAAACGTTTGCTAAAATAAGGTATAAGAAAACAAATGGATTCAGGGATGGATTTCATTTTTCTCTTCAATATCAAACAAAGGAAAGCAGAAGCTTTCAAGATTTTCTTTTGTAATTAAATGGAATCTTTCATAAAGTTCACTTTATTGTAAGTTAGTCTGTTATTCATGATCTTCTTTAGCTATTTGACTTTAAATTCAATATATGCATAATGAAATTACGGATGAACTGCAGGTCGATGCGATCTAACATTAATGAATTTTTATTTAAAACAATAATCATGGCCGCACGTAACTACTGACAAGGTCACTGAATTTTGCCGATGATAGTGGAATGATATCACTTAAGTTTAGCAGCATAACGTTTGATCATAGGTTACTTTACAAGATGATTCTCTATTGAATATCAAGAAAACAACGATGGATTAAATAATTTTGTTGAAAGATGACAACAAGCAATAATCATGAACCACAAATAAGCACAGATAAGGCTGTTTGATTTTGTCCACGGTATTAGCATTATTCTAAAATTAAGTAACATATGACTGCACACACGTTACCTTACTTGCTGGTGCTCTAACGAACATCATAGAAACAGCGGTGAATTAAATAATTTCATTGAAAAATGATAACAAGCAATATAATCGTTAAAAATATATAAGCCCAGATAAGGCTATTCAATTTCGTCTACGATAGTTGTATTGTACTGAAGTTAAGCAGCATATGTTTGTATACACGCTTCTTTACATGGTGATGCTGTCGAACACCATGAAAACAGCAACGAAATAAATAATTCCATTGAAAAATGACAATAACCCATACTGATGACAGAACTCACTCCGTACAATGAGACTTTTAAAAGCTATACCGCTATAATACTCAAAAGCAGCCTCCAAACACAATCAACGAACCTCCCATTGCCACGCAACTCATCCGTAACCTCATTAAAAGAGTGCAATCGAACCGCCTTTTGTAGCCCCCTGTGTACCCCATCCCGTCATACAACCCATAGTGCGTAACGTTTCAGCTGCAGCAAGTATGATTGAATATACAAATCTAGTGACAGCATCAATTCTCTTGCTTGGAGTTTTAAGAGCTGTGGTACTCGATCTCAAGAATGGTTTTCTTTTTTCCGACACGCCTTCCCCCCTTGAAAAGGGACAGGTCTATTGTGCAAGCCCCTCTTCCAATGGACTTCCGAGTTCACTCTGGGCCTTGTTCGCCTTTTTAGCGGAACGGCTCCAATATGGGAAGTCATTGAGGGGCGGATGAAAAAGCCCAAAAATATCAAAAAATTTAAGACGAAAAAGTCAGTTTTGTATATGCGGCGCCGAAGAAAGGAAGAAGTTAACGCTTCTCAAAGCTGCGAAAGAAGCCTAATAAATGGATAATCTTTTGAAGATAGGTGATGTGGATGGTGCTCGTAACTTTAGCCTTGGGCGTCATATTTGGCGCAAGATTGCTCGCCATCAGAGAGATTTGTTGAATCTAATTTAGTTAAATTTATATCCTTTATGGCACATCAGAGTAGTTCAAGTATCACTGAAAATAAAATTTTATAGAGCATGTGAAGAAGAATTTTGTACATCAAAACCGCTTTCTAAGTTCTTTTCTATTCCTTGAAATAAAAATCGTTTTTTTTTTGTCAGATTTTTGGCAGACAAGTTTTCTTTTAATTCTCTGCATCATTGAATGAAATAACAAAACATCGTTGAATGGGTAGGGGGACGAAATAAAACTATTTTGCAACTTAACAATTTATCAAAATTTACTGAAATAAATTTAGAAAAACGATTTAATATTTTTAGAAGTTTAGTCTGGTGGTAATTACGTCTGTTTTGAAGCAACACGTCGACTTTTTTGACATACAGTTCGCAATTTTCTACCTTTGCTCAGATCACACCTGAGCTGGCACTTCCACTTCGAACCTACACGTTGCATCAGTGGGAAGACGTCTGACTAGTCCAGTAAACGATGAGTTTGTAAAAAACAATATAGTTTTGTAAATACGTATACATGTTCATGAGGGGCTTATAATGAACATACTAAAAGTCCCCGGTCCTGGCGGGGGGAGCTCGCGGCGACATCTTGGATTTCCTTCCCCCTTTTCAGTTTTTTTTTTTTTTTTGAATATCTCGAAAACTATTCAAAATTAAAGTTACAAATGAATTAACAAGTTAAAGAGCGTGCGATTCCTACAGATTGGTACTTTGAGTTTTCTTCAGGTTTTAATAGTTTTTGAGATAATTGGTCTCAAAACTGATGTATTTGTAAAACAAATCTTAATTGACAGTACAATAAAGGAAGGGTTTCAAGAAAAGCAAAAAATCATATAGTTTTTAAAATTACGAAAAATTTTCTCGAGGGTCTCTTGTTGAACATAGTAAAAGTACCAGATCCTGGGGGGAGAACTCGCGCTGCCATCTTGGATTTCATCCCCCTATTTTTAGTTTTTCCCCGAATATCTCGAAAAATATTAAGTTTTTAAATCACAATATAGTTAACAAATTAAAGAGCGTAAAATTCCCCTCAAATACATACTTTTTTTTTCTTCCAACTTCAATAGTTTCCGAGATATTGGGTCTCAAATGTTATCGCCATCTTAGATTTCTTCCCCCCTTTTTAATTTCTTTTGAATAGCTCAAATTCTTTTCAATTTTTAAATTACACGCAATCAGAAAATTAAAGAGCATAAAATTCCCTACAATTTCTTACTTTTATTTTTGTTTTAGCTTTAATGGTTTCCGAGATAACGGGTCTCAAAATTTGCCGCCATCTTGGATTTTATCCCCCTTTTCTCAGTTTTTCTTGAATATCTCGAAAACTATTCGATTTTCAAATTACGTGTAATACAGCAAATTGATGATTGTGAAATTCCCAACAAATGCATGCTTTTTTTTGCTTTTTTTCTAGCTTTAATAGTTTCCCTCGCCTTGAGATTTAAAGTGCACCGGGCGCCCATACATCGCGGATCTTTGGTGGAATCGGTCTCTAATATGTTACTCTCCGGTTCCGAAATCGAAACCTTACACTGGGCCATCGCGATCCATTTTGAGAAGATATTGTTTCTTTATCTTCATACTTTCTTCTCTTCTCCCTCTAGTTCAGAGGTTCCCAACCTGTGGTACGCCTACACTTGGGGGTAAGCGGGGGACCAATTATGGGTAGGTGAAATTGATCTTGATAATGGCGAAAAATACAAAACATCAGAGTATTCAAGAATTTCGTTTTCTGAAGTTCGTATGAAAAAGAAAAATTTTATGAAACTGAAAGCTTATTCACGAAATAAGGAAAAGAAGAAGTAGATTAATATCTATTGAGTATCAGTTTGCTCTAATCGTAATGCGAAATTATTTCAATGCTGTTTTATTTGTTTTGACGTTAAACCAATACTATTTTTCAAAAATGGGATAAAATGTGAAGTAAAAATTTATCCTACAAATTTTATTAAGTTCATTAGAGTCGTTTGACTCTTCAGCTAACCTAGGACCTTTTTGAGTTATTAATAAAAACTCTTTTCCGCTGAGGGATGGTTGAGGGAAAAACAACACAAGAGGATATTTAAAAATAAAAAAGAATAATCAAGGGGTACGAGCAATGAAAAAACGCTAGGAACCGCTAATTTAGTTGAAAGTTTTATGTTGCTATTCAATGAAATCAGAATATGCTTATGATAAAACCCACGCAAATTCAATTTCGAAATCCGTTGAGCTTCTTTTAACCCCTTAACTGTTTTATTTTTTCTATTGTCTAATTAGATGACATTTTAGTTTTGGGAATGTGCATCCAAATGGATTTCATGCGAAGATGGATTTTCACTTTCTACCACACCATACCGATTACCATCGGATTTTCGCATTGTTGACCGAATTTGCGCTTTGTGGAACAATAGTGAATGTCCAGCTTCATTTGCTGCTTGTGGTATTAAGTCACAAACAACCTAATACAACACCCAGTTAGATGATAGGCTCATTTACTTTCATTATGTGATTATGACGTCACGTTGCGACTGAGTGCAAACCTTTATTATCATAAATACAGAAGACAGTGGCGGTGATTCGGGGAGGGTCGCGAGGGGGGCAGTCTCCCCCCTACTTTTTGCTGGAAAAATGAAATTTTCATTTCATTTTAGCTATCTAAATCTAAAAATTATTAAAAAGCAATTGTGTCCGAGATAGTTACCCAATTTTGTAGGTAAATTTTTAAATTTTGTTATCTGCCCCTATACTCAGGGTACTTTTAGATGCCTAAATTTTTTTTTGGCCCTCTACTTTTTCAACCCAATCGCTGCCACTGCACAACAATATAAAGTTATCATGAAAACTGTCGACATGAATATTAGATTTTCAGTCTTCATCTTCAATAAAGAAAAGGGAAATGAATACTTGACAGCAGATTCAAATTATCTCTTAAAAGATTTCTGAGAATTGTGTCATTGATGTAGTTAATGAGACATGTTCATTGGTTATCAAGTGATAACTATATTTATTAATATGAGAAATTTATAATTCAAATACAACCATGTGAGAAATATATACAGGATGATGTAAAGTGATATGAAAATGAATTTCTACAGCATTTTCTTAGGTTTTACAAACTGCTTCATATCTTTCTAACTGTCTTATAAATTTTATTTATATAAAGTTTTATTTATTTATATACAATGATTACTACAAGTCATATGACTGTAACATGCTAAAATGTCATCTAAAATTTCATATGTCAATAAAATGTGAATTTCCATGTAAAAAACGATCATGATATCATTAACAGGAATTGTTTGTTTCTTTAGATTAGATAGACAGACAAAATATTCTCCAAGCGGGCTCAAATCGATTGATTAAAAAGTAGGAACGCTTAGTCTGAAACATTGTAGCATGATAATGTTTTACGTTTGATTCATCAGTCTTGATTGCATCAGCAGTTGTATTCTGTGCGTAATGAATTTAACATTCCAAAATTTACAGAAAGAATGCCAGCCTAAAAACATACTTACGTAAATAAAAGCGAAAGAGAAAATTCTGCTTGGAAGAAAGCATCTTTTTAATAATAAAGTTAACACTGGTAAAAGCGCGCGACTGATAGATTTGACGGAACAATAAAATTGGTTTGAAAATCATTATAATTAAAAGCAGTGTTACAAATCGTGTTTAAAATTATTTTTGAAAAAATTATTGAAATCAAAGCAAAAATTGCACGGAAATAGAATTGCATCAATCACCGAAAAGCTAATGTTTTGAATTTTAAAGTGGTGTAAAAATTACTTTTATGCAATAATATGCTCCGGAAAAACGTTAAAGTTTTAGTTGATTTTTAATCAGTTAAAAATCTAATTAAACTTTGAAAACCCTTTCTTAGTGATCATCAATTACCGAATCAGTAATTACGTACGAAATTTGGCAACTCTGGGTTGAACATATTGTTGCGCAACGATTTTTGCGTCACACAATTTGCAGCCTAAAAATATTATCATTTTAAAAAGTGATGACAAAAGGAGAATTTCAAGGAAGATTTGGAGATTTGGAAGTTTATTAAATTAAAACTGCGTGTTTTGAAGATTCATGAAGAGCGCTGGGGATTGACCTCACACTTTTGAAACATAATTAGATGGTGAAGACGATATCTGAGCCACGGCATTCTATCCTCGAATTCTCAATGTATTCCAACATTCGGCTGTGAGATCTAGCAGAGATTTAATGCGAATCATTACACATGTAAACGAATCTTTAATCAAATAGGTCTCGAGCTTGTGATCCTCCTGTTTGGAACCGAGATTCCAACCACTGGCCCACTTCCGATTTCAGTACTTTGGGGGTACTTTAGGGAAAAAAGAAATATTCGCAGAATTTGAAACAAGTATATATACTTGAAAGTGAAGACAATATCAAAATTGCATAATGCTGTACAAAGTTAGAAAAATATCTCTTGCTTTCATTGCTTGTTGATATACAGTTAGGATGATTGGAAGGATTATTGATATTATAATTACCGGCAAGCAAGAATCTGTCTCTTTCAACCTAACATAAGAAAAGAGCATTTTGAAAAATCCCTTATAGACCAGGAAGAATAATAGTTCTTTTGTGTAAAAATATCCAATTTTGTTGTAACTAAAGTTTCAGAATATGATGATATTAACAAATGTTGACTCTCCAATGTGTTATTTTAAGTTTTTTTTGCACTCCAGATTTTTCGAGTTGTGAATATGAATATAAAAACAGAACACTCCAGACTTCGTCCGATGCGATTTGTGATTTATTTCGACATTGAAGAAAGGATTATACTGCCGACATCTGGCAACGGATATTGAAGACCGGATTCTGGCGCGATCTTTGTTTGAAAATGTATCCGAAGAAGAATTTAAGAAGACAGTGCTTTTAGTAAATGGCAAGGAAGCATGCATCCGCTTGTCAAAAGTTCAGACTTATTCTTCCTGAAGCATCACAAAATAACCCTGGTGTTGCATCGAAACGGGACGTTAATATAACTAAATTGACTAAACTCAAGCTGAAGCAGAAATGATACGGACAAGTGTTAGCGAATGATTCTTATAAACTTCTCGTTGAATAAAACTGTGCGGTGAAATAATGGCACTTTTTTCAAACTTTTCTTCATTATAAGATATTGTTTCGTCTTACTATATTTTTCTATGCATACACTTCTTTGCTGCCTGAGCGCAGTGGCCTAGTGGTAAGGTCTCGGATTTGGGGCCGGAGGGCTGCAGGTTCGATACCCGATTCCACTGAAGATCCGTCGTGTATTGGGCCTGTTATACGCTAAATCATACGTAGGGGCCAAACCTCTTCCCGTTGGTGTGGTGCAAATATACCCACACTGGCCCACCCAAGACGGGTGCAAGGCCGGGAGAGGACCGGAGAAGAGGGGGGTAGCTCAGGTGTCGCCCTCATTATTTGACCGAGGCTCAAAATTACGAGGTCCGTCCCGAAATACCCTGGTGTTACTTCAAAACGGGACGTTAATATAACTAAATTAAATTTCATTGCTTCCGGATCTGAGCTACAAGCCTGCATCGATGTCTGGTTACAAGACAACATTCTCGGTAATGGCAGTAGTTTTGGGATAGCCATGATTTTTTTTCTTTTCTTAACTGAATTTACTCATTGGTACGCAATTTACTATAATTATTTCTTTTTAATTTTCTAATTTAGCTTAAACCTAATTGATTGACAAGATTCACATGAATTTTGTCTTGTCAACGACATTTTTTATTAAAAATTCAAACTAGCAAATGCCAAAATTTTCTATTCGAACTGAGCAACGTTGCGCCGCATCATCAAATCACTTATCATTGCAAAACGTTTTGGCGCGGCGCTTGGCGCGACAAAGCACCCCGGCCCCGCTGACACGACTCGCTCATTGTGCAACGGTGTGAACATCATCAAAAACGATGGCGAGGGTCTCGAATGCCTTGTCAAACCATCCACTAAATCAGGGCTATTGAGAGGACCCCCATTCAAGATTTCCGGGGACCGGCCAAGCGTGCACTAAATTATGAAGTCGCTATAAACGAAGCGCTTCTCTTGCCATAATTTGGAAGGGGGTCTCGAGTAATAGCTACCGAACAGCTGCTACAATTGGACTTGAATGGGGCATAGTTATACCGTGTGCATCGATTCCGGAGGTTTGAGGCCCTTTGCACTGTCGGATTGTAGGGATTTTTATGGAAAGTAGGGAAAAAAGTACTGGGATTTGAATTTTAAAAATATTGATGGTTCAATGTTCCAGGTATTGATATCATATCTGCATACTCTAATTTTTTCATATTTAAGCCGGGGTTCATTATACTCGCTGATTTTTACAAACAAAAAACATTCGTTTTAATATGCGATCAACATATGAGCAGACATTAAACATATCACGAACAAGGATATATACGAAGAAGACTTTTGCCAGAACACATTAACGAAATTCTCGACGAGCACTGAAAAAAAGGTTTAAAAGCAGATGATTAGCAGTTTATATTAGGAACAATATAAATTTTTGTTTTATTGAAGAAATACTCAGTAGTTTTTACTATGTGAAATCTGAGTTGCAATGAAACCTTGCTAATCCGAAGATGACGAATAGCAGTAAAAATTCGATTATTTCTATATAGATTTATTACTTGATATATAAATTCGAATAAAGAAAAATTGGGTCTAAAACTGAGTACAACAAGAGAGAATGATAATTTTTAAACTAAAAGTGCCAATAAATATTTATTTTTACTATCTAACAGTTTTGATAAATAATGCGAAATGAATAAGTAAACAGTAAGTAATTTTAATAAATAGCGTTATAATAATTATAATTTAAAATTTTGAATAATGATAATTTTAATAAATGAGTAATGATAAAGAGACAGTATAGAGGACTTTGAATATAACAATTGTACATTACAATTTCACATCTAACGTGTTCAAAGTTTTTTTTTAAAAGGTGAAAAAATTTTTATTGCTTTTTTGAGAATCCCAACAAATTGAGAAATTTACCACACGCTGAGACCGAAATATTCTTTCAGCAAATAATTAGCACAAAACTGATAAAATGAGTTATGTTTCTTTTCTAAACAGAAAGCAGCTGCTATTGATACCAAATGCTAGGCCGTATGTTGAGGTTTGACAATTAATATTGATATTAATTCCCTCATCAGCAAATAAGCTGTGAAAAGAACAAGACTAATTGATTCCAAAAACTGAGGCAGAAACTGAGAATTCCGATGAATTGAGAAATTTACCACGCACTGAGATAGGATTATTCTGTCTAAATCATTAACACAGAACTGATAAAATGAGCTATCTTTCTTTCCTGAACAGAAAACAGTTGCTAATTGTTTTTTAAGTGTTTACTTGATAGATAAAAAAGGTTCATTTGTGTTTTCCAAGAAACTGTTACTTATAACACTCAAGCGTTTCCTTTTTTATCTACCAGCCAATGCTAAGCAGTGTGTAGAGGATTGACTATTAATATTGATATTATTCTCTAACAAACTCGATGAAAGAAGAACAAGACTGATTGATTCCGAAAACTGAGACAGAAATTGAGAGTTTCGATAAGCTGAGAAACTTATCACACACTGAGACAGGATTATTATGTCAATAAATCATTAACACAGAAACTGATGAAATGAGCTTTCTTTCTTGAACAGAAAATGGTTGATAATTGTTTTTTAAGTGTTTACTTGATAGATAAAAAGGTTCATTTGTGTTTTCCAAGAAACTGTTACTTATAACACTCAAGCGTTTCCTTTTTTATCTACCTGCCAATGCTAAGCAGTGTGTAGAGGATTGACTATTAATATTGATATTATTCTCCAACAAACTCGATGAAAGAAGAACAAGACTGATTGATTCCAAAAACTGAAACAGAAATTGAGAGTTCCGATAAGCTGAGAAACTTATCACACACTGAGACAGTATTATTATGTCAATAAATCATTAACACAGAAACTGATAAAATGAGCTTTCTTTCTTTCTTGAACAGAAAATGGCTGCTAATTGTTTTTTAAGTGTTTACTTGATAGATAAAAAGGTTCATTTGTGTTTTCCAAGAAACTATTACTTATAACACTCAAGCGTTTCCTTTTTTTTTTTTTTTATCTACCTGCTTCCTTAGATACCAAATGCTAGGTAGTGTAGTGTGTAGAGTATTGACTATTAATAATAATAACTAGCAGAGTACCCGGAGTTGCCCGGTCTTTTTCAGGTCAAAATCTTTTGTAAGGCCGCAAACTGAATTATTATTTATAAACAACAAAATGTTTATTAATGTAATTTTATTGTGAGAAAATTTTGCGATAATCATTTTTTAATGAAAAGATCCATAAATTAATAGTACAAATATTTTTTCATTTGTCTTATGTGATAGTATTCAATATTACATATATTTCTTGCATTTTTAGCCACTTTTGAGGGCATCTAATTATTTTTGGAACCCTGACCATAAAACTTTCATGCTAATTGGTCAATTTGCTCAATGTATTTAATGACTGATCTCTACCCAACCCAGAAGAGTGCGAGATCGGGTTCATTTCTCAATAGAATATTCTTTTTTGTTGTTGAACAATGTTGCAGTCATTTCTAAAATAACATTTTAACAATTAACGTGTCTAAATCAACTAATGAAGCATGTTTCCCCAAAATTGCTCCACCCGTTCAAAATAAACATTTCTCCATATCTTATCGGTAGTTATCATACTAAAGGGTTCATTAAAAAAAAACATTTAAACCCTCCATATTTTTAGTTCGACATGTTGAAACCTGCGAATTAGGTTTCATTTCGATCAATACATTTTTTACGTGTATTTAAGAGATATTGCCCCAACCTACCCCGATGGACTAGCTTAGTAGGGCTTATTTATCCGAATAGTGCTTCATGTAAGTTAAAAAGGAACATATGTACCAAAGTTTCATCCAAATCGCTTCAGCTGTATCGAGTTTCGTGTCCATCGGCCTGCGTCTTTGCTCCACTCTACTTGAAGCATTGAGTGAGTATTTGTGCTAAAGTGCTTTTATTTGACTAGTGAGGACATACGTATAATGTTTCATCAAATTACCCAAACCGAATCAAAATTCATGTGAATCGCCCGTTTTCCGCGTGCATTTAAACGTCTTTCTCCTACCCTAACCTCATAGATTAGGT
>BGPR01000092.1:530811-573947 GCA_013235015.1 Araneus ventricosus | reverse complement strand
TTTAAACGTCTTTCTCCTACCCTAACCTCATAGATTAGGTTGGCGTTTATTTAGCCCAACAGTATTTTTAGCTGGCTAATTAGAAGTATATGTACCAAAATTCATCAAAATTTGCCTAGTCGTATCTAGCAGTATGTCATTCGGCCAAAGGGTTTACAAGTATTTTGAGGAGTTTTCTCCAACCTACTATGAGAATTTATTTAACCCTACGGTACTTTTAGACAGCCCGTGAGCAAAAGATGTGGCCTTTGTAATCAAACTTTTCCTATTCGTATCAAATTTCATGTCAATCGGCCCATTTGTTAGAGGTATTTAAAGCAATGGACACCACCCTACTCTAAAGGAATTGTGTTAGAGTTTATTTATCCATAGCGTATTATTTTATCAGACTCTGAGAAACATATGTACAAATCGACGAAATCGCCATAGCCTGTTAATCCAACAGCCTGTTAATCGGCAGAACAATTTACGTGCATTTTGACGGTTTTGCTCCACCCTTCTCTGAAGAAATGGATTGCAGTTTATTTACCCAGACACTAATTTTCTTCAGCCTAACAGGAATATATGTACCCATTGTCATCAGAATTGTCACAGTTTTATCAAGTTTCCCGCCAATCGACCCATTTATTAAATGTATTTAAATTATTTTGACCCACACTACTCTGATTGATTGGGTAAGTGTTTATTTACCCCTATAGAACTTTTAGTTGCCTAATTAGATGTATGTGCACCAAATTTCATAAAAATCGACATAGCCACTTAAATAGGCAAGCGCGTGAATCAGCCTATTTGTTACATGCATTTTGGAGACTTTGACCCTCTCTACCCAGAGGGTCTAGGTTACAGCTCACCCCTATAGCACATCAAGACGGCTAATGTGGAACCTGTGTACTAAGTTTCATAAAAATCGCCAAGCGTGTCAACCGACCTACTTGTTACATGTATTTTGGAGATTTTGTCCCACCCTGTCTCAGGGGACTGGGTTAGAGCTTATTTACGCGTAATGGCTAATGAGCCATCTATAGACCCATTTTCATCAAAATTGGTGCAGGTATTCGGAAGTGATGCTGTAACAAACATATATACATACATACGTTGAGTTTTATATACGTATATATATTATTCTCTAGCAAACTCGCTGTAAAAAGAGCAAGACTAATTGGTTCCGAAAACTGAGACAGAAATTGAGAAATTTACCACACACCTAGACAGGACTATTCTTTCGGCAAATCATTACCACGAAACTGACAAAATAAGCTATCTTTCTTTCCCGAACAGAAAACAGCTGCTAATTGTTTTTTTAAATGTTTCCTTTATAGATATAAAAAAAAGAGGCTCGTTTGCGTTTTCTATAAGAATCTGTTATTTTTAACAGTCGAGCATTTCCTTTTTCACTCACCTGCCTTTGACTGCTGGGCAAAGTGCAATTTTGACAATTAATATCAATGTTGATTCCATCACTAGCAAATTTACAATTACTAAAAGAATGATTGATTCCAAAGATATCTACAATCAGTGACATGTTGAGGCAAGGGTTATGGTGTATCAATACACCCAAATAAATAGCTTTGAATATAATTTTAATTAAATTCAAAGTAAATGATGTTGATCAAAATTTAGTAGTAAACACCATTATTCGTAATAATTAAATCTCTATACTTCTAACAAAAAATTTAATTTCTTGGAGGTCTTTCTACAGTCGGAAGAAAGTAGAAGACAGACAGACTTCTAGATTTTTAAGTACTGTCAATTAGAGGTGTCGCTAACTATAATTAATTTTAATTGCTTGTAGAAATTAATAAACGCATGGAAAATCTGATTTATCGTTATTATTTTTATAGGTTAATAAACTTTCATAAATTAGTAGTTAGATTTCAAATTTGATTATTGCGGCATTAATTTTCCCAGTGTTCTTTTATAGGCATGTTAGTTTTAATTGTACGTAGAAGTGAACATTTGCATGGAAAGTCTGATTTAAAGTAATTATCTTCGGATGTTAAGTGACTTTCGCATAATTAATGTCTAATTTCTAAACTGATTCTTGCGACTATAGGTTTATTCATTTTCTTTTACAGGAAACATAAAATCGGGAAAACTTCCCCTAACATTAAAGAAAATTTATTTTTTCCCTCTATATTTTTATTTCACGTTCAATTGGTCACAAGCTCGCTATGAGTTTCACATACACCGAACACAAGAGGATGCATAAAAAAACAGTTCCTCAACTCCAAAAAACACACATAAATCATTTCCGAGACTGCACAAAATCCTCCAGATACGAACTTTTAGGGATTTCTGCGATGGCAGCCATAACAATAAAATCTCCCAGCAGAATCACCTGGCGCCTACAATAACATAGCGTCACAAAACTGGCAAAGCTATCGACTCCGTGTCATATTATTGTGGTCGAGAGCACTTCCAGTCCTTTGATATCCAAAGCCAAGCGTAAACGGCTAACAAAGACCGCTAAAAGTAACGATAGACTCCGAGAATAGGAAATCATTGAGTTCCTCAATTACTTTCGGTTGTAACTTTGTAAAAGAGGGGGTTATTTTTTATATTCCGAGCAGCCTTTTCACGGAGCTGGATCTCGTGGGAGACCGATTGTTGGGAGTTTAGCAGGATGCAGCAGAGGGTTATTTTTATTTTTGTAATTACCAAAGGATGGAGTGTGAATTCAAAAGGAAAAAATGGTTGATATTTTTCATCGCAAAATGGATGGTGTTAGGAAGAGGGATGATTTTTTTGGTGGTAAACGGTGCATTAGGCGATAACCAGAACGCAGAAAGGAGTACGGAAAAGGAGGATTAATTTTTTTTGCAGAATTTTCTATCTATTATTCTGGTAATTAATTAGATACTGAATGAGTTGCGAATAAAACGAGAAGATATTGAATGGGCTAGGAATTAATTTGTAAGAAAAATGAATGGTTCGTCGCAGCATTCCGCTATTGATTGAATAAGTTGCATTTAGTTGCGGTTTTTTTATTCCCCAATAGATTTCGTAATTTAACAGATTAATTGAAAAAAAGATAAAAGTTTCAAGAATAAATTTTCAATAAACCACTCATACTTGTTGATAAAATATTATGCAGCAATTCTTACTACAAATTTGAGTTTCGTCAATATATATATATATACATATATATTATTTCACTTTTTACTAAAAAACTTTCATTTTTTAAAATTATTCAACTTTTTCTCATGCGAAGTAAAATTTTCCGAGATTACAGTACATTATTTAATAATGTATTGTAGCCATAAAAAAAAGCCACTTCAAAATTTTGAATTTTAGACTGAATTCCGAAGTTATCGCCATGAAATAACAAAATGAAAAAGGATGAGTGACAAGTTATGAGAAGAAAAGGTGATTTTAGATGCAGATATAAGATTTTTATTACTGCTAATCGAAAACATCTGGTTGCACACCATCGGGACACGCCTTATGAGGTTCGGGTGCCATCTGGAAACAGCTGGTCATCTACCTGGAATTCCTAGCAAATTGCGCTAAAATCTGTAGAATCATAAGAGTATAAACAAAAGCCTGTATTAGACTTTATATTTCTGCGGCAGAATGAAAAACAATCAAAATGTAAGCCTAAAACTAGTTAATAAATAAAATATTAAACCCAAAATTACAACCAGATTTTGTATGCCTTTGAAAAGTAGATAGTTACTAAACCATATATTTTAGTGACCTTGAAAGGATTTGCGAGAAATCTTTATTTTTGTTTAAAAAAATCAAAAATAATCAGAATTTAAGTTTCTTGTTGAACCAGCGGGAGTGGTCTCCCCAAAATTTTCTCTTATACTTTCCCAAAAAGGTGCTGTGTGGGGGGGGGGGGCGGCCGGCGTGGATAAAAAAATTCGAACCTACTGTTACCCATAATCCAATGACTATTAGAAGATTTTTCATTATAATGATTGAAAAATATCTAGGTAAAGAATCAAATTCAAAGAGATGCGTGCGATTAAACGCGAACCGATTTTCTACCGATTTCTGGTTACACACACAGCGAATTTTTTATCGCGCCGCTCACCGAAAATCTAGCATTTACACACACGGCGGTAAAACTTCCGTCGTATTAGTCAGCTGTTGACTGTTCGACTATTGGCAGCGTGGATTCATCATCAAATAAATTTAGTTTAGCTTAACTGAGTTATTTAAATTACTTACTGCTTGGTGCTGTTTGAAATGAACTGAGAGCAAATTCTAGCTTTATTGTTATTCCGTCGTTGAATAAAGAAGAAAAGAAAAAATCGGTTTATTTGGGTTCATCCAATTAATGAAAAAAAGAGGGGGTTGGAGCCTTCTATACGTTGTTTGAAGAGTTGAGGAAGGATGATACGAAATTCTTCAATTGCTTCAGAATTTCGAATTACTACTTAAAAGAATTTTTTTTAATATATTGTTCAAGATTGAGTTCAATATTGCACAATATCGAGTCAATATTGTACAATATAATTCAACCTAGTTACAATAATATACTCTTTATTTTCCCAAATAAAATTAAATTACTTATTAGATCACGCAGTCAATATTAAAAAAAAGTTTATATATATGTATAATTCTCTGTAAAACGAAAGTTGTTCATCACATCTGATATGTTGCTTAAACAGAATAATGTTGGCGTGTTCTTTATGTAGTATAAATAAGGGGAAAATATATAATTAAAACATTTATATTATATACTAAAATATTTATATAGGTAAAATATTTTAATATTCTGGTGCTAATGGGGCACTTCGAGAATCTCAACGTTTTTGTTTTATGACTTTTACACTTTCTATATGTGAGAAAGTATGAACTTATCAAAATCATTTTTTTTCTATTTCAATACAACAAAGTCGCTGCGAATTTCCAGGCTGAAACGAGGCGTTTCTGTCCTTAAAAATGTCGAGAGTGTTATTCCACAGAACATGCCTTTTTTTGGATTAATGCAATTAAAAATTCATTATCTATAAGGTCAGACATCTTCACAATAGAAAAAAAACCCAACAGATTCCAAACCAACTTATACAAACAAAGATGAAAATCACACTGAGCGAAACAAACGCGGTAGAAATACCGTCGTGTGTGTAAGCTCTCATTTGACCACGTGCGCCTCTACTTGGATGGCAACGGTGAAACTTCCGCAGACGATAGTGGCAATCCGCGACTGCATATCTACCGCACGTGGTAAATAGTCCGCGCGTTTATTTTTCCGCTCAATGTGTAAGCTCTAACTTACATCAGTGCACTACTGTTGGAACGGCGGCGCGATAAATTTTCCGCGCGATAAAAATTCGCTGTGTGTGTAACCAGCGTTACCGTCTCAAGGACAAAGTGGCGTAATCCTACCACGTGCACAGGCATTGCTACCGGTACGCATGCGCATGGAGTTAGTTTCAAAAGAAAAAAAGTATGCGATTATACAGACCGAAAGACAGTGACGGATTTGGCCCAAAATTTTATGCGGATCTACATTCATGACGATAAAACTGTGTACCAAATTTTATCCATATAGCTATTCAAGTTTTTGAGTTATAGTGTTCGCATGACCGTGAACATACAGACAGACAGATTTCCCTTCGACGGATTTCGTCCAAAATTTGATAGAAACCTATAAATTATGTTTAAAGACCACATACCAATTTTCATCCCCGTAGCTCTAATAGTTTTCGAGTTATCGTGTTCACAGACAGACACACAGACATAATTTCAAAATTGTATTTTTCGCACTCAGGGAGGTCTAAAACGTGGAGATCCGTCAAAATTTCGAGTTCGAATTTTTTGACGATTACAATACTTTCTCTTTGTATATTTCGTATACGAGAAAGTAAAAAAGGCACATTTTCAGGACTTCTAAAAATAATAAATTCTTCTAAAATCACTTAATATTCATAAACTATACCATGAGTCATATCATTATTACTTTTTATTATGATAAATTTGTTTTTCTTGCTTCTTTCTCTTTTTCTTTCAGAATTTTTTCTCAATCTAAACTCCTGATGATTCCAGATTCAATAGGCATAGCTTCCAAACTGTTGAAACGTTCTTGCTGAAACTGAGCTGAAAATAGACTACACTCAGAGTCGGAGCTCAACTTGGTACAACTGGTCCAATCGGTTAAAGGCCGACCCTGCATGCCATCTGAGAATTTTTTTTATGGCATCTTATAAGTGACATCCTTATATGCTAGTATATATGAGAAAATCGAGGATATCATCTAAGCACTTTTTTATGGCATCTTATAAGTGACATCTCATATGAAAGTATAGAGAAAGTCGAGGAGGTTATCATCTAAGCATTTTTAATGACATCTTATAAGTCCCATATTATATGGAAGTATATAGAGAATGTCAAGAGTAATATATCATCTAAGCATTTTTTTATGACATGTCATAAGTGACATTCTTAAATGGATTATGAAAAAGTCGAAAGGAGGATATCACTAATTTCTTTCTCTATTTTATCTAACACGTTGGAGATCTACAGCAGATTTGTAAAAAATGAATGTATTTATGTAATTAGTAGGTGGATGTATTGTAAAGAGCTGTACAATAAAAAGCTGTGCAACTATGTACAATATTCTTAAATAAATTTGAATTGACACATTGACTTTCATCGTGTAAATAAAAAATAGTTGCTTCCCCCATTCCCAAAAAAAGTAGGTAAAAAAGGAAGATATATTATTTATAAAATCCGTAAAAGCAGCTTTTGACATAAATATTTTCGCTCAAAAATGTATGTCAAAAGCTGAAACCTATATTTGCAAAACTCCCGAATTCATTAAATTGAAATCTTTTGGGTTTACATCCCCTTCTGATGCCACAAGTGGACTGCTAGGGGTGATCCTTTTGATTTTGAAAGGTTGTCAGATGACGAGGCTGGCGTCTTAGATTCCTCATTCTCCTAATTTCCACATATCACCAACATGAATGCATTCACCGTCTTTTGAGGAATTTTTAAATTACCTCCGTCGTTTTGTTCTAGTGAATCTCGTAAAGTATTGAACTGAACCCTTTGCTACTCTCTAATAAATGATTAGATTATAAATATATTTGATATTATTATAAATACAATGAATCAAGAAAAATCTCTATTTAAATATCCCAACATTTCTCCAGAAAATTTAAAGCTCCAAAAGGAAAAGCGCGTGAAAGTCGATATCGTTATCAGGATCAAATGTATCGATTTAAAAGTATGATTTTTTTTACGAAAACCAGTAAGGATATGGTTTTTTAAAAATTATGCTTCCATGCGTGAGTTTTGATTTACTAAAAGAAAAAAAAATGATTGGTAAATATCATGTCAGAATATAAGAAACAGAAGTCAGAGTAATAAATACGTTGATAATATATCAATGAAACCGTGTAAAACTAAATGCTTTTAGAGTATTTTTTCCCGTAGTACTTTCTGGCATGACGACACACTAGTGGCGTAGCTAGTGGGGTAAATAGGGCCTCATGGAGAAAGAAATTAGTGCGTTTGCGCCACTTTTTAATGTCAAATATATTGAGGAGGTAACAAAATAATATCATACACCGGGCGCCATAAGCCCTTGCTAAACCACTGATGACGACTGGGGGCGAAATAATATCATACCCCAAGCGCCACTTACTCTCTCTACGCCACTGCGATTCATATTTGTACCCGTATACGACATTATTATTATTTTTTACATTTTTTTTTCAAAGGATTAAAGAAATAATAACGTTATTACGTACAACTGCTGTTATTGCTGAGCACGTGATTATGAACTATAAAGGACTTTCACAGGAAAATTCCTTCAGCCACGATTTGAAGTAAATTTTAACTAATTATGGATCATTTTGTGATTAAGAGGAATGAAAATGGAGAAATTAAGCATATTTTTTTAATATTTATTTTTTAAAAAATCTGTCTTCAATGGATTAATGAAATAAGATTGTTATTACGCACAGCTGCTGTTATTGCTATTTTTGGGATTACGAACTGTACGAAGATTTGTTTAAGGAATATTCATTCCTCTTAACCACAAAATAATTTATAATTGGCATTTTTTTGTCTATTCTCCCACTGATAATAATCGATTACCCTAAAGTGTGCTTTGTTGTTGCTCATATCCGTAGCCTTGGAATAATCCATCTCCTATTTCGGTATCATCCCATCTTCTTCACACTGGCCATTACCGTGAATAACGTTGCCATGTTCGATGGACCATAAAAAAAAGCCATTTCTTCTGCATGAAAACCACCAATTGGAAAGAAAAAGAGTAGCCACTGGACACAATGCCGATTGGTTATGGATATTACAATGTACAGAACCCAAAAAGGGTCGCTTATAGCGAGACCTTTGACCGGCCTGGTACAATTAAAGAGCCCCCTTTTTACAATGTCTTAAGTAAGTCACCACGATTCGGTCGTAAAAACACCTGATAAAACAAGATTTATGCCCTCCTTTTAGGGCCTGGCTGTTGCACTGAGGGGTGATAAATGCCCAATCAACGCATACCACTGTGCCACAATGACCATCTTCCAACCCCCTGGAATGGACCTCGACAGAAGCAATCTGTTTTTGCGTTTTCCGAGGGTAATGAAAACGGGGATATATTGGGAAAGAGCAAAACGCTCCCATCCCAGGAATAGAAACAAACTGTAAAAAAGAAATAAGGGGCGGATGAGGCTATTTTATTCCAAAGATCCCACACTGATTGTAAACATTAGTTGAGTTCCCAGAAGGTGTCTTTATTGGGTCAGTTGAATAGGAATGTGTTCTGGAGGGGGTGGTGTCCCTGGGGGAGTGTACCACTGGACGAAATACAATCCATTGAAAGCCAGTTGCATTTACTTAATGACTGGCAATTTATCTTCAACGCTTTCTATTACTGATAGGAAATGAACTCTCAGATAATAAAAAACTTATTTAAACGTAGTAAGTTAGATGAATTGGGATATTAAAAGCTACAGTGACAGTACGCTAGTTCACAGAAGCTTTTATTATGAACAGCTTAATTTCAGTGATTTCGTTTGTGTATCGTCCACGTGTTCGTTTATATGGAGACCCCATGCAGTACTATATTCCTTTTCTTAATGTCAGTTGTGCCCCTCTGAGATTTAAAAATAGAAAAACCCTGATATCCTAAGAATCCTGAAATTTTTAAGGTTAAAGATATGAGCAGTAACATACAATATTAAACAAAAATATAAGCAAAATAATCAAGACTATTGAGCTTTTATTTTTAGCAGTAAAATTTTAATTACTATAGATTTAACCAATCTTTTATATTAATGTCTCATTTTTAAAGCTTAAATGCTATTAGTCATTTGAAATTTTAAATCATTGATAGATAGCGAGGATGATACTTAACTGAACGGGGCGTTGATAACACAATTTTGTCGTTAAAAATAATGGAAACCATCAATTGAAAAGAAAAAGAGTAGTCCACTGGACAAAATGCCGATTGGTTATGAATGATACAATGTGCAAAACGGTCGTTTATAGTGCTTTATCCTTTATATCGCTTTAGTTTACACGTAAAACATCAAATATAAGTATAATAAGATTGGTAATTTTTATATTAATTTCCATTGAATATGTGTTTAAGTTTTCCACTTACGGCTATTAATTTGATAAATCGACGCAAGAAAATCAGGTTGTTAAGTTTAAAAAAATGCCCATATCTCTATCAGAATTCCGTTTTTATAAAACACTCGTAATAACAAAGAACATTTTTATTTGGGTTATTTTGGAATTAATTGGTTTGTTGATGATAGCTTTTTAGTTTCAGACGACAGAAAGAGTTGAAAGAGACGGCTCTTAGTTTGGAAATTACCTAAAAAAGGTTTTAAAATTTGTCGCGATTAAATTTCAACTTTATTTTTTTTTTGTTTAAGAATAAGCAAAATTTTCCCAACCCAAACTTTAATACAAAAAATTTCTTTTTATGTCATAAATTCTAGATTAAGGCCTAAGATCTGAACACTATTTTTGTGATAGTAATATTTCGAAAATAAGATACTTTTACTCGCAATCGACTGGAAGAAACCAACAACAACAACAACAACAACAAAAAAAAAAAAAAAAAACAGGTGGGTGATAGAAAAATGCGAGCACTTAAGGATTTGCGCATTTTTTAGAATATCTCCCGAACGCCTGCATGGATTTTCTTTGAACTTCGACCATGTAAAAAAGAAGCTTGAACTCACATTTTACAGTAAAGATTTTGTCACGAGAGCGTTTAGGGGATCGACTAGAAACTGATGAAAAAAAAAAAGATATTTAGGACTCGCCCCTTTACACAGAAAGCTGACAATGATTTGTAACTTCTATCAATGGTTTTGCTTGATGTGCGCAATATTTACTTGCCTTTTCGTAAAAATAGCACGAATATTTGGGAAGATATAAAGGTTTTATTAAAAAAATTAAAAATTTTCCGGCATGTTTTTTGCTTATAACATGCAGAGTTTACAACAAAATTATACAAGATTTACTGAGTACTAGACTATGCTAGAAAAGCATATTATTAAAATTTGAAGTAAATGCGTTGAATATTATAGGAAATATGAATATTTGTAGTGAATAATTTTTTACTGCGCGCGTGTGAAATTTAGGGTAATTTATCTTTCATAACTTCAAAGCCAGGTAAAGGCAACTTATATAAAAATTCTATTTAAATACCGTTAAGATTCCGAAAGATATCAACATTGCATCGAGGCAAATTTCGGCAAATTAATTTACTTATTTAAAGAAAAGCACACCATAGAGAAAACTACATTTACAGAGTGCTATAAACAACAAACACACACAGAACAAAAGCCACAACGAGTAAATAAAAAAATTCGCTAGAAAATAAAAAGTTGAACACAGAGAATATACAAAATCATAAAAATTTTGCAAACGCATGTATAATTTAAAACGAAAACACATAATCACAAAAGCATTAAAACACACTATGATTTTAAAAGTCGCATTTTTTTAAAAAAATTAAAGACTATTTCCAAAAGGCAAGGGTTAAAAAGTCAAAACACACAAGCACCGAATCCTCTAAAAACACACCAGGAGTTTAAACGATTAAAAACGAAAATACACACTTGAGATAAAAAAAAAAAAAAAAAAAAAAAAAAAAAAATTGCAGCACGGCGCCAAAAACAGAGTACAAAAATTAAAACCTATAAAAAACATTAAAAAAATGGTCGAATACATCAAAACGCATAAAAATCTAAAAAGTTGTAAAAAGGCAAAATAAACACATCATGTATTTAAAAGCTGTAAACATTTCGATTTAAAAGCACCAAGAGACATATTAGAAATGTCAAGTTCATCAGAGAACTTGTTAAAAATTTCATAAAATTTATATAATAAGAACCTGGTAATATAATTAAATTTTGAATATACATTTGGAAAGGAACTTTGGTTCCTTAAAAATCTGGCGGGCAGAGCGAAATCTATAGATCTCAGTATATCACTAGAATTGATCGAACTATTAATAACTTTGTAAAAGAAAAGAACGCACAAAACATCTCGTCTGGAACACAAACTAGGCATATTAAAGATATTACGTAAAAGTGAAGAAGATACATCCTGGAAGTAAAATACATTTTTCTTGTAAAGTAAATATCTCAAGAAGTTGTTTTGTATTCGCTCAATAATTTCAATTTTGATTCGGTAATTGGGATCCCAGATAATACTGCAATATTCCAGATTGATTTTCTCTCTGGCCGAAAAAGTAATATTAACGATGGATACTTTTTGAGACACTGGAGTAGCGTTTATCTGCTTTGAACGAAGAAGGAATTTTTGTCCTCAAGAGCGGCGGTAATCATTCTGTGAAAAGAAGTAATCGAAAATAATTCGCATTTGTGTTACCTTAGAGAAGGTAATCTTACGGTCATGGGAAAATCTTCTCGGGGTTTTCCAGCTGGTTCGAACAATGCGGTCCTTTTTTGCTTCAAGGGACAGACTAAAGACTGAATCGTGAGTGACATTTTAGCCCTTTCAGGATATTTTCAAAGGCGCCAAAGTTCCTTCTACCAACAATAGATTAACAACAGGAACACTCAAAAAGAGATTTATGTCTGTTTTTTTGCAACCATTTTCTAGTGATACCAAAATGCTATTTAAATTTCTTTTAAGCATATGGTAGCTAATGACTGATAAATGTTATCTGGTGTGCAGCTGGTTAAAATGTCCGTCGCTCCCTTGACCGAGATTACAGGGAAGAATTTTCGGGAAGCAAACATTGCCATCTCCATATTCTTGAATTAAAAAAAAAATAGTAATTTATTTTGATTTCAATCATTAAAATAAATGTACCAGATAATCTACTTCAGTTCTTTTTATTAATGTTATTGATACAGGGTGTCCAGAAAAGGACTCCCTGATTTCAAAATTAAATATCTCGAAAACAAAGATCGATAGAGGAATGCAGTAAACGGTATGTTTATTGTGAAAGCTGTAAGAATTTTATACAGCAGCTTGAAATAATAGTTACAAAAGCTGCAAATAGATGGCGCTGTAATCGCCATACGTAATGCCTAGTATAAATAGTGATCGGAAGCCCAGAGCGATCAGTTCCACTATTGAGGCGTGAAAGGAGGTTAGCGTACCGAAGGAAGAGATTAAAACCATGTACTCCATTGAACAACGCGTTTTTCTGGTGCTAGAGTACCACAGATTAAAAGAGAGTCCTACGGCAACAAGGCGCAGTTTTTAAGCCCGATTTAATGTTCCAAAAGGACCCGATGCGAAAACCATTCGTACGCTCTTCGCCAAATTTCAACGAACAGGCAGCGTAACTGATGATCTAGTGGGGAATGTTGGCCGCCAGCAAACTGCAGTTACGCCTGAAAATGTCGCCACAGTTTCTGGAATTATTCAGCAAAATCCAATGTCATCCGTCCGTAGAATTGCATCTGAGACTGGTTTGAAGCGTTCCAGGACGCAGAAAATACTGAGAAAGAGCCTACACATGTTTCCATTCAAAATTCAAACTCACCAGGCCATACCCGTACGAGCTGTGCAACAAAGGGTTGACTTTACTAATCAGATGCTCACAATGATTGATAGTGAAGGATTTGATGTTGGCTGCATCTGGTTTACAGATGAAGCACACTTCCACCTGAATGGAATCGTGAATAAACAGAACTGGCGATTTTGGGGTTCCGAAAATCCATATTGGTGTGAAGCGAAACCCCTGTATTCTCCTAAAGTTACTGTGTGTGCTGCAGTATGCAGCAGAGGCATTATTGGCCCTTTTTTCATTCCAGAAACGGTCACTAGTGAACGTTACGTTGCAATTTTGGAACAATTTGTCGCCACACAGCAAGTGTTAGAGGATCGACCACGTACTGAATGGTTTATGCAAGATGGAGCCCGACCACATCGTACCGAACAAGTGTTTCGCTTTCTTGATGAATACTTCGGGAATCGAGTCATTGCTTTGGAATATCCCAAATTTACTGGTGCAGGCATGGATTGGCCTCCCTATTCGCCGGATTTGACTCCCTGTGACTATTTTTTGTGGGGCACATTGAAAGACATTGTCTACCCGAAGCATCCCGCCACGCTGGACGAGCTTGAATCGGCGATCTGTGTGGCATGTGAATCCATTTCTGTTGAGACAGTACGAAATGTGATGGCAAATTTCATTCTTCGTTTGCGCCACCTCTGTTGTGCCAATGGTGAACATTTTGAAAACATTGTGATGTGATTTTTTGCAAAGAATGTTTTCATACGATTATTTCATTTATGTATGCTGATATGAGCTGTACAGCGCCATCTGTTAGCAGCTTTTGTAACTATTATTTCAAACTGCTGTATAAAATTCTTACAGCTTTCACAATAAACATACCGTTTACTGCATTCCTCTATCGATCTTTGTTTTCGATATATTTAATTTTGAAATCAGGGAGTCCTTTTCTGGACACCCTGTATAGGGTTCATTTTATTGATTTGCTTTTTATGGATAACTACAGGTAAGGCTCTAAAAAAAAAAAAATCCAGTCAGAAATTAAACAACTAAATTATTTTTTTTTTCTCGTGAATATAAGTCGTATTCGGAAGAAAAAAATAGTTAGTGCTAACATTGTGATTTTTGAGCTTCTGTTGCTTTGAAATAGAAATTCACAGGATACATGTTTATATTATTTATTTAAATAAAAAGAATTTAACTAATTCGAATGTTTTTTGTTCGAATTCGGCAATAATTCGAGTTTTTTTTAATGGTCCATTGAGCTTCTTTTTAATCGGGAAGGTCGTCGAATTTGAACCAGTGACAGAGAAGTAATTTGAGCGAACAACAAGAGGAATTTTTTGTAGTTTATTTATCTTCAGAAGAATGCAATAAATGTTTATGAAAACACTTTAAATTAGAGGAAAAAAAGCTTAAAAATTGTGTCTGGATTTAAGTAAACTGGTTTCCTAGGTTAGACCATTGGCTTCCCAAACAGACAACAAATTTCTTTAAGCACAATTGAAGCAAAAATATTTTTGATTTTCAAATTGACACTAGCTCAAGATGCATGAATGTCAATTTCCACGCTTCAGTCTTGACCCATGCTTTGATAAATGCGTTAAATCTTTGTTTATAAATGCATTGAATCGTCCCAAGATAAAATCTTTTTCTTGAAGAGCACAATTCTACGTAAGTCTGAGAGATACTGTTTCATTAACCGGAATTATGTATGAAATCATTCAAGAATTACTCTAGAGGAACATCTCCCGCCTTCCGCTCATCGTATATCTTTGAAAGAAGTTATGTTAATCAATGACGAATCCAGGATTTTGGTCGGGGGGGGGGATTGGGGCCGAGGTCATAAAATTTTTGTATCGTCGTGACGTCACGGCTTTTGTAAGTCAAAAACACTCCAACTTTACTCACCTGACAATAAGAATCACAAAGGTCATCACAATACTTTCGATAATTTAATGAAATAGCGATGAATGACTACAAAAGAGGGAAAATTTTCGAGCCTGATAAGCTATAAACCAATATTGCAACTTTTTCCCCCCTTAAGAGATTAAGAACAAAAAGGTGTAGTGATATGAAAAAAAAAAATGATTTAGTTCTCGGGGGGGTTGCAGCCCCATAACCTCCCCCCCTCTGAATTCGCCACTGATATTAATTCAAGGACATACACATGCGTTTGGTATCAGTATGAAGACCAGTGGCGAACTGGCCAGGTTGCCAGCGTGCCCGTTGGCAAGTGGGCCCCCCTTGCACATCAGTCAATATGGGGCCCCCAGGATGTGTTGTGTGCAAGAAAGAGAAATGGGAAGGAAAGAACTCTTTGTCTAGCAAATTTCCTATGCTCCCTCACACTTAATTTTCAGTTTGGTTAAAACATTCTCAAAATAACAGTATAGTTCCAAATATACACTATGCTATACTCCCACCAAAATTATTTCCAATTCAATCGTAAATTTCACTTCCAATAATATGTATAATATTTGTAAACTATAATTAATTATATGTACAACAGATTTTTCGATTAGTAATACATTATATTAACTTTAATTTATTGCATTTAAAATAAATAAAATTAAAAATATATATATTATGACACTGTAGACTTGGCAACCAATATTTTCAGATCCAGTCCGCCACTGATGAAGACAGTATGTTTTATACAGATATTCATTTGAAACAAGATCATACAAAGAATGTGTTTGAAATTTTATTCATAAACTAGCAATGGAAAAATATAATTAATAATGTTTCTATTTTTAGATCAGTTAGATTAATGACCCGTATACAAGAGGACTATACCGGTGATTTGGAATAGCATTTTAAATGATCAGGACGATACCTGAGCTTCCAACTCTTCAAATTTCTATGTAACACCAACGTGAGTTTTGATCCACAACGTGAGATTTAAAGCAGGCCATTCACCGTTCTTCCAAAATGGAATTTTTAAAACTCGGGGAGGAAAAACCTATCGTCAAGGTCGAAAATCTGTCAAATTTGGAGCAAATGATTCGAAGGGATGGAATTCAAAAGAACTTAAAATGCAAAACTCAATCCGCCGATTCCAATTTGAAACCTCGATGCGAGGGTAGAGGCAAAACAAAGGATCTGACTACATTGACACCTGGCGTCGAGGCTAGAAATGAAATTCGAAATCCCCCGCGTGGGGGGAAGAGGAGTCTGGGTGGCAGGAATTCTGAGACTTTGAACCTTGTCTCAAAACAAACTTTGGAACATCCGTGAATACTTTGCCTAATTTTTCGACTAAAATGGGTGGGGAATAAAAACTGGTCTTAGGACAAATGGCATAGCTAGTCTTCTCGTGAATACTTAACACAAAAGAGTTCCACCTATACGGTGAATTTGTGATGGGAGGAAATCTCTCTTGCCACCAAGCCATCGCGGCTAAAGCAAATTTGGTAGCTGAATGCATACATTTCAAGGAAAATCAATATTTAAAATATTGCTACAGATATTTTGGAAAAAGAATTAATCAAGCGATCTTTTAATTAATCCACTGAGAGTAGATCACTGTGCACTATGCAATTATGTGTTTTATTTTACGCGATATGGCGTTGCGTTCGGATAGAAGATAGATATCATTAATGGCATGATTATTTGTAACCAGAATCAAAGGGTACAGCACAACTCCGGTTAACCAAATTAGAGGGGGGAGCTGTTTCGGAAAACGATTTTTTCGGTTAAGCCGCGAACATTTATTACTATTTTGTATCGAATTCCAGAACGTAATTCTGAAATGTTTTGAGAGTTAAACGTCTTTGTTGTCTTATGAACTTGACATTTTTAATATGTCTCTTGGTGCTTTTAAGTCGAAATGTTTGCATCTTTTAAATACACGATATGTTTTATTTTGCCTTTCTACAACATTTTAGATTTTTATGCTATTTGATTTTCCGTGTTCTTATGTATTCGACCAGTTTTTTGGCGCCGTGTTTGATTTATTTTATCTTAAATGTTGCATATTTTTTTTAAATCTCAAGTGTGTGCCTTTTGGAAATGAACTTTAAATTTTTTAAAAAAATACAGCTTTTGATGTCATAGTGTGTCTTAAAGTTGTGATTATGTGTTTTCGTTTTTAATTATATATACGTTTGCGTAAGTTTTATGATTTTATGTATTCTCTGTGTTCTACTTTTTGCTTTCTAAGGCATATTCTTTTTTATTTTTTATTTACTCATTGTGACTTTTGTTCTTTGTGTATTTGTCAGCATTCTGTAATGGAGTTTTCTCTGTAGTGTGCTTTTATTTAAATAAATAAACTCATGTTCATTATTAAAGTTAACCCTACGTCGAGCGTAATATTCACACCGGCGAGTTCGGGTGCAATGCGCGTGACAGACACAGGTGAACACTGTCGTAATTAATATTGTTAATGCCAATTAATTTTAACATTCTAAAATTAATCGCCGACCTTCTTGGGGAGTCTTAAAAGAAGAAAGTGACAAAAAGTCTCGCCTTTGCGATTAGTACCGTACGGTACAATACGTATTTTTTGGATTTGGGTTTCAGAAACATTTCGGATAACCCTGGTTTCGGTTAACTGGGTTTTTAATATATATCTGATTAGGAAATACTAATAGCAAGGAATTCAATTTTGTCGACAATGGAAACCAGCGGAAATGCGTTTTGGACAACATAGCAAATTTCATTTATCCTACTCATTGTGTTTCTGAATTACAGTGTTCACATACAGACGGTCAGACAGACTTCACGCTGAGCGATTTTGCTCAGATATGATAGAAATCTACAATTTTGATAGTAAGACTGCATACCAAATGTTATTTGCCTAGCTAGTGTTTCTGAGCTATCGTGTTCACGGACAGATCGACAGACATAATTCTGAAAACATCTTTTTTGTTCCGACTTAAAATCTAAAACGTAAATATTCATCAAAATCCCGAGGTCGAATTTTTTTTTACCAAAGATGATACTTTCTCTTTGTAAAAGAGAAAGAGAAAAAAGAAATTGAAGTTGTAAACTATTAAACGAATCCTAAAATCGTAATTGAGAGATTGTTTATAAATCGAAACTTTTGGCTCTCATTCACAGTAGATCCCTACGATGATTTTTCGTATGTTCGAGGGTGTGTAGGTGTTGCAGGCTAAATCTTTAAAAACTGAAAGTTGAATCCATCTTCATCACATGGATATGATTCAAAATTATGAAATCTGTTTCTAGTATCCTTTCAATTTGCAACACAGGGCTAGAACTAAATGATATTGTTCAACTATTTGGGGGATTAAATGATTAAGTTAGCATTCAATTTTGAAGCTACACTAAGTCTTTTTGGATCTAAGGATTATGTATCGTGATCTAATGTCCAGGCGCTAACATTTTGTAGAAGTTAAGCCGTTTACGAAGTATAAAAGTCATTTCAATAGCAATTTTATTTTAAATCTTCTTTTTAATAAAAAAAAATTTCTTTGACAATGAAAAGCAACATATCTTTTCAAAAACTAAAACACAAGTTTTGATTACGAAAAAGCATAAATTAAGTTTAATATTTTTAATTCAGCATTTTAATGAGTTTTTCTGCTTAGTGGAAATGATGTACTTTAATTCTTCTCTTCCCCACATAGTAATCAAATAGACAAAATGATATATATTTATTTGTTCTGAAATAAGTATAGCTACTAGTGAGTGCAACGTGTTTTATAACTCATTCATGCTAGTTTAAATTCCACTCTTATACAAACCCTTAATGAAACTGCTCTCAAATTGTTCGATGCCCTAAAATCAATCATTCTTCGCAAGAGCGAATGTGCCAGAAAAGATGAAGCAATAGAGAGAACAGAGATTTTCTGGCGCGGCACCATTAAAGAATGCCCGAGGCCGCGCCAAGTGATTATAGTTATCCTCCAGTCTCCCTGACAAATCACCATCGATAAAAAGGATGCAGACAAGCTGTTGGATAGGCAGGAAAAGGCACTCATAGCTTTATTCCTGCTCTTCCCAGCCTCCCCCGTCTCCATGACGACGAAGGAGGAGCCATTTTGTTTCCTTCCCGCCCATTGGTCAAAGGCGTTCACGCCTCTTTTCGCCTCGTTATCATGCCCTCGGAAGAGCTTTCTGCATTCAGTCAAAACAGCGATTCCGGAGAGGGCAGGTAAAACAACAGCGTTCAACGAGTTCGTAAACGTGATAGTCATCTTCTGCTTGTTTGGCGGAGCCATTCAACAATCGCCTGATTAATTTCAGTCAGCAGCCATTATTGTCCTATTATTATATAATAGGATTTATCAACGCTAATTCCGTTTTTGTTTACATAACGAAATACAGTCGGAAGATCAATATTTCGATCCATCCTGGATGCTGACAGATATTTGCCCTTCTGTTCTGTTGATTATATTTACAGTTGTGAGAAATAATGCAGCTTTGCTCACCTAGCGAAACTAATAACGGAATTCCATCGGATACCTTGACTGAACATCAGAGGAACCGTTGTTCACCTCCAGTGGTTATAACCATGTCTTCGAGGTTCCAAAACGGCTCTAGGTCGCCTTCCAAAAGCCCAGAGACAGTTCCAGTCAAACCTATAACAAAATCACCTAAAACATTTTCCTTCTCTGTGGACTCTTTGCTATCTGACGACAGTGGCCGAAGGTCTTCAACTAGTCCTGAACAAAAGTTTGACAGCAAGACGCTGAACGGCAATTCTGAAAGACTTGAACAGAACAGTATCTGCTTGAAGCAGTTTAGTATGGACAGAATATTAGACCAGGAACTGAAAATGATGCCTAGGGTACCAACTTCTTTTATAACTCCTACTTCGGTCACGAAGTCCGGACTCATGCACCCTCCAGAAACGAACTTAGCGTGGAATCCTCCCCTCACGACTGTGCCGTGGTTTCAAGTGTCGAGGTCCATGTCGCCTGTTCACAGTAAGTGCAATTTCTTAGCCTTGATTTTGAACTTTTAAAACTGTGATGTAGTAGACTAGAGCTTCTTAAAGTGGGTCTTGATCCCAAATGCAGTCTCGTAGAAAAATACTGGGATCGCTAAAATTCGAGCAAGGTTTTTTCGTTCATATTCATCAAAATTTGAAATTAAAATTATTTAAGTATATCATCTTGGCTTAGAAGATTTAATTAAAATTTTCTGTGTGTCTCTTAATTAAATTTCACTTAAGTCGTCATTAATAAGTTTTAGCTTCTTTTATATTTTCCATTCGTGGTAAAATTTTTCCTACGTAAATGAGATTTTCGTAAAATTTTTAGGAGCTTTGCCGTAGATGGAATGTTTCATAGAAAAGCCTAATTATACTTGTTCAAGACTACTAATAAGGCTTGTGTAATACAAACTTCTTAGAACTAATGTAGTTTATCGTTCCTAAGCTAAAGTGGTCCAGAATTAATCGGGTCAAAGTCCCCTTTTATCCCTGTATTGGCGGGTCGATCCGCTAATGTTACTGCATCCGTGAAAGGTTAGGATTATCTGTAAGAAGAATTTGAAATTTGACTGTCTTATTATGATATTTTAAAAGTCGGCAATCTTAGTGGGAATTGACAATTGCAGTATGAATCCTAAGACGTACGCAAGGCAACTTTTTAATAGCGCATCTTTTCAGTTTGTGACTCACATATAATTCACATCTTCAGTCTGTTAAGAATTAAAATCTCCCTGCTCTAAAAACCAAATCTTTAATGCGTTGCTGTAGGTGTTTTTATGTGTTGAGTATTAATTAAAGTAAGAATGTAAAAACTTGTAAGTAGCATTAAGATTTATTGCTATGTATTATATACATATAGGTCCCTTGATTGTTAGGAAAAATTTTTATTCAGTGAGCTTTGATATAAATGTTTCGTTAGAAAGCAGGTTTACATCTACAAATAGTTGAAGTAAATTTTGTGAAGTGTCCCCCAGAGAATTTACTTCAACAGGAATAAAATTTGCATTCGAATACATTGCAGTGATGGAAAGGTGAGCGAGAGATTGTTAATGTTTGATTTAAGGATACTAAATTATGATATATATACTCGTATTTGCTTAGGAAATGTAGGAATACTAACTTTTTATTAAGTATTTTTGAAGTATCAATTGATCATATTTTGATATCAAATTTGAACTCTAATGTTATGAAATTTAGTTCTGAACGATAAAGACAGTTGGTGAAAGTTGCCCTTAAATATGTATAAAAGTTTGAATTCAGTTTATGAGTGTGATTTTGCACGTTAAATTAAGAAATATTACTAAGAACCATGTTTGTAATCGCATATGCTCTAATAGGGTTCAAAGCTATTCATATTTTGATAATGAATATTATAATTTTTGATCTGTTAGCTTTCTGAAATGCGGAGTTTAATCATATTTAAGGAATGAGAGCTATCGTTTGGGCTGTGTAGATACATCCCAAACAATACTTGTAATAAAAGGGTAAGAAAAGCATGCTACGATTAAATGTGGTTGCAATGTCATAAATTTAATCTTCTCCTCTCTTTAGAATTGAGGTACTTGAAGGGCATTGGTGTTTTCCATGATATTTAGTTTTCTTGTCTTTGATCTGGTGTTTTTTAAATTTCTTCTTTTAGTAACTTTGTGCTGTAGGTTCATTCATCTTTCCTTTTTTACTTGGATTTTAACTAACGATTCATTCAAGCACTTCTTTTCTGTACAGATTCTTGGTTTTCGGCGCAGCTTATCCCATTCGAAGATCTTGTGCCAGGGAAAGTCAAACCAAATCAAATCTTTAGAATTGAGATGTATTATTAGTATAACGACCTATTTTGAAACTGATTTGTATAACTGAATTTGAATCATCCCTTTTCTTGGTAAAGACTGAATATATAATTATATGAACACAATGCAGCATTTTAATCCCTACTCCTGAATAACAGATGCATGTCTGTTTTAAGTTACCGAAACATTTTAATACATCGATAAGATCATACGCTTCGCGTATTAAAAAACTAATTATTTAACTTCAATGCGTATTGTAAAATCTTTCGCATTATAAATAATGCTTTTTCAGTACCGATTTTAAATGGTTGATGTGCTTGACTGAAATATGTGTAGAGTATCAAAACATTAAATTACATCTGGTTTTAAATTTTTTTTAAACCTTTAGATTAAAAATCGCTTAAGGTGCATCTGAAGACGGGGATTTTGGGTTGAGAAATAGGAAACTGCTTTCCTCCCTTTTCGAGCCATTGAGAGATATCTGTACTCCGGTCAAACGCCCCTTAAATTACTTATTCTTGTATTTCCTCATTAGCAATCAATCTGGCCATCACACATGTGGAGACAGAGTAGCACAGGGGAGCAAAACGATGTACATGGTGATTAGAGTTCCTACAAATTGGGTTCTTGGGACGGGGTTCTTAATGAGTTACTGGCTCTACAGTTTGACTATCCCCACACGCTACTGAAAATTATGATTCCGTGGTAGTCCCGATAGTGGGAGTTCCGATTCGTGGGACTTCCGATAGCAATTCTCTTCCCCCAACCTCCCCTCTTGAAAAATGGCTTCATTTCAAGAATGACAGTTGTAAGAAGTCCTTGATAGCTTTTTTTTCCTGGGGGGGGGAGGGGTAAATGTCTCTTAGCAGCAATGGTATGCTATTTTGTTAGTGTCATTATCAAAATTGCTGGTGTAACCTCTTCTTGCTGCTCAATGTAAATTGGGCCCGGTTAATCGAGACTATGTATGTAACAGTAGTCTACATATATGTATGTACCAGTTACCCATCCCCAACTAAAAACCTTCACTAATATCACAGTTAATATATTGACTTTTATATATATAAGCTGCATAAAGCGCTCTTCAAAAGTGTTTCATTTTTAAGTTTCTTTTCTCCTCTTTTTGAATTGGTAAGAGAGGCTTTCTGATCTTCACCTCTCCCCAATCGGAAATCCCACGATTTATCATGTACATCGGAAGTCCCACGACACCGAAAATTATCTACTGCTATAGTATCTGTACCGCTTATAATAAAAGTCCAAGAAACGAAATCTTGATGACAAAAATAATACTCAATATGACTTCCAATGCCTCGCACTAATTATAAAAAAGTAATAGTATTCTAACGGACTTTCGACTACTTTAAGAACTCTTTGATTTCTTTTACCACTAGCTCTTTCACTATGTAGTTACCCATCTGTAGGCTTCCGGGGGGGGGGATGAAAATTGATGGGTTTTTAAGTTCTCCTTTCACCAACATTTCCCCTTTCTCTTTTTCAACTGCCTCACCCTCCCTAAAAGTATTCATCAATGTGTCCAGACACCTTTTCCGCCATTTCCGACTAGCGACATTGTGAGATTTCTAAGAAACTGGTTTGAGTATATATAGTTCACGTTATTACTACACAAGTAAAACGTTTGCATTAGTCTATTAGGCATTTCTGATACAGCGGATTCAACCGGTTGGCTTACAAGCCCACTTTGAAGAAATGTAACAATTACGAGTTATTTGGGAGTTGCTAGTCAATTGTTGAAAACGCCGTCTCGTGGAGTTTTAAATAACTCTTTGCGGTGTACGTAGATTTGGAGAGTTATTTTCAATCTTCTTTAACTCTTCCCAATTTGAATTATTATTTGTTAGTAAAAAAATTAAAAGTGAGAAAACAACTTAGAAATACTTTGTTTAAAATTTATTTATTCAAGAGTAATTAACTATTTGCATCCAGATCAATTAAAATTATTCGTATTTTATCCATTTATATTCAGATCATGTTGTCATCTAGGCCCCATTAACATATAGTGACGTCTCTGACAAGTGCATCGAAGTTCATAATTTTTGCTGTTTAAATCCGTATTTAAGTCAACGTAACCAATTAATTTTAAATACAAAAATCACCCAGAAACGCTTAAATGTCTCGAGTATCCCTTACCATCTTAAATAAATTGAAATAATAAAAAATAACCCAATTGGGTGGTGGCCTCTAATGAGGAGGTTCAATAAAATCGTATGGCAAGGGGTTAGCCTTCTCCAAACAAAATTAAAGCATGAATGCATATAAAAGTAGATAACGCTGGTAATGTCACCGGACAGGAAAGATCTCAGTTCTACTCTGCCGTTCACTTTAAATATCGTGATCTCCCCCCCCCCCCTCCTCTTTTTCAATCGGAGGTTTGTTTCCTTTAAATCGAAAGTCCAACTGTCGAAGTTATTCAGAAGCTTTTGCTCTATATCCAGCAAATCTAATCACGGCAATACCTTGAAACTTCAACTTGTTAAATAGTACAGGCCAGTTCCTCATAAACTTCATCCATAAAACCAACAATTGAAATAATCGATAGAATTATTATTGCGCGATTATCTTCCAAGTTCTTTCTCAATCCTCCACATTAATCTTCATTCTTTAAATGGTCGCGTCGTATTTCGCAGATATGAAATATATTCAATATCTTCATCCGGTTTTTATCATTTTTCCTTTATATCTATAATGATTAGCTCTACTGAGAATGAATTTTCTGTAATAAAAACTCAAATGTGTTAATAACAGTTAATAGATGCAGACTGAATGCATGTCTATTAGATATTGCATTTAACGGAGGCTAAGTTAGCCTTGTCTCTTAAACTCCCAGCAGGCGCGCGTATGTAGGAGATACTTAAATCGTGCATCGTATAACATATTTAAATCGTGTTTCACAAAAATCAATGCAACTTTTTCTTATGTTATGTATGTAATTATTAGCTTCATATTAAACGCAGATTATATAAACAAAAACTGCATTTAAATTTATACAAGATATGTTATACGATGCACGATTGAAGTATCTCCTACATACGCGCGCCTGCTGGGAGGTCGAAGTGGTCTATTCAATATGAATTTCGAAATTTAATTAATTTTTTATTAAAAAGGCTTTTACTTTTTTAGTACTAATATAGGGAATCTAAAAGAAGGTTGATTGATACTGTTATTGAAGAATTGGATAAGCTTCATATTGGTCATAATTTAAAAAAATTTCAAATATGAATTTCCAATTTTAATTAGCTAATTTTAGCATTAACTTAGTAAACGTGAAGTGAAGCAAATTTCTTTTGTTTATTCTTGAAAATTGTTCTCATTTTACAATCTATTACTGGTTAATTTATACAATAATTAGTTATTTCCTGTATTAACCACTTAATGCGTGTAACATTTAATTTACTCCACACTTTAACTCGGTACTTCATGAAAATTCTTAGCATTTTCTGAAATAACCGAATTACGCACTTTAACCATTTTTAACCCTCTGAATGCTTATCCCGCGATTTCCGCGGGTTTGAAGGAAGTCTGTTTTCTGCTGCATCCTGTGATGATCGCAAGCTAATGGGTTTACTTAGTACTTTTAAAACGTTGAATCATATTATGTTAATAAAGTCTTGCGTATAAATAACAATTCGCTTAGTTCAACGGTATTTGAACATGTTTGCAAGCGTTGCATCTAAATAGTAATTAAAAAAAAATCGACAGTCGGAAGGTTAAGGCGATGGGAAGTATACTTCTCACCAAATTCATTAATTTCTAAATGTACAAGGTAAGCTATTTCAAAGTTCTCATGAAATTTTTCGATGGAGCGAAATCCTATACATTCCAATTTCTTAACTCAAACTGTAAAAAAGTGTTTTGACTTTTTAATTAATTAGTAATTAATAAAATTAATGTCATCTAATAAGTTAAATGAATTTATTTTCGTAAATTAACCTCAAAGTTATTTTATTATACTATTACTAGAACAAATGGCCATCGAAAGGGTTAATGTATGATATAAAAACAATATTTCTGTTGAGCCTGAACCAGTTAAGTGCAGTTTAAATTTCCACAAGATGACACATCAATAAAATTTTTCAATTTTAGAGCACGATTAACTCGTTTTTCTGATGATTGACACGCGTAACGGAAGACAAATATCGAAAATAAATATCGATGTTACTCAACCAGTCACTCCCTCCTAATTTTCAACCCAGACAAATTAGGTGGGCATGAAGTTTACAGAATATATTGATGCATCCTTTAAAACCATTAACATCTTTATATTTGCGTGTAGGTATTAATTCCGAATTTTCTGTCTAGTTGTACAAATATTTGAACACTCCATTATTCTATAACATTAAGTAGATTACCACATTTGCAAGACATGCAAGGTTTAACGCCATAAATTTTCATCATTATTTTTCAATAAAAGATAAAATGAAAACAGCATTTGACACACATTTTGTTCTAAAATCAATAATTCATTTAATATATTTGGTACTCTTTATAAAGATATAACAAATAGCTTACAGATAATGATACGGTATAACTTACGCTAACAAGTGAAGTGCAAATATTAGTGTTGTGGACGAGCCTATTCTTAACATTATGATCATTTATTTACATGCTTGCTTGAAGGACCTTGAAAGACAACTTCAACTACTATTGAATCCGAGGTTCGAAATTAACCTTTAAAAGCCTTATTTTTTAAAAACATTATTAAAAAAAAATTTTTTTTTACTTTCATATCATAAAATGTGAATAATACTTTAAAAAATCTTATTTTGTTTTTAGTATGGTTTATGGCTAAAAAACAGTTTTTTTACCAACAGACAATATTATGCTTTATTTCAGAAAAGAAATTTTCTTGATAAAATTCTATAATGTCAAACACAGATGAATTTTGATAAGCAATAATACGGATAAGGAATTTCCATCAACATTGTAGAATAAAATAATGTATTTTCCAGCGTGCAAATGAAGCTAAAAAGATGCAGCCTCAAGTGATAAAACATCAATTCTATTATTTTATTCATTAGCACTGCCATCTATATGTTGTAAATTGATTTAATAAAAATTTCAGTATGTATCCTGTTGACAACAACAGGCATTAGAGCTTCAGTTTTATTCTCAATATTTTAGAAGACAAAATTGGTATGCTGCTAACGGCAACACTGGGTGGGCATTTAAGGGTTAAGATGCCATCATTCCAACTTTTATCAGAATTGAACACTAAATTTGTATCGAGGATAATCTTCATGCTGTAAGTTTATTTGTGCGAAATTCGAGGCCCGGTTTAATGACGGATTATGAGTGTATACGAACACTAACGTTTTATAGGTTGTGGGTAAAATGTACTCTCGCTGGTGTGGTGTGGAAGTTTGGAGAGGGGGTGCCGGTGCAGGTGTCGTCCTCGTCATCTGACCACGAATCAAAATTATAAGGTTCATCCCAAAATTACCATCTTAAATCTTCAAAATGAGATGTTAATATAACTTAATTACCTACTCTAACTTATATTGTGCGCAAAGATTTTATTTAAGTTATTAAAACTATACAAATTCATGTTATGAAGCTTAAAATATATGATTCAATAATGTGGAACTTAAAATATATAAATCATAGTGTTTTATGACTACACAGTCTGTATGAGAAAAGCTTCATTGTTGTAGTGATTAGAATCCAATGATTCAGTGTCATCTGCGTTCAAATTTAGGACACTTGCTGCCAGTTAAGCATTCAAAATATTTTGCGACTCCATTAGTCATCGAAAAATTTTGCCACGAGTCCAAATTTATAAATAAATAGGAAAATATAGCATTAATGAATAATAATTAAGCAGCAAATGTTAATGAAATATTTTACGTGAAGATTTTTCTATCTGTTTTGCCGACAAATGTTGGAAGAATTTGAGATAAGGACCTGCGGAATATTTCGCGACCCTAGTATTTTCATCCCTACTCTGTTTGGGGCGCTACCCACAGTTTTAAAAGTTCTTATCTAATCAATTCCCTTTAGCCACTATGAAGAATCACAGACTTGACAGTTGAGAGGTTGAGAACCAATGTGTTCCAATCAAGTCTAGTTCTCAACGCTTTTAAGTACAATGCTAATAGGCAGACTACGTATTGCAATGGTTGTCTTGACACGACATCTCGAAAATTTCTGCACAGCTTCTACGATCATGAAGCCTAGACACCTAAACCACCCATTGTGTAAAAGTTACATAACGCTCTACTTACATTCTCTTATGAACCCGATAATTAAAGAAATTTTTATTGCGTTTCGACTGGCGAATGACATATAATGAGTGAAAATCTCGGCCGAATTCGTAGATGGTCATCCGGCTCGAAGGAGTGGAAACGATGGGCTGTTGGCAGATTCATTTCCCTATAACTCCATTACGATTGAAGATAGAAAGATAATTCAAATTAGGTAATTGTCGTCTCATCATAACGAAAAACTTTTGTTGTAGATATTTTCCAGTAGCTGCAATAGTTTAGAGATGGAGTTAGGAGATGAAAAGTGATTTTCAACCCCTAACTCTGATTGTTTTTTAACTTGTGCCACCTCGTTGGAAAGTTCTGATCAGTTGCATTCTTTTTCATCTTCGTAGTTGCAATTCTTGCGAAATCAGAGGAGGAAATTGGGGGGGTCCTTATTTTTCCTTCTCTCGCTTGCCGTTTCGCCGACGGGAATTTTTTCATGTTATTTTTTATATATTAATATGTAATTTTTTCGTCTAACTCATGTTGTTGACTCTCAACCAGTTTTCGTCATAGTTGAATACAACAAAATACTTCAATAGAATGTAATCCCTTAGCAGAATAAGGCCCTCGACTAATCATCTGATGACGTATGCGACTTTATGGTTTGTTGTTGTTGTTCGAGATCAGAAATGAAAAATGCACTTGAATGGGACTTAGAACAGTCAGCTCAAATTAACTTCGTTTTGTTTATGCTAATTGTTTAATTTCATCTTTAATTTTAACTTTCAGACAAGAGTGTTAATCTGATGACATCCCTGAAGAATCAACACGTTGAGGGACTTAAAAAAAATCCAAGATCAAACAGAATCACTTCATCGATTATGCTCCTTAATCGATTCAAACTATATTTGCATACAAATCCTTCCCCGTAACGAAAGCAAAAGAAGCCCTCTTCCCATTTCTATTAAAAGTCGCGTGGGCATTTATTTCGGTCTATGAGTCAGTTGTAGCAAATGTAATTTGTCACGGAAATCGGAAGTGCGAGGCGTTAGTTGGGAATCACGCGAAAGGCGACAAGAGACTCTAATAGCCTTGATTAGGGAGAATCACGCGAGGCTGCTCTTGATGGCTTCATTTCAAACTTTCATTCGCGGCTCTTTTTCATTTTCTTCTGGTCAAGCATATGTTACATTCGGAACGAGTTGGGAGTTGGTTGTCTTTACATGCCACGTTACTAGATAGGATTTGAAAAAAGTCGGCGCGGCTTAATTATTCTAGTTATTGACGCTATGGTGTTTGAGGGATATAATAGAACCCACGCATTAATATTTGGAGAGTGTGTTTTAGTAATTAATCTTCCAGCAGTCGCGCGTATGTACGAGGTATTTATATCGTGCATTGGATTGAATATTTATATCGTGCTGTTTTCCAAAAATAAATGCAACTTTTATTTATATAATCTGTATTTATTAGCTCCATAATAGACAAAGATAAAAATTGCGCTTAAATTTATAAATGAACGATGTAATTATGTAATACAAGTGCTACCTATATACAGGGTTCGTACTCCTCCTGAAATTCCTGAAAAACTCCTGAATTCTGCTTTTTTTTCTCTAAGGGGCCTGAAAACTCCTGAAAATTGTGTTTTTTATCCTGATGTTTCTTTTTGTCTCCTGAAAAATTACAATCGAAGAGCAGAAGATATGATAAAACATAAAAATATAACGTTTCCGTTTTTCCTTATTGATAGAAAGTCGCTGGAATCCGGAATTCTTACTTCTGACCTTACTTAGCTCCAAAACAGTCTACCGCGCATGTTCCGAGTCGCCGCAATCGGGAAAGATGGGAGAATTGATATTTAGTATATAATAATAAAAAATTATAAAAGTTGTCCACACTACCCCCTTCTCTCCTACAATTGATTTTTTTTTCACGTTATCTCCTGAATTTTCTATACCGTACTCCTGAAAAAATCCTTAGAAACTCCTGAATTTTACTATCTTATATACAGTATGAACCCTGTACATACGCGGGATTACTGGTAGGTTAATATGTGTTAATGTTAAAATTATTTTTGTTACTAATTAATTTTAAACAGTAATTTGAATTAATATTAGTAAAATATTATTTTTGTTTACGTACTTAGTCTGTGATGTGTTCTATTAAGTTTCACTTCAGATTTATTCATTTTATTTTTTAAAATTTGGAAATGTCTTTCAGCAGCTTTATTTCCCCAAGAGTTGCGAAAACTCAGTTCTATTGAGATTTAAAGAATTATTAATAGGTAATCAAGTTGTTCAAGGGAAGAACATAATTATTTAATAATTCTTGGTAGTAATTCCACTCCAGCCTTGACCAACTTGTTAACATTTCTAAATAAAAATAGTGTGCTAATTTGATTTCTGTTTATATTTATTTAAATATTTTACAAACAACTAAAACTCAAATAACATTTTCAGTATATACACCTACAAAAACATACACGCATTAAAAATACATTTAAATAAAAAATTAGAAATATAAATAATCATAGACCATATTAGAACCCTATAGGTATTCCCAAAATGTCTATCAAATTCTATAGGAATTTTACTACACAAAAGTGTCATATCTTTTCATAATTCATTCCATTTACAATGAGGTGCAAAGCAACCTGATTAAATGTAAATAGTTTATATAGTTAAATATTTTTCAAACAATTAAAACTCAAATAACATTTTCAGCATATACACCTACATAAACAAACACCCAATTAAATATAATATATATATATATATATATATACAGGGTGTTCATTAATTCTTGTCGGTGTTTCCGTACCTCATAACTTTCGAATAAAAAATATTACGCAAAAAACGATTACGTATTCGTAAATTACAACTCAAAGAATTTTACGTGGCAACAATGCGATCTTAGCGCATTTGCAGTCTGGGTAATTATGATGTCATAAATAAAATTGGCGACCGTGCAAGAAAAAGCAATGTGTGTATTGTGGTTTTTCGAAACTAAATTTGGTTTGGGGGTTTGTCAAGAACATTGTGTACAAGACCCCTGTGCCCTCCCTTGATGAACTGAAGCGCAGAATTGTTACTGCGATCCAAAATGTTACCCCACAAATGCCGGAGAACACTTGGAGGGAAATCGAATTTCGTCTCGATGTGCTACGAGCCACGAAGGGCAGCCATGTGCAAATTCATTAATCTTTTTAATATCATTAATAAAATTCTTTGAGTTGTAATTTACGAATACGTAATCGGTTTTTGCGTAATATTTTTTATTCGAAAGTTATGAGGTACGGAAACCCCGACAATAATTAATGAACACCCTGTATATATAATTTCAAACATTCAAAACTCAAATAACATCTTCAATATATACACTTATATATATATATATCGTAGAGAATAAGTCCAAAACTTGTGTTTTGTAAACTGCTATTTATATGCAATGTTGTGACGTTTCTCGCCAAATTATGATATTAAACAAGACGCGATTTCTAAATTGTACTGTGCGAGAAAATCAAATCGCTAGCATATAATTCTGTTTTAAAGCGAAAATATACTTTTAACATGCGTTTCTAAGAGTTTATAATAACGTGCATTTATCTCTGTAGAAAGACTAAATTGTCCGTGAGCCTTCCACTTTAAAAGTGATCGGTTAAACTGCCATTATTATTAAAACTCAGCTTTGAAACGATATAAATTTTCTCTTAAAACAACATTGTTGCCTTTAAAATTAGTTTGATAACATGGAAAGAATTGATTTATTTTCTCACTTGAATTTCTTTTTTTTTCTTCATTATATTGTTGTCCATGAAAGGTCCATGACACTGAATCGACAGGTATAAAACTAGGAAATCTGTAAATTCTATTTAAATCATAATATTTCGTTTAATTATTTATTTTTAATCATAATTTTTAAATGCAATAATTAATTTAACGTGTAATTACCAATTTTCAAATGGCGAAGCTTACAAATATTTATTTATATAGTTAACTGCTTAAAGAAAATTAAAAGTTCATCCCGAAGATTTATTTATTTTGTATTTAATTTATTTGTACTCAATATCTTACAGACTTTTTGAACATCCTCTGTTTTGCATTTTAAAAGCGACTCTCATTCATCTTTAAGCTTCATTATCTTCCTGAGCGTAACAATGATGAGCAAATAACTTAATGTCCATTTTCAGAGTAATAATTACAATTCATTGTGGACCATTTTCGTAAATAATTAATTTACGGCCGAAGACATTAAAGGCAATTAACCCTCTTCCTAAATATGCATTGCATAAAAGCTAAACAGTTTCAGTTTTTTAATTAGCAATAAAGAAAATCCCACTTTATTTCCTGGAGAATTAGGCTTATGAAACATTTCTTAATTGAGCTTGGTTTTTGATGAATTATAATTCCTGCTGCTCTGGAAATTGCTTTTATTGAAGAACATTTAAAAAATTAAATGGCATTTATTCACATAAATTTTAGATTTTCTTTCGGAATTCATTCCCCACCATTCACTTCATGGTTATTCCAAATGGACCGCATTCATGTAAAATTCACGAGGGGGAAAAAATGAACCAGGAATTGTGAACCTTCTTCTGTATCTACTTTTTTCACTTCTTAGGTATTTTCTTCTGTTTTTTGAGTAATTATAGTGGTATACCCCAAGTTAATGGAATGGGTGGAAATGAAACTCGTTTTATTTCATTCTGTAAACAATTCGTATTTCGATATTTGATACATTTGGCTTACGTAGAGTAAGAGACAAAAGAATAAATTTTGATACCTATCATAGATAAGATTGCAACTTCCATCGATGTTCATTAAATTCCACTGATTCATTGAATCCTAGAATCGCATTAATCCGAGTGTTGCTATATTTAATGCCAATCCTAGTTGACATCACGGGAGAAGCTCCGAGTTGTATAATTTCGCCTAGTTAAGTAGCCCTGTATCTATTTCAAAGTAGTTGATGGCAAATGAAGGGTTTTGTATAACAACGGATTCGGAAACCTTCCACTCTTTTGAGCATGCGCCGGACGGAATTATTTTCATCAAATAGGGGGAAAGTGACGAATGTAAAGGTGATGTTTACATTTTAGAGTGATCTAACAAAGAACTCCGGAAATACGCTCATATGACTCATTGCTTGACACCCCTTTCCTGTGTAAAATCGTCCAAAAGTGGTAGTCTCGGAATCCGTGGTCAGACTATAGCTTTCGACAAGATGTCATCTTGAATTGTCGTCATTACAATCCAACAGTTTGGTTTAATCATATTGAAATTTGCAAAGTTGTGTGAAAAAGTGATGAAAGGGAAATTAAATTTCAAAACCAAGACCAATTCTCTTTTCCTGTAGCTTCTTTACTCTAAATAACGTCGCATTAATTTTTTCTTTTCGTAGCTGCAGTTACTGTTCTCAGGGTATAATTGAACGAATGTACTGCATAACGTAATGTTATCGATTTTTTTTTTAAGCTCCAAATGTAACATCAAGATACTCGACAAAAACATGTTAATGCAAATATTTGACAGCAATAATTATCTTCTTGCTGTTGTTTATCACAACTGTTAATTATTTCTAGCCACTGATAATAGGTAGATTAACAACAAAATCACTCGATAATCGTTTTTGGCATTAAAATTATTCCTTACCCTAAGGTGTGTATACCGGCAGGAAAAAAAAAGGCCAGTGAAACTTTAGTCGACGATAAGCATATAAATTTTCTTAAATATATTTAATATCAATAAAATGTTTCAAAAGTGCATCACGTCGCTTAACAAGCAATACCGCGTATCTCAATTTTTTGAAATTTCAAAGAGTAAGATTCAAATGAATATTTCGCAACTAATAGCGAATATTTCTGATTTTTTTAAAGATCTACTAAGAACACGAGACCACATGTTCCAACCAGACGTGAAAAAAAATCTAGAAATATTCGTTATTGGTTGCGAAAAATTCATTTGAATCTTCCTCTTTGAAATTTCAAAAAATTGAGATACTTGGTGTTGCTTGTTAAACGACGATCACCTGAATTATTTTTGTTCGATATTGAATTTGACAGAAGCATGAGCACATGTGTATGAATTTGGGGGGTGGCGAAAACCTCGAAGTTACCACTTGAGGTTCTCAACCATTGTTTACGATGTCCTGAATTAGAGCACAAACGAGAATCATAATTGGTCGAAACTTTGCAATCATGAACCCATCACCATTCCATAAATTTTGGGCTCTCTATTGCTAATTGTACGTGAGTATTTGCTGGATGACTTTCAATCATCTCCAATCCATTAAACAACAGATTATTTAGGATACAACATTTAATTTTGGAAAAATAGGACGTCAGAATTTTTCTGTAAAGTTCGACAGAAAGCAGTTATGCTTCAAATTGAGCATTTTGGAAATAGTTCTTTCACGTAATTTCGTCCAATTATCATAACTAAATGCAGCTAACACGGCAACTGATATATTTTTTTCATGGCCTGTCACTTCAGTATTGAATCTCGGATGATTCAGATGTTTGATGACATGGAGATGATCATCATAGTTTAACGAGGCAAATGTATTTTGAAAATAGCTGATTAGGGTGTTTAGCAATTTTACTTACCAAATTATAATCTTGCTTACCTTTCTTGATTAAGAAGTAATTTGAATACCATTTCAGCAAATGTAGAATTAAGTAGCTCATCTGTCTTATTCTAATGGGAGCCACCTGCTTTCTAAGCTTCTGTTTGCTAAGATAGAGGGATTCCGTATGGTCTGTTCAGCCAAGAATTCTCACAGCATGATATCTTAACCGCAGGGCCAGAATCTTTGTAAAGCTACACCCAGCCATAAATCAAACTCCCTTTCAAGATATTTGTCACTTCGGACTCCTCGCTCCTGCAGTGGTCATTTGTTATCTGATACCTTGGGAAATGGACAGAGCTTTTCTGTGAACAACTGATCGTATCAATTGACTAAACTGAATGGCCCATTTTTTGCCTTCGCTACGGCTCTTAACTGACAGCTTAATTAAATTCAGGATAGGAGAGAAAACTAATAAAGAAAGAAAATTAATGGTACTACCAGCAAAGAATAAATGAGAAAATAATCTATTTGTCTTATCTTAGACATAGTAATGTTTCTACGGATGCAAAATTCCCAGAATTTGATTGCTGCTTTTAATTTTGAACGAACATGTTTTACTAGATTTAACTTTTATATAGAGCACCGTTAACCTGGGCACGTTTTTAATTTGAATTGTCCCTATTATATTTTAATGTTAAATGTCATTACTTGACTTCTTGCGATGTATGGGTTTTTTTTACGTTTTCTTAATGCGAGATTATTTTAGATTCTGGGTGTTGTAACCTTTTTCATTTAAGACCACTTTCTGATTGCAAATATATTCTGCGACATCATCTATGGTCCGAATATTCTTTCGGGATCCCAGTTACGCATACTCATTCGAAAATAAGTTAAATGAGGAGAAAGAAGTATTTTTATTAAACAATGCTAATTTTAACATTTTTATAAAATGCTTTAAATAAAAACACAGTACCGAATTATTTTGACGGATTAATGCTGAAGAATTAAGACAGAATCGTGATCCCCAGATTCATATATGCAACCCCACTCGGGGTCAAGACTTGTATAATTCTTTATTACCTTCGACCAGCGCAATTAAACTGGTAGCATGATTATTATTCTAGATTGTGCTGGCTCTGTTTTTCTGTTGTCTCGGATTTCCCTTGGAGACCTTTAAAGTAAAAATAATTAAAAGAAAACTGTAGAAATGTTTTATAAAATTTTCTAAGAGTCGTCATATTTACAGTAATAATAAACATAATTGATAGTTCTTAAAAATAAATGAACGAAGATTCGACAATTGGAATCCATTTTTTAAAAGATGGCCATCTCGACTTGATCGCTTCTATGGCCCCTTCTGATTTGTAGTCATTCGAACTTTTGATTTGTAGTCATTCGAACTTTTGATTTGTAGTCATTCGAACTTTTGATTTGTAGTCATTCGAACTTTTGATTTGTAGTCATTCGAAATTTTGATTTGTAGTCATTCGAAATTCTGATTTGTAGTCATTAGAACGCTTGAATTTTATACTTATTCTATCAATTCTAAAGCATTTATGAAATGTAATATGCAAGGTAATGTAACATACACTTTATCCAAATACAATACTTAGTTTTAAAACCCGTTTTCAAACAAGGAGAAAAAAAAAATCTCAATTCATAGATCTTTATTTTTGAGGTTCTTTAACAGGTTGTAATCATACTGTGGATGTACGCGTAGAAATTTTCTTATTGGAATATCTTTAGGCGAAATTCATAATATTTGTTTTAACAGCCGCGTAAGAATATTTTTTTCATTAAGTCTCTTGTTTTGGACAACTCAGAAATGGCGTCTTAAATAAATCAGCTGCATTGCGAGGGTAATTGTCACCTGGAGCATAATATATTTCATTCCCTCATCATGTTTGACTTTAAAAAGTGACATAAACACACTAAAATTTTGTTTTCATGGCGTTCGCTAAGACTGGCGCCAGGGGTATCTGCATCCCCTTGCCCCTACCCGTCACTAGGCCACTGAGTTATTCCCTCCAGTTTGCTGGACAATGCTGCTATAACGCATCATATAAATAATAGTGATTCAAAATAGCGCTCTATTTATAAAGAGGGGGGGGGAGCCAACCGATGTTATAAGGTGAAGGAAGTGTACATGAAGGATTGGTCGCAAATTTTTCAATTCCAGTAATATTTTTGCGCTAAGGCTGTAAAACAACTTTGTCGTCATTTTTTCTGCTGGTTTCTGAGTTGGGTATTTTTGAGCCTTTGTAAATGGATCGGAAGCAGTTGAAGAGGGCGCGGGAATACTCCGATGGACACTTGCAGTGATACAGCACACCGCTTTAGGCAAGAGGGGGAGTCTCTGAAAAGGTTAGGAGAGCAGACGCAATAAAACTGCCCCATTCATCTTCCTTAATTGGTTCTGGGACTCGGCCCTACCTACCCCCCTCTGTCTAAACTGCCCCAACGGTAGTCTTACCCCCTACAGAACCAAACATTCCTATTCTGTTTACAAATCAATTGGAACGTTAGGGAAGGAAACATATGTATTGGCGTCTACTTCATTGTGGCTTAATTGGGTCTCTTTTTAAAAACTGCATTTGTAATAGGATACTTAGCTGTCTGAGTGAGTTTGTTTTGCAAAGTGACAGCGTGTGCCCGCTATCTGGAGAGATCTTTTTGACTAATTAGAAGAACTCAGACGTGTCTTGTACTTGGATTACTAGAAGAAAATATGATCTCGGGAGGAACGATCTTTCCTTTCTACCTTTATTTTTCATTTTCAGTTGTGGAAAAACTTATTTAGTAGCCAATTTAATAACTGTATAATATTGACTTATTTAGGAAAAAACTTTTTTTTCCCAACCCCAATTTTTGTCTACTAACAGTCGAATTATATATTTTAAATCCACGTGGACTAAAGTTTCATTTACTGGACAAACGACCCGATCTGGAATGAAATTGCAGAGAGTCACTGGATGTGAGGAAGCAATAATGCTTCATCTAAGAAAAAAACTTATTCAATTTTGCATACTAACAGATAAATTTTGGTCCCTGTGGATTTAAACCAATGATTTAATTGGTGGGATATAGAACGGAAACAGGCTATATGGAGAGGTCTTTTTAACTAGCTAGAAGAACTCAGGCCGTTTCTTGTACTTGAATTATCAGACGAAAATATGATCTCGGAAGGAATCCTTTCTTTTCATTCTTCGGTTGTGAAAAAAGTAATCAATAACCAGTTTAGTCACTATATTGAATCATTTAAGAAAATACTTACCCAGTTTTTGTCTACTAACAGTGGAATTATGGGTTCATTTACTGGATCAATGACATGATCTGGAATAGAATCGTAAATAATCGCTGTCGCTCTGAGGAAGGAACATTTGAGGAAGAACTAATCCAATTTTGTCAGAAGTTTTTCCTAATGAAAAATGGATTCTGACTTTAATTTTTGTTCTCACGGACGATTTAGAAAACTTTTTACTAGAAATGAATTTAATTTTCTTTAAAATGTTTCCATTCATGTTTTGTTTTCGCTTTTCATTGGATTAAAATATTTTATTTTCTTTCAGAACATGGAGAACTACCCAAGCTACCTGCAATGAAATGCCAACTCCGAAAACACAAAAGCAACCGGAAACCAAGGACACCCTTCACCACACAGCAGCTGCTATCTTTGGAGCGAAAATTCAGAGCAAAGCAGTACCTCTCCATAGCTGAACGAGCCGAATTCTCTTCCTCTCTGAACCTCACAGAAACTCAAGTGAAAATCTGGTTCCAAAACCGGAGGGCAAAAGAAAAACGGTTAAAAGAGGCAGAAATTGAGAAAATAAGGATGGCAGCAAGGCCCATGCTCCCAGCTTTCCCATTTGGTGCCCATGGATTCATTGCAGGAATTCCACCACCGGCTCATATAGGAACAAACGGAATTCCTGTCTCCAGGGCTTTCATGTCGCCGATAATGTCTCCTTACCCATTTTATACGTCGTCGCCATCTGGACATACGTCCTCTCCTATTGCAACAGCATGCCCTCAGTGATAAACGTACTTAAAGACAATGTTGAAAAAAAGACTCAATGCAGAAAAATCGAAAAGTGTATCGAAAACATAGGTATAAGGTTTATCACGTTTCCGTTCGACTGGAAATTTGCCTTGGAAGTTGGAAGAAAAGCTTTGCTTTTCAGATTTGTTTAATTGAGAATGCTTATTCTTAACGCAGCAGTGTGCCACTTTTGATCAGTGTGTAGCCTAAATGTTTTTCTGCATTCTTTTAATTTCTTTCTGACATAGAATTATGTGTTGTATAGTTCTGCCTTTATCATTTTAATTACCTGTTATTTTTTAACTGGTTCGGAAAGTTAAAATTTCCATTGATGCACTCCTCTGTGATATTCTGTCATATTATGATCGCCAAGATTTTAAAAATTGATTTTAATAATAAAGGGCATTCTTTGTTACAAAAAGTCTAGTCAAAAGTATTTTTTTAGTCTGTAAAACTTTTCAAACCAGACTTTTCACTGTGCACTATGATGGTCGTTGATATTGAAAAGAATAATTTTTAGATATTCTTAATTTTATCCTGCATTTCTTATTAACTGAATCCAACCTCCTAAAGTATTAGTAAGTAGTCAATATTTTTTAAAATCCAGATGAGTACGAAGTGTAAAATAAAAAAAAAAAGATTTTGTTGGGTGATTAAAAAAAATAATCAATAATGTTTTAAAAAAAATAAACTTTCTTCACAACAAAAATGGCACTTGTAATATGTTTGCAGCGTTCATGTTCATTTTAACTCCTTTTTTTTTTTTTTAGGAATTTAACCTCATTTATTAATCTTACTTAAAGAAGTTTGGATTCTTTTTTCTGTATGCTTCATAATGAAGCACTATCACGCATAATATTTTTTATCCTTAGTAAGAACCTTTCTTGTGTGGAAAAAAAATTTGAGTGTCAAGTGCCAAAGGAATTTATTATTTTAATGTCAAGTTTTTATTATCTGTATCAGAGTTTAAAAAACTGCACTTTGAAAAAGCCTCCAAGAAACCGATTTCTGTTCGCTAACCCCAAGTGTGGTAGTCTTACAAAGCTATGGGAACGTGAATATTCGCGTTAGTTCTAATGCTTTCATTTTTTACTAAAACTAATTGTTTCACTCCCATCGAGGTAACGTTAAAAATGCGAAAGTCCTTAATCTTCGGTCCCAGATTGGAATTACCGCTGTTCGTTGTAATTTTAGTTTAATGTATAATATACACATATTAATGACATTAAGAATATTGCATCTGACAAACCTCCAAATAACATAGATGAATTTTCTTTCAACCGAACAAATTTAAATAAAGAAAATTATAAGTATTTATGAAACAGTTTTGCGGTATTAAATTTCTCTAATGGAATAATATGAATGTTTTTTATGCTTTTATTTAAAGATACTTTTTTTTATTCCTGAAATGTTGCTGAGGGTAGAAAATGTTTCAGATGCCCCATACAGAAAATATATAGAGAGAATGCGTAGTTGAAAAAAAAGAGTCAAACGTTAACATTATTTATTTCATTGAGGGGAGGGGGGAAATGAATGTGTGAGTATAGACCTAAAAAGGATTTTTAAATGCAAGTTTTTTTTAAAAAAAAGCTCAATATCATTGTAATCTGCATTATTTGAGAGATTTTGTATATTCAGTATAAATGCTTTGTTCCACTTGAAAAGTGGTATCTTGTGTGTGAGTGTGCATTTGGTTTTTTCGTGGAACAATATGTACGAATATTCTTTGAACAACAGGAGTATTAAGGTTAGAGGTTTGGTCTGATTCAGTTTTATGTCGCAAGACGCAAAGTCTTGAGAGAAAGAGAGCATAACTTTGGAGGTTGAATTTCCAGACGAATTACATAAAAAATGTGCAAAAAATGCATCTTCAGATAAATAAATACCACTTTAAAAGATGCCTATGAAGAAATTTTCCAGTTCCTGAACACGAACCGAACTTATAATCTAATGGATAATTATAGTATAACAGCGTATATTGTACATAGCTTTCATGTGATATATGTAAAAATATTCTACGTTTTTCTCCTTTTCACTACAATTATGTAAACGTACATGAATCTTACAAAAATACCTCAAAATTTCATGTGATAAGAGAGTTGGAGCAGGAAATATTATTTTGTGTAATTTGGTATTTTTGTTTAACTCGTCTAATGCCATGGATTCGTCATTGGCTGTCTTTAGTTTAACTCTTCTTCTAATGCCATGCATTCGTCACTAACTAACGCAGTTAAAAGGCAAGGTTTCTTGCGATTAAATGACGGTTAAACCTAGAGTAACCATTTATTTTTTACCAGAAAACGGGACATTTTTAATTTTTATTTAATATTATGTAAATTCAAGAAAACACACATTTCTTCAGTTTTAATTTATTAATTAATCAGGAATAAACACGTGAAAATAAATAATTCATGTGATCTTGCATTTTTCTGAAGAACACATTTTTCTTCAGTAAATTTGATGTAGATTTAAAAAAAGAATGAAATTCTTGGCAAGATTTCTTAAAATTAACGTTGCTTTATAAATTACGGCTTGCAACTGTGTTTTCTAGCTCGTCCACAACTTATTCATATGGAAAAAAGACCTTTCCTAAGGGTGCATTCGAGTCGGGCAGATAAAATATTTTCAATAATTATACGAAAGTTCTTATGTTTTAAGTTATTGGCGTAAACGTGTTTGAACAGTTTCACCCAATGACTTTCGGTTTAAATAAATCCAGTGCTCAATCTGTCACTTCATGCGGTGTAATGCAGTTAGAACTAAGTGCGGGCTTCTGACCAACTTGTATATGTGTGACATGTATAGCGCATGCTCCGTCATCCCCAGGCTACTAGACATTACCGCAGGATTTTTTGATTTTTGGCCTCTTCTTGTTTGAAATTATTATCGTGGGTTTTTCTCTTTCTGGAAACGGGACATTTGGGCGTGCCGAAGCTGTGCTTGGGGACAACGGGACAGGTTATCAAAAAACGGGACATTTGGGCTTGCCGAAGCTGTGCTTGGGGACAACGGGACAGGCTACCAAAAAACGGGACTGTCCCGTTCAAAACGGGACGTATGGTCACCTTAGTTAAACCTATTTGAATCTTCGTTCAGGGTTGATTTGGTACAGTTACGGGGAACAGGGTTCCATTCTTTGCATCTGATAATGCTTCGAAATCCCCCCCAAAACTGGAAAATGGGTCTTAGTATTATTATCAAATCCGTTACACAGGCATGAGAATTAAAATCCTACCATCTGTCTCAATTAATCCTTGCTTCTTAGAGTTAAACCATTCGCAAGATCAGATGCTTACATTGTAGCTAGAGAAGTATTCATCAGTTACATACCTACTGGCGATTGATATTGATATATGTAACTTTTCAGAGAAGAATGCTAAATAAGATAAAAGTAATAAGCAGTAATATTTGTGCATGATACACTAAAGAGCATGGCATTAGAAAGAATGTTAACGTCATGGAAAGACAGTAATATTTGCACGATGCACTACAGAGTTTGGCATTAGAAAGAAGCCTGTACAAAAACAATCGTTAAATCTATTTAATACTTTGTTGATCACTTATGAATTGCATGAAAAATTTGAAAAAAAAAATCTTTGAATAATTATGAACATGAGATAAGTCTTATCGTGAAAAGCGGAACTTGAAGCATGTTGCATACATTTATTGATGGACAATTTTGCAAGCTTAAATTTCCCAGTAAATTTTAAATAAGTGTATTCTTATTTGATCAGCAAAGTGTTGAAATCGCAGTATTCATAATGATGGAAATCTTGTATTTGGTCGGAAATTTGAATTGTCTTTGATTGAAGAATTACTGCTAATTTTTCATCCTTGAAAATCATGTGTCATTGTACTATATTCATATGTGCTGTATAATTTATGATCCTTTGATGAAAATGTGTAAATAAAAGCGGTTTTATGCATAAAACCAATAGTGTTTTAATCTTCGTGGTTTTTTTTTTTACTTGTTTCAAAAAAGAAGTCAGTGAGAACTGTAGTTGATAACACTTATAAAGCTAAGAACGACCCCTTCACAGGCGAATGATATAACTAATTTTTCTGTGTGTCGTACGAATCACAGAAACAGTTTTATGGAATTAAATAATTGTCTCTTTGAAACATATAGGTTGCATTTCACGAAATGTCAATTATTGATTTCAATCTAAATTCTTTTTGAATACGCGTCTCTTTTAAAATATACTTTTAGAATCATTTTCAGGATTTAAATACGGCGTAATTATACACTTCGTGACACTAGCGTGCTCAGGGCCAGCCTAGGGCGCAAATATAAAACAAATTACAATAAAGTATTTACGAATTTCGGTATTATTTTGAAAAGGCCGGTTTAAAATACTATTTTTTAATCACATCCATACGCATTAAACATACTGGTGGCTCATTTAATTGACTTTCTCTATAATTGCGGTGAATGCACCAGGGGAAAGGGTTTATAATTAAATGCTTTGGCCTAGAGCGTAGGAATGTATAAATCCAGCCCAGCGCATGCTGTCGACTTGAGTTATAACAACGAGTCACTAATATCGAAAATCGTTTCTTCAATATCAGTTTTTTTAATAAAATCGGCATCCATATCGTAATGACGAATCGTTCGCTACGATGGGTTTATTATATTCGCTCCGCAATAAAAATGGCATAGGAAAATAGTAGTCATAATATTTTTAGCACGTTATAG